>JAXQKB010000475.1:0-325162 GCA_037042295.1 Irpex sp. Y119-03 | reverse complement strand
GAAGGTTGTGGGTTCAACTCCCCCTTGAGTCATATTTTATGAGTTGCTCACTTTCGATCATGTAGTGTCCAAAAAAAATGTAAAATAGGAAAAATAATCTACTGATATGGTTGTATGTTAAATGCAATTTATTACCGTATATACATGTCTCAATTCACAATATATAGTCAGGCATAGTAAAATAGTAGCTGACCTGAGTGTCATCATATTATGCACTATATTAAGTGATATAAAGATCACAGATGTGGTGATGGACTATTTCCGCATTTAATAGTATTTTACAAAGGCATGATAGTATGAAAGAAAGGGTAAAACAAAAAAAGTGGCCTGTGAGGGATTGGAACTCACAGCCTTCTGAAGATGTATGTAATCATGCTTAGCCAATCTAGGCAAAGTTAGCGGAAGCAAAATATTTGAGGTAGCTAGATTGGTCAATACTGTTTAGTAAGCAATCTAAAGCTTAAACAAGTGGCTAAATCATATAAATCATATAATTTTGTCAATAAACTGGTTACTGGAGGACACTATGCTCAATAATCACATGCTTTCTTTCAGATAGCTCAAAAGGGCAGTGGCATAGACTCACCGCTTCTTTGGGCGCTTATTTTGCTTTTTTGCTATTTCCAGATGATGTTACATGACACGATTATGTGCAAGTGTCAAAAATGAAAATATGATTTCTGGACCAGATTTTGCTCAAGATTTGTAGTGGTTTTTATATTTCTCTATTAAGCTTCCATCTCAACAAGCGCCTTTTTAACCGCCTCAAAGTGTTTCAAAAGCCACTCAGAAATCGTTACCTGCCACTTGATGGCCACACTCCCACAAGTGTGGTCGTGTTAGCTAACAGACGTATGACACGCTGAGAGCGTACGTACCTGCGACCTTTGACTTCAGATTACTAACTGCCCGTCTCCTGCGTCGCATCTAAGTCCACTGAGGCTGGGGATTCGAAGAGTCCAAACTCAAGTCGAGGACGTTGAGGGCACGGTGTCAAACGAGAAGTGGGCAGTCGAGAGGCAAGTGAGTTCAGGTGAGGCAATGTAGCGGGAAAGAGGAGATAATCGTTTCGTCGTAGTCGCCGTCGCAGTTGTGTGCGGGCTGTCTTGTATTCGAGACGAGCTATCTTGCTAGCCATAGTCGGTCGTTACAGTCGACAGGAGAAGACAAAGGAAGCGGTAGCGTCGTGTTGTGCTGAGATGCGTGGTGCCCGTCTAATACGTCTCGTTCACAGTAAAGTACAGGCAGCCTAAGCTCACAGACTCTGTAACTTTGGAGTAGAGGTCGGTCGACGGTGGATGGTAGAGGAAGAGTGGATGCGACGACAACGACGACGATGAGGCACGGACGACGTTGTGCAACCGTTCGTGCACGCCGCCGTCGTCGTCGTTCGTCTTGTTGCTGTTGCTATGCTGGACGTCGTCGAGTATAGCTGGACGGGCTGTATGCCGCCATACTTTTGCGATATGTTGTGTGGTCGTCCAGGAGCTACGCGAATGACCATAGGATGTTCGTTGTATAGCGAGAACGAAGGGATGCTTGTTCGAGTTGAGTATCAGCGACTGAGTGTGGTTACTTATGTTAGAACGAAGTCGAGTGGAAGTGGCAGGTCATGCCGGCCATCTCTTCTCGTAGGTCTGAATGAGTCTGCTACACGATAGCTGACGGAAATCTTGCCAACTACTGTGACGACGAAGCGAGAAACGGCCGGCATATCCGGCGACCTGCTGCACGAAGTCATGACCACGACTCTACGCTGGAAATAAGAGTGGCTGGCCATGCCGGCCATCTCTGCTTGTAGGTCTGAACGAGTCTGTCGCACGGCAGCCGGCGGAAATTCCGCCATCTACGATGACGAGAGGTCGTCCGTCCACACTGCACTGAGGTCGTCGCAAACACGCCAACATTACAAGTCAAATGTCACATTATAGAACGTCAAGCTATATCCATTACATTGGACTGCTGTCTACCTCCTCGGCTCGCTATCGTTGTCCCCCTTCGTCCTCACCGCTACCCGCATCCCCTCCGCGCTTGACCGTCGACTGATCGTTCCCTCGATGTGCTTGAGCGTGACGAGCCTGTAACAAGCTGCTTATCCACACCTCGTACTCTTCTGCCTCTTCTCGTTCTAACTCTTCTCTTTGCCTGAGGGCCGCCTCGAACTCCTGGCGGTCTGGAATCAAAGTATCGATTATCGTTAATCAAGTGTACGCGAAAGGCTTGGGACAAGGGAGACTTACTGCTGAACGCGTTCTCGCGGCGTAGTGGAGTGTAGTCGCCGTCGTCAGACTCGAGGTCTGTATCGTCACCGTCGCCCTCCCGCTCTTGAGCTTCGGGTGTCACTGGTTTTGGTGGTTGTGCGCTGCGAGTAAGAGGGGGTTTGTTATCGTTGTGCCGTGAGGCGGTGGATGAGGACTGTGAGCGTGGTGCTGTCGAACTGGATTGCGTAGACATGTTGTGGTCGAGTGGATGGAGGAGGGGAATGTGCGTGCGACGTAATATGATGCAGGGATGTTCGATGAGTACTCGTATTTAGATAACAAGAGTATTTATACACACCTCAGCGCAACCCCCTTCCAATAACCCGAACGCCACATCGCACCCGAGCCGCAAACCCTCTCCCAATAACCTGAACGCCACCTACAATACGGACGACTCGACGCAACGGTTGATGCGCCGCCCGCAACGCCACCCTGGACACACATAAGGACAGTCGATACCTGTCCTGTATGGTTGTTGTAAGTATAAGGATCCGTGGCAACAGAGAATAACATACTCGTTTGCGGTGCAGGAGGTTGATAACCCAGCGTCGCAGCGCGAGCACATGCGCGGGTGCTTTGGCTTGCGATTCGCGAAGGCTGGTCGGGACCGAGTGGCGAGTCGTGGATACGTCCATAAGACGAAGGATGTCATCCGTACATGCAGCTTAGAACCAGATGCAGGAGGTGGCGAGCGCGCTGGAAGTGGACAGAGAGAGCAAACGAGAGCGATGACAACGAGAGCGCAAGTAGTCTTCACACTTGTAAGGGGAGGTGACAAGGCGGGGCGTGAGTAGGCCTATGACGGGGTGGCGTTCGCACCAAAAGTGTGGATCGGGGAGGTGGCATACAAATCGATAGGGAGATGGAACGAGGATGGCGGGGGGAGCGCGAGACCCTTCGCATGTGAGTACGATGCGAATCTGAGTGGGGAGTCAGGTCGGATGATGACGTCCTAGCACCATGTGAAGGGGAGCGAGCTGACCAGTCGACGAAGAGAGCAGGAACAAGAGTAAGTAGTGGCGGCGAGGCCCGAGCGACCTTCGTATGCGAGGTACGCGACGGATTTGGGTGGTGAGTTGTAGGTACGTCCAAGGCGGAGGGTGTCGTTCGTACGTACGATAGAGCCAGGTGCAGGAGCATACCAGCAAGGTGATGGAGAGAGGGAACGAGAGGGGTGGCGGCGGGATCCTAGTCGAGTTCCAAAGGTCGTCGTAGTCGGTCGTCTTCGAGGCAGTGTGCGTGCGTGTCTCCCGTCGCATAAGTGCCGTGTGTGTTTATTCCGGATCGATTAGGTTGGTGTAGTGACGCAAAAGGGGAGAGGTCGTATGTATCAGCGAGTCAAGTGAGGAATGCGAAGTTACAAACTACACACCTCGTACAGCACTAGTACTCGAACCGACTCGCCTTGGCTATCGTTCCCTCCTCCTCCACCGCGCCATGCAATATTCCATACGGTTATGGTTGATGCTATGTCTTGCAACGCAGGAGACTTGTAATCAAACCAGGCGGTGAGGCGTGGCGTGAGCACAAGTCGTCTGCGTGGCAGTTTTTTTCCTATGCGAGATGACGGAGGGACCCAGGTAGCGAGTAGTGAGAGAGCTTGTGACAGTGGTCGTCGTGCGTGCGAGGTACGTTGAGACTAGACGCAGGAGACGGGCACGGAGTCGACAGAGCGAAGCAATGAGAGGCGTGACGACAGTGTTATTGGGGAAGTCTGCTACAGTCATCGAGGTATGTATGTTGAAGCGCGAGTGTTGTCCACATAATATCGAAGTGGACGTGGAACGAAGGACACGGTGAAGGTTGTGGAGGGCAGAGCGAAGGCGGTGGTGAAGAGCAGAACAACAAGTCGCGTGTCGTCGTCGGGTCGTAGGCTGATATCGTCAGCAAAGGAAGCTATACTGTAGTGTAAAGCACAGACCTCGAGCAAGTACGTCTCATATAATGGTGACCGTGGTCGTCGCCCCTACCCTGCCGTCGATGTTGTCGTCGTTGTCGTTGGTGATGAGTAGCATGCCAGAGTCACGTCACGAGTCTTAGTGTGACAGTACGCGTGGCGTTACACGCACAACCGCGTTTCGTCCGTGACGTCGACGACGATCGCCTCGAGCTCTGAATCAGTGACTATCTCAATACTCTACCATCTCGGCTGCTTACAGAATGATCAAGCTTTTAGTGTATTTTTAGGTATTTTTAGACACGTGTTCGGACGCGCGTTGGACAGTGAGAATCGCGTCGAGATACTTAGTCGGTGCGTCATGCCCCTACACTGGCTGAACTAGAACATTGTATAACAACGAATTGTCACAAGTCAGTCTCTAGGCAACCTGAACCTGGAACTCCACGTTTGAATTCAGCCTGGAAAACCAGATATACGCGTCCACTCTGATCCCCTTCCCACTCAGAGTTCACAAGTTATAGCGAGGAGTAGAACAGCTTACAAGCAGTGACGCACTTCTCGATAAGGAGACGAGCCTGTTGGAGCCAAGTATGTTGGAGTTGGCCGGCGGAAGACTCGAACGAGCGAATGAAGGATTCATGTGACCAGCCTTTAGCTCTAGGGATCGCGATTTGAAACAAAGAAATTGTTTGCGACCTACGACACGCCCATGGACGGGTGGCGTTCAGCTCCCCGCGCTCCCGCACATGCAACTTGAAGCGAACCGCGTCGAGCAAGGACTGCACTCGCCAGGAGCATCATTGGTGGAGTAAATCATACATACACAGTACTTAACGCACGACGAGATAACCACCTTTTGGTTCAGTTCCATGTATACCACGTCTGCTCCCTCTCAAGCCCCTCTTCGCACGATTCCACCAGATACTGATCCAGACTGTGACATAAACGACCACGTTAGCCCGCCCAACACCGATATAAACGAGCATCGAAGACAGACAACTTACAATTCAACCTCAACCTGCCCATTACGGAGCACCCGCCGTCTCTGCCTCCCCGCCCTCAACGTAATCGCCTGATCCTCCAACTTCACATACCCATAAAATAACACTCCCCTCGTGTCCTCCAAATCCTTGAACTCGACTCTCAACCTCTTGGCAGAGATCAACCTAGGAGCTGGAGCCCTCTCCTGCCAACGTGCCAACCACACCGCAGCTGTAAGTATGTCTATATGGGCAGGTATCACCGGACGAGCCGGCTCCACTACTATGTTCTCGTACTCGCCGTCGAGCTTCCACATCGAGAAGCAGCATGGATCGCGCGTGAGTGGGCGAGAGAGGGAGTTGAACGGTGGAGGAGGTGTCACCCCTTCTTGGGAGAGCGGGAGCACCCAGCAGTTCCCGTCTCCGAGACGACGGGGGAGAGTGGTGAGAGCTGGGTCGGTAGCTGCGTGACGTGGAAGATGGAAGGAGAACTTGTATCCTCGTGAGGTGTATTTGCGGATAATGTCGCGATAGCGAGAGACATCTGCACTCGAAGCTGAGCGGTGGTCGCGGAGGGAGTGTGCGGTACGGTTGGTGAAGGTGGCCCGAGGGTACATGGAGTACGCGCGATCCCATGAGATGAGGTTCAAGACGAGGGCTGGGCGTAGTGACGTTAGTTCTAGAATAGACAGACAGACAGAAGAAGGGTAATCACGCACTAGAATGAAAATTAAGGATGGCAGCCATCGGAGACTTCTTCGCCACGATAATCTGTACCTTCAGCTCCCTTGCTTCCTCCTCGTCTTCATCGACGTCCACTGCACACGGATCCGGCTTCGTAAACGTATACACAGCCTCTACGCCCTGCATCCTATACCTCCACGGTCCAGTCCACCGCTGCCTCGTATCCGCTGCAAGCTCAAACACCGGATTCTGCGTCGCCGTAGGCCTGAACCTGTACCCTTGCCCGCTAAGCCACCGTCCAACTTCGTGTCTGTGTCTGAACGGGACGTAAACATCGAGATCGGAGTCGTCGTACCGGACCCGATTGAAGAACTGTAACGCCTGCGAACCAGAAACGAGAGTCGCCGTGCGTGCCTGGAGGGAACGAAATTGGAGGACGTGAGCGATGTCGAGGAAGAATCGGACGAGGTGCTTGTTGATGTTGTACGCTCGGGAGAAGTACTCGTGCACGGCCTGGTGCGCTGCTCGACATGTACGCGAGAGACGAAGGAGCGCCGCAGGGGAATCAGTAAGGTTGTCGAAGATGTTGTCGTACAGGAGGTCGTTTGTGATGATGCGAGTCTCGAAGAGTGAGCCGTCGGGTCCCACGACGAGCGACTGCAACCATCTTGTGACAGCTGCGACCAGTCCGCGATGGGCAGTTGAAGACGCGTCCGACCAGGACATGATTGGGAGGTAGTGGGGAGAGAAAGGAGGAGATGCCAAGGATGGGAGGCATGGTAGCTTATATTGAGATCTGCCAGCTGGTAGACGCTATGAGGCGTGTGAACGAGAAGTGTAACCTGGTGACCGACGTCGAGTGCGGTTTTTGGAGGGACGAAGTCACAGAAGTGGATAGCCGCGCGCGGAGAAGAACGAGGTGAGGCGATCCGAGTGTAATAAGGCCAGAAGTTGTTATTTCCAGAGTGATTTCGTTACAGGCGTGACGTGAGAGTAGAAGATAGTCGTGAGGTCCAGGCGGTTTCATGATGCCCGAGCCAGGATAATCGTCGCATGTTCATTATCCAAAGCACTGGGAAGTCGCATATGCTTCGTATCGATCCGTAAGAATGTGGCCTATGCCTCCTAACCTGGAGCTGTACAAAATAAAGCGTGAGCTTAGCGAGTTCGAAGAATCAAAATGCAAGAGACCGACTTACCTTTTCCTCTCGGCTTCGAGCGCGTTCTCTCAATTCGCCGCATAAGATGAAATCCTCACCTTTCGCACTTGGCGTCATTTACGCCGACTTCTCACTATCGCTGAGTGCACAGAAGGCTTCTTTAAGGGTATAAAATCGTTACAAATAATCTTACACGACACGTCCTACTGTTCGAGAATGACTCGCTAGTTAGCACTGAACTCAGCAAACCATCTACGGAAGATAGACTCACGTATCTATATCCTCTGTAAACGGCCCTCTTCTCGTCTCCAGACCCCGTATGAATCACCGTCTATTTGAACCAGCCTGAATCCCAGTAATCAATGAGAAACCGCTCGTTCGTCCAAGTCGAGGAGACCTCGGTTGTGGTTGCGGTGCCTGCTGCGCTGGCTGAGGTTCCGGACCGCGATCCCTTGGTAGTGGGCCTTGTATACGGTCTAGTTCGCGCTGTGACCAGCCAGTGAGGTAGACGTCAGTAAGTTATCGGGTGTGGTGGGAAGATTGAGAAAGAAGGAGCAGGGAGAGTAAAGGGGGAGAGGTGAGAACGTACCACAAAGTCGAACTTGCACACTCGAAACTGTCCCGTAGGTCCCATCTCAATCCGTGGCTAAAATCCAAGTGAACATTAGTACAACGATTCATATGCGATAGATATAGCCTCAAACGGAAAACTCACGTTCTCAACGTAATACAGCCCATCATACCGATACCTTGCGTGTTCGTGAGAAACTCAGTTGCCAAACGTCACACTCTAAAATGGGGTTGAGCTACCCTTCGTAAGGAGCGAACTCGGACACCCCTGCTCCTCGAGCAACGCGTACGAGGGTCCCTAGCTCGGCTGCAACCTTGAGGGCCTTGTTCATCGGATGGCTGAAGGACTGGTGCGAGGTTTGTAGGCCGCCGTGGGTCTATCACGGGCAAAAGCGACGAGGTTTCGCGTAGCAGTGTGGGTCGAAACGATGAGGCTTGGTACTCACTACCGGGCGGTGAAGTGTATGAGGGGAGAGACTCACGTTCCTCCTCTTCTTTCTCCGTTTCGTGCTCTTCTCGCCGTCCTTTCCGTCATCTTCAGCGTCCTCCTCGGGCCCATCGTGTCCTCCCATGCCAATATACGTACTTCACGACAGGAGTGTCATCATTGCAAACGAACGACCGCAGAGAGAGATTGGAGTGTGAGCATCTTGAAAGTAATGAGTAGCGTATGCTGTGGTAGAGCACTCACAACCTCTCCCCCCGATCATCATTCGGATACTCCGGCCTATTCGCCATCACGATGCTCTTCGCAGGTTCGTCCGACCCACCAGGACCTCTGAATATCCCATGCTCGAGGGGCGGGTGCACGCGTGCTTCTGCTAGTTCTTTCCTACGATGTCAATCAATATGCATATGAGTAGCGGTCAGATGAGGAGTGAGGAGTGAAGGGGAGAGGACACACCGAGAGGCAAACCTCGCGCCGACTGAGATGTACGGTATGTGTCCTGAGACGTTGGCCGGACTACGTCGAGTTTAGCAGTGAGCTGCCACTCCTCGTTAGCAGCGAACGACTCACTCCTTGTCAGTCACCCCGTCGCTCATCGTAGAACTCCAATCCTAACTGATACTAGTACTGATCCTGCGCGTCGAGGGGACACGAAGAACGCGTCGAGAGTAGCGGTGGCACGAGCGCCGGTACCGCGGTGGTGGTGGTAGGGAACAAAGTTACAAAGGAGCGAAGTCCAAGTCTTTGTTCTCATCCCACATTTGGCACCGTACATTCATGCCATTGCGTTCACGCATAGCCCACCGGGACACACCAAACCGCGAACATAGCCTTCCGGGTTCAGAATCATACCGACTCGAACGTCAATGATACATGTTCAGTCATACTTCTTCATCACACGCGCACCGTACGCAAACAACAACTAAATTCGAGGGGGAAAAGGACGCAAAGGAAGTACGAGAGACAATCTAGTAAGTATGCGATGCGTGCGATGTACAGATACATGCGAGTATGCGAGTGTGTATGTATGTGCGTATGTGTTGAGTGTGAGCTACATGGACAGAATACAAACAGCGAACAGCTACACGGAGGCTAAAGATATAAAACCAT
The DNA here is from genome assembly GCA_037042295.1 of Irpex sp. Y119-03. Taxonomy (NCBI): domain Eukaryota; kingdom Fungi; phylum Basidiomycota; class Agaricomycetes; order Polyporales; family Irpicaceae; genus Irpex; species Irpex sp. Y119-03. The sequence continues at coordinate 316,049 of JAXQKB010000475.1, read as the reverse complement.
CTACCACGACGACCTCTACCACGACGCCAGGACCTCTACTACTACGGTCACGACGCCAGGACGTCCACGGTCACAATGTCAGGACCTCAACGCCAGGATGACGCCTACGCCTTGGTCTTAGCAGCCGTCTTACTAAACAGCTTCGCCTTCTCCAACGCCGCCTGACTATTCTTGACGAGCATCTTCTTATAATCGACGATCGTGATGTCCGCCGCCGTGAGGTTCTTGATCTTGCGGTCCTTGACTTCCCAGAGCTCTTGGGCTACTTGCGAGATGAGGCCTGGGGGGTGGGTGTCAGTGGGGTGGAGGATTAGGGGCGGAGGGCGAATGGAGGGGGGAGGGGGGAGGGGAAGGGGAGGGGAGGAGAACGAGGCGGTGGATAGATGGCGAGCGAAGTGGGATGGCGAGCGAAGTGGGATGGCGAGAGAAGTGGGATGGCGAATGAAGGACGACGAGGAGGAAGGTAACAAACGAACGAAGTATGGCGAGTGGAGGAGGATGAAGGACGGCGAAGGAGAGGGACAATGAACGAACGGATGATGATGGAGCAAAGGATAGGGATGGTGAACGAAGGAATGAAGTCCACCGACAGGTGAACGCAGCGAAGAACGAGTAGAGAATAAATGAAATAAGAAACCAGAAACGACCACTCACGGAAATCGTGCGAGACGATCACGACACCCCCCTCGTACTCCTTGATCGCCTGCGCGAGCGCATCAATCGACGCCATGTCCAGATGGTTCGTCGGCTCGTCCAACAGCAGGATATGCGGGTGTTCCATCGCAAGTTGCGCGAACACCACCCTACACGCGTCGTCCGTTCAGTTTTTTTAGTTTTTTTAAAAAAAGAACTGAGATAAAAGGGGACGACGAGACTCAGACTCAGACTTACCGATTCCGCAACCCATCACTCAACTGCCTAATCGGACTAACCTGATGCCCCCCACTCAGCCCAAACCGCCCAAGCTGCGCCCTCCAAGCCTGCAAATCCTTCTCCGGATACTTCTCACTATAAAGTCTCTGGAAATGCTCAATCGGGGACATATCATACGGCAGCTGGTCCGCGCTGTGTTGCGAGTACTTGGCGAGCTTGAGACCGACGTGCCGAGATATGGTGCCGGCGCAGGGCTGGAGGTCGCCGGTGATGAGGTTTAGGAGTGTGGACTTTCCGGTGCCGTTTTGGCCGACTATGGCTACGCGGGAGTCCATGCTAAGTATGGTAGAGTTAGAAGGACGATGAGTGGAGGTGATTGGTAAGGACGCACTCGATACCGAACGAAAGCCCCTGATACAGATAATCCTCCTTCTTCCCCGAATACGAGAACGCGACGTCGTTGAACGCGAGGATGGGCGGCGGCAGCTTGCTCACGTCCTCAAAGTTGAACCGCAGCGGACGGGGCGTCTCGACTTTCTCGATGAGGCCGGCCGCTTCCATCTTGTCGATGATCTTCTGCTTTGACTTGGCTTGTTTGACGAGGTTGGCGTACGTGCCTGCGGAGGCTATGAACCTGCGACGAATAATTAGTGGACGGAAGGGAGAGGGAGAGGGAGAAGGGGAAGGAGAGGGGAAGGAAAAGGACGCACTTTTTGATGTGGGCGATCTCCTCCTGCTGCTTCGCATACGCCTTCATCTGATTAACCTCATTCTCGCTCTTCGTCCTCACATACGTCGAATAATTCCCCCCATAATACACCAACTTCTTATGCATCGTCAGATCCATAATATTCGTACACACCGAATCCATGAAATCCTGCGAGTGCGACGTGATGACCAATATATGGTTGTACATGCTCAAATACGCCTCGAGCCACACCACCGCCTCCAGATCCAGATGGTTCGTCGGTTCGTCCAGCAACAGCAGATGCGGTTTCACGAAGAGCGCACGGGCGAGCGCCACGCGCATCCGCCAGCCTCCGGACATGTCTTTCGTCGCGCGCTTCATCATTTCTTGGGTGAAGCCGAGACCGTGCAGGATGGAGCCTGCTTTGGCTTCGAAGGTGTTTGGGTCGAGCTCTTCGAGCTCTTCGTAGGCTGCGTCGAGCGCGAGCTCGTCGACTTCTTCGGCGACGGAGAGGTCCTCGATGCGTTGTTCGAGACGGGCGACTTTGGCTTTGGCGGAGTTGACGATGTAGTCTATGGCGTTTGTGTCGGAGGGCTCGGCTTCGCCGCTCACGAGGTAGATGTCGATGTGCTCTGGAATGGGGATGTCGCGCTCCGCGATGGAGGAGAGGAGCGTGGACTGCGTGGTGTCAGTATTGGGGGATCGCGAACACTAGCACGAGCACGCACCTTTCCTGAACCGTTCTCACCGAGCAAACCGTACCTCTGGCCGTAGTTGAGAGAAATCTCTGCGCCTTCGATGAGGAGACGGCCGTGGAAGGAGAGCGTGTACTGGTCGATCTTGATATCTCTTCCCTTGGCGTCGGAAACGAGGACTCCAGCAGCGCTCCTGCAGGCATCGTCAGTTCCCAGCCAGCATATAGTTTTCCAACAACTCACCTATCAGTGGCAATCTGCAACTTTGCCATGGAGGTGAGGTCCTCCTGGCTGCCCGCGGCCGAACGACTAGTAAGCGGGGTGCCCGTCGCGCTGCCATTGACAGAGTCGGCGGGGGTGGAGGTAGATGTGGCAGTCGAGTCGGTGGTCGATGCGCCCTTTCCTTTGGCGGCCTGTTTGGCGGCCTTTTCAGCGAGTCGTTTTTGTTTTGATGCGGAGGGAGCCATGGTTGTGTGAGGAGGAGGATGTGGTGGACGGTGAGCAAAGAGCGGTGCACACTATCGATCTACGAGGCGCCCATAAATTTTGGGCGGTCCGGGGTGCCCGGCGTCCTCGACGTCATCACCGTGCTTCGCGTGTCGCCGACGACAACGACATCGACGACCACGGTCATCATTATATGGAACATGCTTGAGGTGTGTGTTCTACACTAGAATATAGCTTCCTTTGCTGGCGATATCAGCCTACGACGCAACGACGACACGCGACGCATTGTGCCTTCGCTCTGCCCTCCACAACCTTCACCGTGACCTTCGTTACACGTCTACATTTATGTTGTATGCACAATACTCAACATACATACCTAACCGACTCGATGACTATAGCAGCCTCCCCAATAACACTATCGTCACACCTCTTGTTCTTTCGCTCTGTCGACTCCGTGCCCGTCTCCTGCATCTGGTCTCAACATACCTCGCACGCACGACGACTACTATCATAAGCTCTCTCACCCGCTACCTCTGTCTCTACGGCATCCCACATAAAAAGTTCATTGTCACGCAGATGACTTGTGCTCACACCACGCCTTACTCGCCTGACATGATTACAAGTCTCTTGCGCTGTAAGACATATTGTCAACCACGACCGTCCTGAATCTTGCGTGGCGCGGTGGAGGAAGCTGGAACGATAGCCAAGGCCAGACAGATGGAGTACTAGTGCTGTACGAGGTGTGTAGTCTGTGACTTTGCATTCCTCACTCGACTCACTGATACATACGACCTCTCCCCTCTTCCGTTACTACCACGAACCTAGTCGATCTTGTAATGAACACGCGGCACTTATACGACGGGTAATTCATACACACTGACTTGTAGACTAAGTACTACGTTCGCCGTCACCACACGACTGTTCCGCCACCGTCACCACTCTCGTTCCTTCTCTTATCGACTGGCAAGCGTCCTCCTCAAACCACGTGTGGAAGTACCTACGCCTCGCCAACCAAACCCATACAGTACCCCACTACTCGTCTGTCCTTTTCTTGGTCCCTCCCTTCTCAACTCCTTGCCTTGACGCGTCCGACGCCAGCTTCCGTCTTTCTTTGATATACCCACGCATCCCCACCTACCACGCAAGTCGGTACTTTCTCGTTATATCAAGCATCGCGGTACATAATCCTACCTAGAGCGATGACGGAGGACGGAGGACGAAAGAGAGAGAGGCAACGTTTCATGAGCCTGAGACGCATCGAGTACGAGGTATGTTATGTGGCCTGCAACTCCAACTCAGAATAAAATATCTCCTTCTCTCTACTAACCAATACCCATGATCATGACACCACTTCCCTCCCTTCTTGCGTCACCACTTCCCTCCCTTCTTGCGTCACCACCACATCCCTTCTTGCGTCACCACTATTAACCATGAACCTGGAGCTCGACACACATAACAGACAACAGACAACAGATACATCCCTCACCACCCTGTTCTTGTCTGTCTCTGTGCACTTGCCAGCTCGCTCCCCAGCCCTTTACGTGGTGCTACGGACGACATCATCCGACTCGCCACTTGGATTAGATTCGCACTGTGCCTCACATGTCACATGCGAGGGCTACTCACTCACGCTCTCTCGTTCCCCTCTCTCTCAACTGCCGGCGCACTGCCCTATTCGTCCGGCTGGCTCTAAGCTGCACATACAGACTACATCCTCCGCTTTACGTCTATCCACGTCTCGCCACTCAACCCCATCCCCATACCTCCCCTCACAAGCAGACACAACCACTGGTTACGGGTCTCTTACACCGCAAACTAGTATGTTATTCCCCGTTGCTATGGGCCAGTATATTTACAAACAAACAACCATATAGAACAGATATCTACTGCCCTTGTAGAGTGGCGTTGCTGTGCATGAACCGTTGCATCGAGTCCAATTGTGGGTGGCGTTCAGGAAGACATGCGGTTCGGGTGTTCGAGTTGTTGAGAGAGGATGTGCGCCGAGGTGTGTATATACATATACTCTGAATAGTATCGTCAAAGTCCTCATCGTATCCACCCATATCACTTCATACGCACAGTCCCCGTCGTCTCAACATGAGCTCGCACTGCAGCTCGACAGCACCACGCTCACGGTCCTCGTCCACCGCCACACGTCCCAGCCACGACCAGTCTCCCCACACCAGTAGCGTGCAAACGCAACTACCAACGCAAGTGGTGTCCGAGGCGCAGGAGCAGGACGGCGACGATACAGACCTCGAGTCTGACGACGGCGACTACACTCCACTACGCCGTGAGAACGCGTTCAGCAGTAAGTCTGCGCCGTCCCAAAGTCTTTCCAGCGCACCGTATTGACGATACTTATTCGATATGCTTAATCCAGACATTCACGAGTTCGAAGCAGCCCTCAGGCAAAGAGAAGAGTTAGAACGAGAAGAGGCAGAAGAGTACGAGTTGTGGATAAGAAGCTTATTGAGAGCTCGCCGCGCTCAAGCACGTAGAGGGAACGATCGTTCGATGATCAAGCATGGAGGTTACGTGGCCCGTAGTGGTGTGCGAGCAGGATCGCGACGATAGCGACTCGGAGACTATGAAGTAGATAGCAGTGCAATATATTTTCTTGTTCTGTGATGTGACATTTTGGCTAGTACTCAGGCTGTTAACATGTTCACAACAACCTCAGTTGTCAGGGCAGATGGCGAGATTTCCGCCAGTTGTCGTGTGGCGGACTCGTTCGAATTCAGTTCTACGAGCAGAGATGACCGGCCACTCTCGCTGCCAGTGGTGCAGTCGTGTTTATGACTTCGTGCAACACTGTCCTCGGAGCAGCAGGTGGCAGCTTATAACATGGCTTCTGACTGAGTTTGCCATACATCCTCAGGCTCAAGTTCGAGCATCAAGCATTTGTCAGTGAGCCGAAACCCCAATTGATGAACAGGAGTTCGACAACGTCAGTCTCTCTTTGATTGCGATGCTTACCATATTTACACTCTGTAAAAGTTCTCGCGCGATATGCTCTCCATCAAGGTTCTATCGACGCGTAGTTACAGTGCTGCCCTCTCGTCGTGAAAGCCTGAAAGGCCAACACGCGTCACGAATGTACCACAATCAAAGGCTCAGCTTCTTTGCAGGCAGCCCAGATAGTAGACGAGGAACATGTACATAGATCAAGCATACATTACAGACAATAACGGTCGGCCATCGTCCGGGCGCGAAGATGACTATACCTGTCAACCCGAATATTCAACGGGTCGACATTGGCAACCAACTGCACAAACGCCTCGCGGAATACGTACTTGAACATGTCCAGGATCTCGGTATTCTCATCTTTATCCCACGTCGTGATCAGCATCGAAAGATGCTGAAGCTTGGAGAGTCGCTCCGAACGAGATTGCAAGCAATCTCGAACACCGTGGATGAACTTCACGGTAGTCTCTACACCGTCGTTGTCCCGATCCACATCGATGATCGCACCCGCGAAGCAGAGTGCGACACCTCTATCAAACTTGAAGTCGCCGAGCTTGTTGACGACCAGCTCGAGTGTTTGCAGGTCGGGAAAAGCCGGTGTCCGAGGTACAGGCGGGAGTACAGTGTTCGAGTCGAAAGACCAGCGAGGCAAGTTCCGGTGCGTGAGGAGAGGCAGCAACGGAAGGAGTGCATGTGCGCTGGCTTTGAGTTTCCTTGTACTTGCGCATAGCGAATATATGCGAGACCAAAAGGAAAAGTCAACGGTGAGGTAGGACTCCTCGTATATGGGCATAAACCAGTCTGAAATATCCAGTTCCTCGAGATGTGAGAGCGGGAGGGCTGATAGGATGGGTTCTATGCAGGTGTGCCTGATTGGCCAGTTTTCCTCGCTATCAGGTAGAATGGCCATGTGGATAGTGATCTTGAGGCACAGACGGTGCTGGGACTTGTGTCCCTCTGTACATGCGTGATGAGCACAAAGTGTGATGCTAGGGTTTCCAAACTCCATGCTCACGCGGCTGATAGTCGTCGGAAGGTTACTCGCGAAGCGGGTGAGGAATCGCATGAGTGGTGCGTAACGGGCCTGCAGATCTGCCCCCATGGGTCTTGCGACTGTTGAATATTTGAGCTCGCAGAAGCAGAGTTGAGGCGCGTGGAGGAGGTCGAGGATGCAGGAAAGTGGCTGGAGACTCCATTGATCGATATGTATACGGCGCAACTCGGGCAGAAAGATGGGAGAGTACTCAGGTGGGTCAGACCGTGGCCGCGTCCAGTTCGGAAGTGCGTTCTGAAGAGTAAGCTCTTGGAGAGATGGCAGCGCATGAAGACACGCCACCACTTCGTCCATGGATTTTCCAATAACACCCGCGGGGCGACGCCGTTTGGGCAATGCAGCGGTCTTCGAGTTGCCTGACGGCAAAGCGTATTGGACCTTGTATTCCTCTAAAGCGTGATATGGTCGAGCGATGTAGAGGACAGTGAGAGTTGAGAAGTGCTTCAGACATGTCCACGAAAAGTCGCATTGAACGAGAGTGAGCGAGCGAAGACGCGGCGCGGTGATTGCAGGTCCGAATAATTTCTTGGGTAACACTGTCGTTATCTCCCTGACATCGGGCGGCCCGTGAGGCCCCAAACGCAGACTTTCAAGTTGCGGTGCAGGATTCGACAGAAAGTGGCTAACGAAAGGTAACCAGTGTAGCAAGCCTGTACAGGTGACATGCTTGACCCTCGAAAGATGACACGGTTGACTTAGGACCGCCATATAAGCTGTGTCGTCCTTCTTTATTGTCTTTTCTAATGTCGAATCAGAATAGGCAGAAGGGAGATATAATGAGAGGCCCTGACTCCCAGAACGCTGTAGGATGTCTGAGAGCCAACGCATCGGATATCCGGCGACGATGATGGATGCCCACAAGCGAGGGAGCCCAAGAGCGATGCTACGCAAACGGCTGCAGACGTGCGTAGCGACCATCCATCCGATGCGACCAACGCTTCCTTTTGGGATCGGTCGCTCGATTCTGCACTTGAGGTCGCGGAGAACCATGAGTCGCGAGGGTGATGGACAGGCGGGAGCGAGTTTGGCCAAATGCAGGAGAATAAGGGCCAATGTTTCATTTGGCAGGGAAAGAAGATTTGTTCTTGCTGAGTCGCTGGAGGGTATGAGGAGTGTGTCCGGAGGCTCTATTGACGGTTCGCGTGATGTGTCGGAGGCACTCGAATCATCCCACATGTATGAAGACATTATCTGTGATTATAAGTAATATTAATCGCTATGAGGCATATGCATGATGCACGAAACTCACATATTCAAGATGTATATGGGTATGTGATACTCGATGCTCAATAAGTAACGTTCAATGGTTGACGTCGACGTCGGACGAACGCGGCCGTGTGTGTAACGCGACGCGTGCTGTCACATGTATAACTTCCCCATTCGGAGATTTTCAAAGTCACAGTCGTGACACGGTCCTCTCGGACATGCCGGCGCCAGTGAACGCATCTAGGACTTGGCATAAGACTAAGTATCACAAAATTTCTGTGAAGTGCACGCAACCGAGTCTTTGTACAAACTAATACATTCGTTACTCTCAAACTCCGAGTTTCGCTCCACGTCATGCCGGCAGTGCTTCTCTCTGGCTATCTCTGCACGTCCATGGGTGTCCTTTCAAGGCTCTGGGTCGATACCGTTGTCGGTAGGCAGCGAGCCGTTCTCCTTGTTGTTCACTCGCTAGTTGCACAATGAAGCCGACGTCACGATGGGTGGACAAAGCAAGTACTATGATGAGATATTGGCACTGAGACGTATAACCTGAAGGGACTTACTACGAAGTCGAACTTGCAAACTAAGAATATCCCTGTGGGGCCAATCTCGCGTCGAGGCTGGTGGAAGAGCATCCAGTTCGAAGAGCGACGGGGTTGCGTGAGTCAACACGATCGTGGGACCTGGTTAGAGAGGGGAACGCACGTTTTCAACATAATACAGGCCATCGTAGCGATATCTGTGGTAACCAAGCGAGTTATGGGCGTGATTACTTGAGCAAGGGTAGGCAAAAGAGGGCATCGACTTACCCTTTCGTAGGGGCGTACTGGGACGCTCCTGCCCCTCGGGTAACACGCACGTACGTTCCTAAGTCCGATGCTAGCTATGTTATAAGGAACGATCTCCAGTGTAAGTTTCCGATCGACGACATGGACCACGCGAGTTACGCTGACCTGCAAAGCTGCATTCGCAGAATGTTCAAAGTCCTGGTCCTTCGTTTGAACACCGCCGTGGCCCTGATCACGGCGACGAATGTATCAAGATCCGACAGTTATTAACTGATCGTATGTGAGACACTCACGCTCTTCCTCTTCTTCTTCTTTCCTGACTTGTCGGCCTCTTCGTCTTCGTCATCTTTATCACGGCCGCCCATACCTATATACGTGCTTCAGACAGGGCATAGTAAGATCAGCATGAAATCGCATCGGGGACGACGATGACGATACTCACAACTTCTCCCCATAGTCCTCGTTCGGGTACTCGGGTCGATTCGCCAAGACGACGCTTCTTGCAGGGCCTTCCTCGCCTATATAGATACCGTCCTCGGGTGGAGGATGTACCCGTGCTCTGGACAGCTCGTGCCTATGCATGTCATCTGCTATTCAGCATGCACGGTCAGTAACGGACAACGAACTCACCGAGATGCGAACCATTGACCGACTGGGACGTACTTGATATGTCCCTCCTTCGTCGCAGGGCTGTAGTGTCGCGCAAGGTATCGTCCAATAACATACGTTGAGCAACAACAATCCAAGCAGCGATTCATTGACTTACTCAGTGTCCTTCACCCCGTCACTCATCAGTGGCAGCTCGACGTATAAACACAGGATAGGAATTTGCGGGAGATAAGGATGAGTGGGCAGAGAATCCAGGTGGTGGTAGCGGGTCAAGTTTCGCGGTCTGAACTAGTGTCGTCACGACACGAGTCGGCAGTGGCCACAAGCAGCCACGGAGCCTCGTGTCCCCATGGCCCAAACCATTACCAATAAGAAGCAACGCACACATATGTGCTCCTTCGAGATCCTCATTGTTTTTGACTCGAATGTATTGTACCTTACGGTCCGACGTCCGATACCTGGTATGAGAACTTTGCGTATTAGCTTGATACGATGTTGGGTTGAGAGGATGAATCGATGACTCGGACGTACTGGACGTCGACATACTAAGTTTGAGAGCGATCATTGACGGACGAGGACGTCGTCGTCGGTAAGCCCGTATGCCCGTATTGCACACCATAAAATTCGCCTACCAAGGGCTACAGATCGTTCCGAGCACAGCACAACCGATCCAACTACTCGTTACCCCCGACCCCACTGGCAATATCATCGCCACACTCATGCAGCCCTCTTGACATAGCTTCAAAGTCGTCCCAAAGAGCTCGCGCATGGCCCTGCTGGCGACGCGACGTGAAGTTGACAGATTTAATTTGCTAGCACTAAGCACGCTACGGCTCTGCGTCGATACCGTTATCTCTCGGTAGTGTACCATTGATTTCCACGCTATCCACTCGCTAGTTGACGCCACTGACGAGTTACTTTGCCTTCTCAGGACGTAGAAAGTCGAAACAAACGTACCACAAAGTCAAACTTGCACACCAAGAATTGCCCAGTAGGTCCGATCTCGCGTCGAGGCTGGTTGAACATCATATTAACACAAGTGAGCATCAGTACTCCAACGAGAAGAACCGAAAAAGTGCGCACATTTTCGACGTAATACAGACCGTCGTAGCGATACCTAAAATATGTCGAGGTGAGCGAGGACCGTGACTCAGATGCCAGAGAGCCCACGCACCCTTTGGTAGGAGCGTACTTCGACGCTCCTGCTCCTCGCGTAACGCGTACGTACGATCCCAACCTCACTGCTTCCTGCACACCAGTAATCAGTTTCGGAGTCTTCTATCGCACCAGCACGCGAGTCTGACAAACTTCGAGAGCTGCGTTGGCGCTGTGGGTGAAATCCTGGTCGCTCGTTTGAGGGCCGCCATGGGTCTGACAAGAAAAATGGAATTTGTCACTGTAGAAAGATCAAAGCACAGACACGCACCTTGTTCTTCTTCTTCTCCTTTCCCGTCTTGTCATCGAGCTCGTCTCCATCCTCCCCATTGCGTCCACCCATGCCAATGTACGTGCTTCGTAAACATAATCCGAGTCGTCATATAGCGATGCAAGATGTGCAGAATAGTAGTAGGGTGAGTAAACAATGATGCCTTGGAGACACAGATGGTCCACAACACGTACAACCTCAACCCATAGTCCTCATTCGGATACTCAGGCCGATCCGCCAAGACGACGCTCTTCGCAGGTCCCTTCTCCCCCGGCTTCTCATCGCCTACGTAGATACCGTCCTCCCACGGGGGATGTACATGCGCCTTGGACAGTTCTTCACTATATGGCGTCAAAAACCGAGTACGTGGGAAGACGAGAACAAAGGAAAGGCAGAAGGCAACTGAACTCACCGGTTCTTGAACCACTGACCAACTGGGACATGGCGGATGTGTCCTATGCGTTTGGGAATGCTGCAACAGGACAGGACGCGTTCAGTTCATCTGGCACGGGGATGTGGATGAAGAGGACTGGTGTACTCTGCGTCTGTCAGTCCGTCGCTCATTCAAGTTGGTCTTCGTTTCAAGTTGGTGGGGGTTATGAGCAGGTTTGAGGATAGGAGACAGGGGAACAGGGATGACGGTTCTAGTCAAGTTTCGTTGTCGCGCTTACGATTAGTAGGCCACGCACTTGAGCTTGGCCCACCAATCGTAAGCTCGACAAAAACAGTTCTGCGCTGGTGTCGTCATGAGAAGCCTGAGTCGGTAGAGACCACAAACAGCGACGGGGTCACGAGTGCGACATGGCCTATGTAAAAGATCAACAATAGAGAAGCACCGCACGCACGCGTAGATGATGTGTACTCCACCTACCTTCGGGTCTGTTTTGGCTCGAGTGTATTGTACCGTACAAGACGGTCGGTCCGACAGCCCTACGTATCCTGGTAGAAGACAAATGCTCAGGCACCGAAAAAACCATATATCTGAGTGCACACGTGAAATAAGTAAACGAAAGTCAAAAGACGAAAGCCGCCGCGAAACGTACACGGATGGGCAGAAGGTCTGGCGTTTTACTAGTTGAGATTGAAAGTTGGGCAAGGAATTATCGACGACGACGACGACGATCTTTTTGTCAGCGGAGAAGCATATATGTATGCGTGGAGGTGGACGACGACGACGATTCACGACTTGTTCCGCTCCACAAGTTCTAGTCCTCTGCGGGCGGCATAAGTAACATGACGAATCTGCTTCGAAATGGACGTGACGTGAATGGAAGGCAGCCAGGTAGTAACACGAGAGTTTCTGATTTGGAAGGCGGCGAAACATATTCGAATTCGTATTCTTGCCTGGATTCAAACTCAGGGCCAATGATGGACAGAACAGTCAACGTCGGTATGTGCAACGATGACCATAAAAATTCGCGTTGGCGGAGAGCAAGACCACGTAGACGAGGAGCGAACTCGCTGTTGTGCCCAAACAGAGTCTGTGGCAGCACCACCATCTTCCTAGCATATTCAGGTCCCATACGTAGGGTCTTAAGTTGTGGAACAGGGGATGTGAGAAAAGAGAGAACAAAGGGGAGCCAGTTGGATAGGCTGACGATAGTGGCATACTGGATTCTTGACAGATGTCGAGGGTCGCATAGAATGGTGCAAGCTTCTTTGATAACCTCATCCAGCTGAACATCAGTGTCTTCCAGCGAAGAGAGTAGACCGATGCCGGGGAAAGCCAAATCGTAGGAAGCCAGCTCGCCGAGTCCTCAACGACTAGTACGGATGTCCACAGGACAGAAAACCCAAGGGAAACTTGACGCATGCGTCTGCACACATGAGTGACGACCATCCATCCGAGGCGGTCTGAGGGTTGTTCCGGGTACGAGCATTTGAGATTGTACCCCACCTCGCGAAGTCCATAGAAAAAAGTGTCGCATAGGCAGAGAGGTGCAGATTTGACTAAGTATATGAAGATGAGTCCCAGGATCTCGTTTGGCAGAGAGAGGATACAAGGCTGTGTGGCCGAGTCGCTGTTGTGTCCGTCTGCCAGTGGATCAGCGGCTGCGGCGATGGGGACATTCGAGTCGAGGCTCAGCAGGCTCAAGCTATCTTAAACCGTCGCCACAAGCAGTTGGGAATCGACTGATGACACACCGATTGTTTCGTTCTGAGACGTGTGTGAAGAAGACATATCTGCAAAGCGGATATCCGATGTTATGGTTCAACCGTCAGTATCTCGACGACTACAGCATAAATCTTGGAACGCACCCATTTAGAAAGTATAAAAGTGCGAAGTACTCGACTTTTACGATAGTCGGTGGTGGTTGATCGGTGGTGGTTGAGAACAAGGTGGCTGAGAACGACCGTCACTGTCACACACCGAGGGCCATCCCGATTTAGATGTCACGTCATGCAGACCGCGCCGTACTTACTACCGCTTCAACTTGAATCAGTTACTGGTATCGATGAGTATTAATTTAAGTATCCTACGTGCATTTTGGCCAAGCACGAATAGGACCCTTTAAGTTTATCGGCGCCGACTCGGAGTACTCATACGTCTGTCTAAATAAGTTGAGTACTTAGTACTTATGGCCACGATGAGTATTTATCCGCACAGAGAGACAGCGATCAATTCTTCACGTCACGACACTGATATGTGTCTCAATAATATCATGTATGAGCGAGCCAACATAACGAAGCGACAAGCTTTTCGAAGATGAACGGCGGGGCCATATCGTAAGCAGTTACTGGTATCGATCTTCACTACCTTGTCGAGAGTTGAGGCTCAATCGCTAGCAGCTCAGGATAGGACGCCACTGGTCGTCCTAGAAGAAAGAATAGCTAGCGTACCGTGACCAGTATGCTTACGAAGCATATGTATTGAGAATTTGAGATGCGCGGTAGAGGTGATAGACATAGTAAGCAAGCTCTCACACTGCCCCTTCGATCACAATGCGGGAGAATGTCACTGATAAGCCGTTTCATTGTTTTGCACACCGTGGACAGATCATCGCCGCTATCTTCAACTCATTTTTCGTACAGTAGATATACGGAGAGAGACGGACCTTGAGCTGGGAGAAGACACTGGATCCAGGCTCTGCCCTAAAACGTAAAAGAAAGTCACTCTCGTTAGTACGATCCCACGTACCTTCAACTGAAGTGTACTTTGGGAGACACGAACCGGCTTGGACACAACGTTCTCCGAGACTCCAACATTACCCATCGAACGTAGATACACTAGCATACATGAACAATATCCTAATTTACTCTTACACTAATGTACATATCCTTTTTGTCATCAATCACCGTCGTATACAACTCGTGAATCACAGCTGGGGAAGATCGGAACGAAGGCGAAGAGGGGAAGAGGGGAGAGGGGGAGATAGGAAAATGAGCCCAGAATAGCGAAAGCCGATAGCGACGGAAGTCAAACCAAATCAGAGAGCAGCGACGACAACGTATAACGAAGAAATTCAACCAGACCAGGCAAGAAATGGAAGAAAAAAGGAAGACGAGCAAACATACGCATGCAGAAAAAAGCCGGACAAGATCAGATGAAAACACTGACGCAAACAACATAGTCACTGTCTCCCAGCATCAATATCAACAATTCGCTGCTGCTGCTGCTGCTGCTTGCACGCCCCAAACTAGCAAGCGAGCTATTGTGACCCGACATGTCCAGGGTACATCAGCGCCGTCCCCTGCTGCCGACATATCTGATCCATAATCGCCAACTCCTCCTCACTAAACTCCAACGGCGCCTGGGCAGTGTTCGGATCGAACTGATAGCCCACACCCAACTCGGGCACGCCAAACGACATCATATCGACCGTCGTGTTGGGAGGTGCACCAGGGATCTCGGTCGCCATCGTCATGCTCATCCCGACGTGGTAACCGACGTCGAGATCCATATCGTTCGAGGTGTTCGTCGAGGCTGGTTGTTGTGCGTTGCGGGTACCATATGGGTTAGAGTCGATTGTCGGACTAGAGAGGTTCGCGTGGGAGGGGTAATTCGTAGTATGCATCAGAGGCCAGCCAATAGGGACTCCTGAAGGGCTCGTCGGGAAATAGTGCAAGTCGTTGAGAGGCTGCATTGACGAGTCTCCGAGCGCTGGACCATTGGTCGACGACACCGCGGAGAACTGCGCCAGCTTGCCACGTCCATTTTGTTGTGACTGATGTTGCTGATGTTGGTGCTGTTGTGGTGATTGTGGTGGTGGAGCGGTGGCTGTGGACGACGCTCGTGCCCGCGCCTGCGCTCGCTCCGCATTCGGGAGTTCAAACTTGAGGTTCGCGTCCCCGCCGCGGAGCAGCAACCTGGGCTTCAATGTCTCGTCGAAAAAGTTGAGCAGGATCTCCTTGGCACACTCAGCCGTCTCCCAAGATCGGCCGATAATCGTGAGGTACTCCAAGCAGGTTTCAATCTGAGAGAGCGACGACGCGAGGGTGACCCGTCCGAGTCGTGGGCCCGAGATCGCCTGTATGGCGGACAAGACGAAGACCGTGCCAGCTGAGAACGTGAATTGGACGTGTGTGGTTGAGACATATCGTAAATTGTAGTTGTTATGCCAAATTCCGAGGAGTAGCATCATATTTTCCGCAGCGCGGTTGCACAACTACGAGACACACTGTCAACGAGATACACGTGCAATTCAATGAACTTACGAACCTTGACATGATCAATATCGGCAGTTGCCCCCTTTGTCCGACGATAGAAAGGTCGATGCAGGAGAATGAAGAGCCACCAGAACATCAGGTGCACACTAAGTCGGTGAGGAAGGGCAGAGGGACGTGTCGCAGCGGTGAGGTCTACCTCCGGCGACAAGGAGTCTTTCCACGCATTCAGCTCGATACTACAATGAAATGAGAACACGCATTATACGTTCAGAAAGGTCGTTACTCACTCGAGCTCACTGACTTGCTGCAAATTAGGATGCTTGAAGTCGGTACCAAGACCATTCCTGCGCAGAAGATCAGTGAACATTGATCGCGAGATCGAGGAGAGCGAAAGCATACACGAAGTCCATAACTCGTCTTGCGATCCTCAAAAGCTCGCATGTAGCAGCAAAAACGCTCGCCACATTACTCTTCTGAGCCGGCAAGTTCGACGGCTCCCATATCCATTGTTCATGGTCGAACTCGGAGTCGACAAACGGCACAGGAACCAATTCCTTGTCTTTCGGAGCTGACAACGCGCAGTCTCGGCCAATGTACAACGACCAACATACGTCCTATCCAACGATAGCATCCCGATCTTAGCCCACTTGTCACGTTTGTCAGACAGAGAAGGCGTACCTGGCAGAATGTCGTCCAGTAGGCCCAGTTCCGGTTGAGCATGTCAGACTCCTTGATGCGCCCGGACTTCACCATCGCTGAACAATCAATTTGCAAGCCAACTATCGTAGAATGAGTCATACCTGTCAGTTTCCCCATTGATAACAATCGAGCATGGGTTACTCACGAGCTTGGGTCATGCGACCACTCATTCCTGCATAGCGTAAATATATGCGTATCAACATACTTCCGCATAGCCAATCAGCGACATACCAGCATACAGATAACCTAGACTCTGCTCTCCTCTTGAAGAGTGGAAGGTTGCCATGAGGCCCAGCGCGCTGACAGTACAAACGCTCGGCTGGAGAACGTCAACGTCAATATAACTTTTCGCCTTCTTCGCAAAATGACGCCGGAATTCGATATTGAGTACCGCTGGGTCGTCTGAGAAGGCTGTAGCCAGCGCCAGCATGGCGTTGTGGAGCATCGGGGAGTAGTGTGAGGTCTTTGGTGGTGGTGTTCCCGGAGGTAAGACGAGCACTCGCCGCATGTCTCTGTAAAAGTATTGGGGGATTACACGAAAGCACCAGGACGTGCAGAAACGGAAGAGGAGGTCGAGGAGTCGGTCATGTTCTGCGCGAGACAAGGGGGCTTCTGGAGGCAGGTATCTTGACCAGTCGAGAACGGGCGAAGCGTTTGCTTGTTCTGAGATATTCGGGCAGGGGTGATCCTTTGCACGTTCTGGAGCGAGGCGGTAGGCAGAGGTGGGACCATAGAGCTCGAGATCTTCTCCTTGAAGCTGAAAACTGGTGTAATTCATCGTGAACAAGGCTATACAACTGTGGGTACTCACGACAAGATGCCTCGTAGGTGCGATCAACTGGTCAATCTCAGACTCCCCATCTGACTGTCCCGACGAATCCTCCACGTCGTAATGGTCTCCATTGGGGAAAGTATCATCGTCCGGCTCGAACTTCGTGACAGGAGATGCGTGCGGCGAGATGGAGGACGATGCAGCTGAGCGCGCTGCGTCAGACACTGAGCCGGACCTCCCGTTCCTGTGGCTGTTGCTGCGCGAGAGTTCGCCCTCGAGTTCCTTGACTCTGTGCTCGAGGCTTTTGATGTGGTTGACGAGCGACTCGAAATGTTGTTGTGTGCGGGCCTTCTTGGCTGTCTCGCGCCCCCATGTGCACTGATTAGATGACCAATGAGCGTGCGCTTAATAATGGCTAGGGGTCACGACCACCTCGCGCGACGACGAGCGAGGTCGCGCCGTCAGACAGCGACCGACTCACCTCATCTGCACGTCCAGACTCGCGACAGGGGCTACAGACCGGTTGTTGGCCGTCACACTTGCTCTTTCTAGGATAAGGGTCCGTGGGGTTGGTCGACGGGAGCAATATGGGGCAAGAGAGGAGAGGACAACTCACCGACGTCTGCAGTGATTGCAGGCCTGGCGAGCGTAGGTGCCACGACCTGAGCTGGTCTTGAGAGCCTTCTTCTCGTCCTTCATGGGGAGTCGGCCGTCGAGAGAGCAGTCTAAGACGTTCAAGCCAAAGTTCACTACGGAGCTCCGAGGCCTTTGAAGCTTCACAAACGACCTAGGGTTAGGGTTTGCGCCCACGCATATCGAATCAGCAACTCAGACGACAGATCTAGTCATGCTCGTTGAACTTGTAAAGTGGTCGTTCAAGAAATGTCGACTCCGTTACAATATACATAATACACTATATTACAACCGAAATACCCTGCGACTTCGAACTTTGCTCGTTGGCATGATACCTACGACACCCTTCGTGCCTACACTTCACCTCGTCCTCGTCAATAAACCGTCCTACGAGGATTGGGCTATCAGCAAGTGTGGCGGAGCGAGGAGGATGATAATCTGCTCTGAAGATACGTTCAAAGGATTGCATTTCGTACGCAAAGCAGCTGGTCTGGTCGTATGCTTGGTACAATACGACCTCGACCGTCTCCAGACATGGGACGCCAGAGCACCACTCGCGCAACCCACCCCAGTCTAAGATGTGTGGGTCCATGAGGAGGCCAACAAGACAAAGCTTCGCGAACCGAAGACGATCTGGTGATACTGCAGTCAGAGCCCGCAGTAACTGGAGCCAGCCTTCTCGCTCGCCAGTCGCCGGAGAATGGGTCTTTCCATCGCGAAGATGAACGTACTGGCCCTCGTGCCGTGGTAAAATAACTCGTAACTCGATGTCTTTCAGCATCCGGCAATTTGAGAGACATCCCTGGATACCTGCAAAGCACTCGCCGTTTCCTTGAGACAAAGGACGTTCATCAGCACAGTAAATACCAGGACGAGACGTGGTTCAACACACCAAATCCGTCATGCCACTCGCACCATAATAGTTCCAATGTTTCGAGGGTCGTATGAACTGCATTCAGCATATCCGAAACGATCTTGAGGTTGGGCTTCGCTAAGAAGAAAGATAACGATGTAAGGTCCTTCAATGCGCCAGCCCTGCGTAAATACTCTGGGACTAGAAAACCAGCAGTGGTATGACCGCTGGCTCTGAGATTATGGATGCGGATTTCTCTGTCAGAACCCTGCGAATACGAGCATACCGAATCGATGCGCGCATTAAGGGAGTTGACGTTGATGAATGAGGAGTGAGCGAAACATCCCAGATCGAGGTAGCTGATTACAGAGAATAGGCGAAGGAGATGTTGAATGGTCTTGCATTGGGCATCCAGTCGTGGCCCGATCTCAGGACAAGGGTAGCGAAGTTCCCGAAGAGCACGAGAGCTGTCGACCTGAAGATCCGCGTCTGGAGAACCCTCGACGAAAGAGTTCAACATATCCAGGTATTGCAATGACGGTAGAGTGCGAAGGAGTGTGTCCAGTGCAAGAACTCGTATAGCCCGAGAACGCAGCGCGAGTTTAATGACGTGTTTCGCGACCCAGGGCGTGTCTCGAAAGAATTCCATGTGCGAATCTACACCAACGCTGGAGGTGATATAAATCCTGGAGAAAACGTACTGTAGGGCCACGTCGCGCCATCTCCGACAGACAAGCGAAAATGCCTTCTGAGTCTCCAAGGCCTCTCGCGACCTATGCGGGAACGCTTTCAAATGTGTATGGACATTGAGAAGCGGATCCGTGACCGAAATGATCATGTGCAGAATTTCGACTGGGATGTGTTTCGCTTGAGAAGGTGCGTCGGGCGCGACATATGAGTCGTTCTTATCGCTTCTTGATCCTGTCAGCCTCTCCATCCTCAGGAAGGATGCGAGTATAACTGAAGGGGGTGCCAATAACAAGGATATCAGCTATATTCCAATTTCGTCGCGATGCTTGCACAAAAGCTTATCGTACCTTGCGTCAAGGTGTACACCACGATGGTTATGTACAGTAACTGGACTCAGTCTCCGCCTTGGAACGTCCACACCGCTGGTCGGCGAGGAAATCGACGTGGTCGAGTAAGTTGTAATTGTGAGCAGGTTTACTTTTATTACGCGGGGCCTACGCAGACAGCGCTAGGGTTAGGGTTGTATGCCTCACGGCGCCGAAGCTCACGGTAAATAGTACGTCAAACCTCAACTCGTCTATACGCCTCAGGCAACAACGTAGGTTAGTTACAGCAATGACATTATCAAACAATGATACACGTGGGAGAGGCCAGAGGGAGATTAAGCTTAAATGGCGAGCTCTGCTTGGTACCGACCACACCCATCGTGCCAACACTGGTGTGCAGCAATGAGACGATCCGGAAGACTGTGCGTGCGCACGATAATGTCGTTACGTGGTAGAATAAACCTGGGAGTGAATATATCATTGAAACCCTGCATCTCGTACGCAAGGCAGCGGCGTTGATCGAACGCCTGCTCAAGCTTGACGTTGACCTCCGCCAGACGAGGCACACTGGAACACCAGATCCTGAGCTGATCCCATGCCAGTATATGCGCATCCGTTGAAGTGCCTCTGAGGCTCACAGTCGCGCGAAGAAGTCGACTAGCGGGTAATAGAGCCAAAATACGGACTGCCGCAAGCCAACTGGTCTCGTGCTCCTTGAAAGGATGACAGATCTGCTTCCCATCCGGATGACGAATGTACCCGCCTAATTCAGTGTCATATGGAAGAGAGATTACTACCTTGATCTCCTCCAAGACGTTGCAGGTAGTGAGAGCATCCTTCATGACGGCAATATCGTGATCAGCACCTGGAAATAGAGCATAAGTATATTTCGAGACACACAGTCCGGATAGCTTAATTGAGACGTACCGTGCTCCGTGAAGCGACCAATCTCAATACACATGCTTGCTAGTGTCGAGCTCGTAGCCTTGACGAGCTCGAGAAACGATTCCCACTTGGTGCCGGAAAGGAGATGGAAAGTCAAATGGGTCAGATTGTCAAGAGCACCAATCCTGCGTAGATACGACGGAATGAAGAACCCGCCAACGCATTCTCCTCCGCATCGTAGTTTACGAATCCGGGGATGGCCAGCTGGACTGGTAGATGCGAAAGCGTCGACATGTTTCTCGGTAGGCCATTCGGCCGACTCTGAGGTGTCGTCCACTTTCATGTATAGTTCGCCGACTTCTGCGAACAAAGAGAGTAGATTTGCGACGCTCGCGCACTGAGCACGCGGTTCACAGAAGCCTCCCTCTGCGAAGCTGAGCCTCTCTATAATGTGATCGCCCGAATATCGTAGCTGAGGTCCCGGGGAATCTGGAATATCGTCCCGAATGACCACATGCTCTAGATCCAGACGTCGCAGTGACTGCAGAGTCTGCAGAATCATGCTCAGCACGTGAATCTTCAGTGTATATGCTCCTAGGTGCACCACCTGCACGTGCTTCGCTATCTGAGAGGTATTTGCGAAGAACTGTATCCACAGCTCCAGTGGTGGTGTAAGGAAATGTAACCTGATAGATCGAAAGAGGTGCGGCAAGGCGATGTTGCTCCATCGTTTACAAACAAGAGAGCACGCCGACCAGGCCTTTTTTGCCTTCTTGCGTTCTTGGACGTCCCAAGGGCCATAAGCCGGTACATGGCCGCCTATATCAGCCATGATCGCGTCCAGAATCTCGTCAGGGAGGTCGACAGTCATCGTCGGTGTACGAGAGAGGATGATCCGATTTCGGCCTCAAGCTACAGTGAAAGGATTAGAAGATAACTATAGGTTTAAATCATCACCTGTACTTACTGTGTAATGTGGTGAATGGGAGCGACGAGCAGTGCTTTGTCGAGGTGGTCGTTCAATAGAAAGCTGCATGAGTACCTAGGCGCTCATTTTGAGCGCAACTTGAAGTGTTGCCGCCAACTTGGTAGTACACGCCGGTTTGTATGGGGCCCAGAGGACATATGAGGTCGGTCAACAGTAATAGGATACGAGTGAATAAGATACGAGTTGCCAGAGTGCACTTCAACGAATGTCTAATAGCTTGTGGCCATCAACATACACAGCTACTTAACTCCTGAGAGACGCACAACTTGAATATCGACAGTAACAGTAGTGTTCCGGGGCACGTTTATCACGCACTGTCAATACGGAACCCAAAGTTGTCTCCTCTCGGTGGTCCACCTATTTTCCTCCAACGTATAAATATCCAACCGGCACGACCCGCTTCCCTCCTGTACAACCCCACGAAATTCCTCCTCAAACTTATTCACGCCTTCTCTCGCCTCTCTCGGCCATAACACCAACGACACACGCACATAGTCCAGCTTTGGCAGCTCCGACTCCATCCGCGACGCCAGACACTCCCGCATAACCTCCAGATACACCGTCGTCGGGTCGGTGTGCTTCAATCGCGGGTGCCCCTTGGTCAAACTCACCCGTGTACCTCTGTCTGTCTGGTCTAAATTGCCCACTGACATATCTAAGTGCTCCAGGCAAGGAAACACAGGCACCGTCGGTTCAGTTCCAGCAGGTGGTTTGGTGAATCGCCAGTGAGGGAGGTTGCGACACGCGAGGAGTGGCAGTAGCGGTACGAGTGCAAGGCTCCTCGCTACCACTTCTCTCGCGTTCGAGCACAGGTCGTATATACGACGCCAGAACACAAAGTCGACGGTATAGTATGACTTGTCCTCGGCAGGGACGGCCTTGTCAGAGATCTCCAAAGTGTCCAGGTTCGAGAGGGAGATGGCAGAGACTATCGGTTCGATGCACGTGTATCTGATCGGGAAGTTCTCAGGACTGTTAGGTGTGCCGAGTATTGTGAGGCTGATTGCGAGACAGAACTCGCCATGGTCGTCGGGAATATGGTCGTGCGGGTCCTCTAGATCGACAAAATGCGCTCTGACACACACCTGGGAAACTTTCAGATCTAGGCGTAGGTATGTGATCGGTAGTGGGAGGTTTGTGGTGAAGCGAGAAAGGAAGCGGGATAACCGGGCGTAATGTTGCTGTAGGTGAGCATCTGACGGCCGCGCGATAGTGCAAGAGCCGAGTTCGAAGTGGCGGAGTTTAGATGCGTCAAGGACGTCCAGGATGTGAAAGATTGGCCCCATTCTACTATTGTAGATACAAAGAGTATGGAGATGCCGAAGCTCTAGGCGGGGGAGACCTTGCTCGTTGAGTGCTTGTTTGATCGGTAAGACGTGCATTAACTGTAGCTCTTCCAGTAGCGGTAGCGCACGAAGACTTGCAAGTATCTCTTTCATGGGCGTGTCATCAAGAGCGTTAGTACGGTGAGTGGGGAGACTAGCGGTTTCAAGTTCGTCGAGTGGCAAAGCATACGCGACCTCGTATTCAGCCCGAGGGGCCATTTCGGGGCGTGTGAGTTTCAACTTGGTTAGGGTCGAGAAGCATGCGAGTGAAGACCAAGAAAAGTCGCACTGAGTCAGGCTCAGGCTGCGAAGATGTGGAGCAGACGACGCAAACAACATTTGCGGTAGGACGACCATCTTTGACTTCGTGCTGGGTTCGTGGGGAGTCAGGGATAGCTTCTTCAGTCGGGGTGCTGGGTGTGCGAGCAGAGTCTGAGCGACGGGGAGCCACTCGTACAGGTCCTTGATTTTGATGTACTCCACTCTCGATAGCACGTCCAATTGACATAGAATCGCACAAGCGTCGTCAGTGTCGGCCGGGGACTCCAGAAAGCGGCGACCAATCCAGGGCGCGTGCTCTAGGGACACTAGTAGAGGATGGAACAGCAGCGAGAGGGCCTGGCTGCCAGAACGTCGCAGGATCTCGGATAGCCAGCGTGTGGAGTCTTCAACGATGACTATAGAGGCCCATAGCTCAGGAGTAGCCAGCGCGACACTGCGCAGACGACGGCAGACGTGAGCTGCGTTCATCCATCCGAGGCGGCTCACTCGAGGATCGTCAGGGCGTAGCCGTGGATAACGATCTATCCTGTCGAGGATGATGGGCTCCAAAGAGGATAAACATGTAGGGTCGAGGATGGACAGATGGATGAGGATGGCAGAAAGGATTTCATTTGGTAGAGAAAGGATGTATGGGACGGTGTCGTCGTCCTCGTGATTGAGCTTACTCGGTATGGCAATGAAAGGCGATGGGCGCTCGTCGTCCGAATCAGATGCACTTGCTGGAGGCTCGCTCTCATCGTCTGAGGAAGGCATCCTAAGCGAGTGCTACGAAACGTTCAAATGAGTGCAGGTGATAGGATAAGGATGAGTATCGGTACTCACTTGCCAGCCGAGATGGTAGTGGTTTGAGAACAACCTTGTCGGAGGGTGATAGATCGTGATCGATATTGATCAGTCGCACAGCAAACAACAACTATAAACACGGTAACTTGTAAGCCACTCACAATATGTACGAAAGTTGCGGCGCTGAGATGTTCGGTGCTCAAACTATAGTACAAGTAGGAAACTTGAACTTGGAGGGACACGGTGAGAACAATAAGTCAGCGTATTTGGCCAAGATGCTCTACTCCGACTCTGTTTGGTAATGACAGCATTTGTCGTGTTGGGACAAATGGGAGGTAGATCGTCTCAGCGCAGATGCCTATGAGACTAATGAGCAAGGAGCTTGTGAGTACGTTGACTTTTCCTAATTATAAGACGGCGGTGAGAACGATGAAGGATTATTGCGAGCGGAGCGAGCAAACATTGACTTACACGTGAATCTGCCGCCTGGGGCTGGTGGTTTGACACTTCTTGGCGTCTATTTCGTCGTTCGAAAGCGCTTAATTCTGTTTCTCGTATCGGCCCAACTCCGTGTTATACACTGACTTTCAGTCTCTTTTTGCATCTCAGGTTGCTGCCAGTAGGTTAATGCATTATCTTTTAATTTCATGATTTTTTCTAGTCACGTTCAATATGCTTTTTAGAGAGTGCAGCGGTCAGCCGCATAGCTCGAGGCCGCGCGTCCTGTCCGTCACGTCACGTCACGGTGCAGTCCAAGATATGCATTCACAAGACTTCAAGTGGACGACCAATCTGAGGCACAAGGATAGAAGCCGTCCACGAGCCTACGATGAACAACTAATCCAGCTGCTGTACCTCGAGGCTACGAGCCGCTGTCAAGCTCCCGATTTAAGTACTGGCTGGGCTCGGCTGTCAGTACATATTGATAGTGAACATTGCATTGAATACTCATACTACGGGTGTAAATATGGTTGCGAAAAATGCTGTCGGAGCATGACTTAATAGGAGGCTGGTACTCTGTGCCTGCCTGACTCGTCGAGTCAGCCGTATAGTCAGCCATGGCTATAACGACATTGCACATATGCGTTCGCAGTCACGGTAAGTAACTGAGCCGTTGAAACAGCCTGCAGCCCACAGACGGGCCTCGAAGGTTTGCCTTCGAAGCCGTCATTGCCACTCAGGCAAGTCTGCACCACCCGAGTACCTGTCATCATAGACACGAGATCCTCAGCATCGAAGGTTGGACTTGTTTACTCTGCTGTAGTTAAGTATTATTTTCTATACTGTGCGACTTATCTTTGATAAGTATAATAGACTGCGTTGTCATTCTTCGCCAATATAGATGCGTACTGCCCGGAGTGTAGACTGTGATGAAGTCGATCAGCTTCGACAACGGCGCCGGGAAGACCACCAGTACTTTTGTATTGGTCCTGCCATTGAAGGCCAAACCATGCCTAGGTTGGAATGAATCTCCTACATTCACTGAAGCTGTACTGTTACGAAAACACGAGGGCCATAAGTATTACTCAGCAGCGACGAGTAGTTACATCAATCATGTGAAGTCTCACAGTTGAATGGTACTACTGTTCACACCTAGCCATGGAGATCTCATTTGGACAAAGAGGATGCTGAAAGCTTGATACCTTCTGTTTCAAGGTGCTCACGTCGATGTTGGCTGACAATTCGCACGCCCGACGCAACTGAGACTCCTCGCTCCGCTCGCATACCCGGTACGTACCGGATCCATATTATTACCATCCTGTTTTCCTATTTCGCATGGGCGACATCTAAGTATATTGATAGCGTCGATCGCTGGAGGACCCAAAGTCCACAGACTGCAAATGGCCGAGCGACCGCGAGAAACAACCGTCCTCGGGCTCCCTACACCTTGACATCCATAGCGAGGGCTATCGTGAGCCAGCAGTGACTAGTGACAGCCGATGGTGTTTTCGACGTGCTCACTGCTCTTCCATCGCGGACAGGTCGGGAGCCTGAGGGTGATGTCGAGGCTTTTCGAGGTGGGTGTATGTGCGCAAGTCTTGAGCGCTGTTAGGTGCAAATTTGGGTGTGTTTTTTGGCGGAGTACTGAGTACTGAACGCGCGACGAAGGGACATGCAACGAAAATATTAATGTGCACGCACCGTCTGTGGAAGAGGAAGGGGAAGGTTGGCGGGATACGAGCGAGCAGGACTTCCATGTTATGTCCGGTGGAGAATGTCTTTCTTTATGCCCTGCTCCCATTCGGCTCTCCTGGTCAGTTCGTCCAGACAGAACTCCTGGGTGCAGGGAGAGCTGGCGTGTGGAGGAGGATTTCGTTGGGAGGTGATGAGCGGGGTTCGCTTTGCATGATGCGCAATTTATACCTGTGTGGATAGAGCATGTATGGAACCAGAGGTGTTTGGAATGAACGTACTTATCGTTGAGGTGGAAGTCGGCTCTGATTAATCGATTCACGACGGCAGAATCGGAGGGTGACTGGTTCTTGTGAGATCTAGAATGACTTATTCATCGATTGAGTGAAGCAGACTGTCTAACACAGATACTTACTTACCTGCAATTTGGTCCCTCGTCATAGTACGAGTACAAATGGCGAGAGTCCTGAATATAAAGCGTCTCGTATCCTCGTGGCGTCCACGGGTCCAATCCTCGGACCGAGCGAGAACCACTCCGAACAACCCGGAACGCGCCCACTCAGCGCATCCCACTTCACCGCCAAACGCGTCTCACTCGTGCGTGCATGACCTCCTCCCTACCGTCCTCCTTATCCTCAACAACGACACCAACAACACTCTCAGGATGGACTGAACACGCCTCGCAAACAGTGCTCTCATCCTGGGACTTAAGCTTCATATCCGAAATTATGGTAGCCCACCCATCCTCCTCATTCAACTGCATAACCCTCACCCTCCTCCTCCTCCCCACCCTCATCCTAACCCTCTACCTCCTCACCTCCTTCCCTTACGCACCAGAAACCACACCCATCCATCCGGGCCTCGCGAGTCTGCTAAAACCGACGTATAACCCTGCGCTCGGGAACGGCGAGTGGACGGAAGAGGGGTCGGTTGCGGGGCGGGTGCGGGCTATATATGGGGAGGATTTTTGGGAGAGGAGGGTTAGGGAGGAGGTGGAGGCGCAGGGAGGGGGAGGGGAGGTGAGGGTGGAGGGAGGGTATGTGCAATTGCCGCTTGGACGGACGAGGTATTGGCTGCTTGGGCCTGAGGACGGCGAAAAGGTGCGTTCCCACGTTCATCTTACTACGAAGTAAAGAAACTATAACATGTCGCTATAACATATAGATAGTGCTCATACACGGACTCTCAGTCCCATCCATCATATGGAAAGATGTCGCGCCCGCCCTCGCACTCAAAGGCTACCGCGTCCTCCTCTACGGTACGTCCCCTCTCCCCCTTCCCCTTCCCTCTCCCTTCACCCCCCTCCCCTTCCACTCCCTCCTCACTAACTAACCCACCCCAACAGACCTCTACGGCCGTGGCTACACCTCCTCCCCCGTCCTCACGCACTCCACCTCCCTCTACACCACCCAACTCGCCCTCCTCCTCCAACACCTCGGCCCCGCCTGGTCGTCTGGCACCGTGAATGTGGCGGGCATATCGATGGGCGGGGGCGTGGCGGCGGCGTTTTGTGTGCAGTTTCCGTGGCTTTGTAGGGGTAGGGTTGGGTTGTTGGCTGCGGCGGGTGTTATCGAGGTGCGTGCGCGAGAATTCAGGTCATTTGGCGTGCGACTGAGGTGGATGTATAGGCAACAGACATATCACGAACATCCCGCTTCCTCTCCTCCCCGCTCATGCAACTCGTAACGAGCAGCTACCCCTTCAAAGTATACCTCCGACATCTTGCGCAGACGGGTAACGATAGCGTCAGCGTTGGGAGGGGTAACGACAGCGTCAGCGTTGGAAGGGGGGATTCTTTCTCTGAGGTGTGTTTCCCCTCCCTTTTTTTCTTTCTCCCTTTCTCCCTTTGTCCAACGCTTTCTCTCCCTTTCTCCCTTTCTCCCTCTCTCCTTCCCTCCCTTTTCTGACATCCACTAACATCGTTTTTAATAACTATCCATCGTATCTAACATCTAACGCCGCATACACGCAGCTCGTACGCATCCAATCAGCCCATCTCGCAGGGTACAACGCCGCCCTAGCGTCCTCCATACGGGACGGGCCCATCCGGGGGCTTGCGCCTTCGTTTGCGCAGCTTGGGAGGTTGGTTCGGAAGGCTCGACGGTCCTCCAAACCTGCTCCTGATCTGTCCTCCTCCAATTCCGATGTGCAAAACGTCAGCAGTGGTGAGACACCCGTGCAAAAGGGGAGTGTTCGAGGAGGGACTGAAAGGGAGACAACCTGGGCAGAAGACAGCAGAATACTCCTAGTGTGGGGTACGAAGGATCGTGTGGTGCCGTATCATTATGCGGAGAGGGTGTTGACGCTTGTGGGGGGTGAGGTTGGGTGGGTGGAGAGGGTTGGCGATGGCGAGGCCTTAGCCGAGAATGTGGAAGGAAATGGTGAGGAGAAGCCAAGAGGAGAGGAGGGAGAGGGAGGGGAGCAGCGGGCGTTCGATGCGACTCTGAGCGCGGACAATGGTGACGACAATGGTGAAGGCATTGGTGACGGAGGAGAAAGTAGCGAGGAAGGAAGAGACTGGTACAAACACGAACACGCCCGACTCGTCACCATAGAAGGCGCGGGGCATGATTTGACGTCTAGTCATCCGGAGCTTGTGGTTAGGCTTTTGGATGGGTTTTTTCGTGGGTAGAGGATGGGAGGGGAGGGGGGAGGGGGGGGGGTATAGTCGGTCTGTTGTTTTAGTAGATAGGAGAGCGGCGAGGGATGGTGCACTTTTACTGTATCTTGTTTTGCATTTCGTTTTGTTTTCTCTCTCGCTCGTGGCCGTGGGACATAGCCGTGTTATATTGTCTAGATTTGTATTCTCATTTTACTTTCACTTTCCCGCATTCACTTTCACTTTCACTCGCATACATCAACGCGTCAATTTTCATTCCGTCCATTACTACGCATACCAGGACGGACGCCAAGCGAACTTGAGGTGTCTCGTAGCCTCGTGTTCACCGTAAGCGCACGTCGATCAGGGACGTCTCGCTCGATCGTCTTTCCGTTCCCTTCTTTCTCTTCTACCTTCTTACAGCGTTTTGCATTGACATTTCATCTAGACCATGTCGACCAGAACAGAATTCCTGACAAGTGCAACCGTAAAACTTCACCCTCTCTCCGCGCCCAACATGAACATCAAAGAGGACCCACTGGCAGGGATGGCGAATATTTCGTGATCCTGGGCGGGGATGATACTATCACGACAGGAAGGGGTTGAGCATGTGGGCTGAAGGGGTTCATCATTATTGCAATCGTCGTAAAATTCTTTCTTTCTGGGCTTCTTGGGAAGTATATCAGCCCGACGTGCTCATGATCAACCTTGAGCTTCTCTTCTTTGCGCCTTCCTTCCCACTCCTCGTCCCCCCTTGTCCTTGCTAGAGAGCGACGACGACTCGTGCTGACTATAGGGATAGAAGGATAGACGATCATGGCTTCCCAAGAAGTCGAACAAAAACTCAAACAAACACCCTCCCTCGCCTCACAAGACACCGACCCCGACCCCGAGAAGCTCCCTTACACAACAACCTCCTCACCCGCTGCTGGTGTCCAAGAAGACAGTGGTGACCTGGCACACCGCTCAGCATGGAAGAAATTCATAATCGGAAGCTCAAACGGCTCGTACGAGACTCAACGGGCCTTGGAGAGTCGACACATTATGATGATCGCCATAGGAGGGACTATTGGTACTGGGATTTTCTTGAGTGCTGGGTCGGTGCGTCCTTCTTCATACTCTTTCTATCGTGTCTTTCCTAATACTCCGACCTTTTCGTGGTTTCGGTGTTGAACGTTGTCTGTGGTGTTGAACGTTGGTGGTGGCGGATGGGTAGGCAGTATCCCTAGCCGGCCCAGGCAGCGCGTTGATCTCGTACCTCATCGTTGGGTTCTTCTGCTATGCAGTCGTCATATGTCTGTGCGTCTTCTCCCTCACCTTTCTCTTCCCTCCCCTCTCCATCCCCTCCCAGTCCCCCTTCTCTTATCCCCCCTTCCCTCCCCCTTCCCCTTCTCCCCTTCCTTTCTCCCCCTTCCCTTCCCTCTTATCCTCCCACTCGTACCTAACCACGCCCATAGCGGCGAAATGGCATCGTACATCCCCATCTCAGGCTCCTTCGCGTCCTTCGCGACGCGCTTCGTCTCGCCTTCGCTTGGGTTTACACTTGGTGAGCACTTTCCTCCCCGAATTTGTGAGTGAAGGAGCTGAGTGATGAGTTGGTAGGGTGGAATTATTGGCTTCAGTGGTATGTTTGATTCGTTTTGTTCTCGTCATTGCCTATATGAATTTGTGGAATGCATGTAGGAGTCTTTCTATACGTGCGTGTCTCCCCTCCTCAACACGGTTGAGCGGTTTCAGTACTCACGAAGGGCTAACGTAACTCTATGGATTTAGCGAGTGAATTGACAGCAGCTGCTATCATCCTGCAGGTAAGCTCTCATTTTACTATGCTCATACTATTCCGATTCTCCTCGAACCACTTCGACCCAATTTATACACCCTTACCAACCCAACCCACCTCCTTCTCTGTCAGAGCCGCAACAAGTACATGCAAACTGACTCACTCACTTCGATGTTAACGTGTAGTTTTGGACGACGAAGCTCCAGTCATGGGAATGGGCACTTATCATCATCGTCCCAATCTTTGCGATGCAGCTCATACACGTACGGATATACGGTACGTCTCTCAACTCTCCCTTCTCTTTCCGCTTGTCATCGCCTACTCTACAAACGCACCCCTTCCATACCTCTCATCTGACCGCCATCGCACACCCATTCCCTCTTCCGCTTTACTTGTTAGTTTATTGCCACAGTATGCTGATATTTTGGAACAGGAGAGTCAGAGTACTGGTTCGCCATGATCAAAGTACTCCTGATCGTCATATTCATCATCGTCGGGTTGATATACGACTGGGGAGGCGTCATAGGCCATCCAGGTCCCGTACGTACCTCTCCTCTCTCACACCTCACCCTTAGACCACACCCACCCATCCTCTCACAACCCTTCTTCTGACTGCCCATGTCTTTCCAGGGCCTCTCAAACTGGCACAACAACCAAGCCTTCATCGGCGGCTTCTCCACCTTCGCACAAACCTTCGTGTACGCCTTCTACTCCTTCGGCGGCGTCGAACTCGTATCTCTCGCCGCCGGCGAGTCGAAGAAACCGCACAAGACGATCCCGAGAGCCGTGCGAGCGACCTTCTTGCGGATTATCATTTTCTACGTCCTTGTGATTTTGGTGATTGGGTTGTGTATTAATTGGCAAGATGAGACGCTTTTGAACGCTGCCTGGGGTGAGTCGACGTCGGCCGTGTTTTCCTTCTGCGTTGCGTATACTTATCTTCTGTAGATTCGGACGTGGCTGCGTCCCCGATCACAGTCGTCTTTGTTCGTGCAGGGTTCGGCGCTGCAGTGCACCTCGTCAACGCCGTCCTCCTCACAGCTGTACTTTCAGCTACCAACTCTTGTTTCTACGCGTCTTCGCGGATGTTGCTCTCCCTCGCACGCGCAGGACAGGCTCCACGGATATTCGGATGGGTGAACGGACGAGGCGTACCCATCCCCGCACTCGTGTAAGTACCTACTATCCTCTCCTGCCACTCACATTGCTTATTCTCGATTTCACCCGGAATCCAGTATGGCGCTACTCGTATCGTTCCTCACCTTCCTCACCACAATCTGGGGCGAAGGCATCGTCTTCTCCTGGCTCATCAACCTCACCGGCATCTCCGCCCTCCTCGTCTGGGGCTCCATCGGCTTCGTCTCCCTCCGCTTCCGGTACGCCTGGCACAAACAACACCGCCCGCTCTCCGACCTCCCCTACAGACAGCCATTGTTCCCCATTCTCCCAGTGGGGATCATCGTGCTCGCGACGTTGATGTTTGCGGCGGAGGGGTACAGCGCGGTGGTGGAGGAGCCGTTTGAGGCGAAGAATGTGGTGGCGACGTATATTGGGGTGGCGGTGTATGTGCTGTTGTATGCTGGGTATACGGTGTATGATAGATTTGTGTTGAAGGCGCCATATCACTTCGTGCCTGTGGAAGAGGTGGATTTGGACTCGGACGCTGTTTGGGCGAGAGGAGAGGGGACGGGGATTCGGGAGGCGGAGAGGGAGGAGAGGGACCGGCAGAGGTTGGAGAGCGAGAAGGAGGGCGTTAGGTATGGGGTGTGGAGGTGGGTCAAGAGGACGGTCAAGGAGGTGTGAAGAACTAGTCATTCAACGGTACTTACCCGTTATGTACTTTTTATCCATGAAATACATGTATTGACGATTTTAGCATGGAAATTACGCACACGTCCAACGCGCTTTAGACGTGCTTTGGTTTCCCAAAGGCCTTTATTCACTGACTTCTCGCTTTTACACAGCGATCGAGACACGGGCGTCTCCTTTCCGCTCCTCAATGCGGATGCAAAATCGTATATAACAGGAGTTCGTCGCTTTTTCTTGTTGACTCTGACCACCACGAAATCGACAAAATATGTCTGATATCTCTGTGAGCCTTCTCTGTCTGTCTCGATGTTACATACGACTGACCTTTCTGAAATGCCTCTCATTCCCTCCGCCATCTGGGTGTGACGTTCGAGCTGCCCGTATACACGGGTTTCAGCGGGGAATAGTGCAGATATAACGTGCACGCGCTGTCGTGGTCGAAGATGCGTCGAGCGGTCGATGCCTTCCTGCACCTCGAGTTCCTCGCCATCTGACTCTATCAACAAAATATTAATAGAGACGTTGATCCAGGATTGCGTCAAGTACGAGATGCGGGAGTTCAAGAGAGTGTGGCTGAAGGAGGACCAGGAGGATCTTGAGATCGCGGCTCTTTCACCTGGGTGTGAATCTCATATTGGATGCAAGCGGTATAATAAGGAGGTGTACTAGGATCTGCGGAAACCGTTAGCATCAACAAGGCCATAGGTTAGTTGATACGCCCGGCTTATAGAGTTCACTGAGTATCTCTAGCGTGCGTATCTACGCATCTTGGATGAAGTACGGAGGCTCATCGTTTCTGTTCTTATACTTCGAGAGCTGTGAATCCTTGATACGACCCCGCCACTCTAATTCGGGCAATTCAGTGGCAGGGATTGACCGAATTGGAGTGGGTGCCAACAATGCCATCATGATGGGCAACAAAGGCGCGTTATCATCGTCAACTGCCCCCGTACGCTCGCGGGGACTCTTGCCATCGTCCCTAGAGCAAGAGTGTGAAAGGTAAGCATGTCCACCTCAACGGTTTATAATGTGTGTTATCGTTGACTGTCGGAAAGTGTAACGTTCAGCGCTCAGCCCTTAGCTTAGACTGTTTATTAACTTTTGGACGAGCCAACCTGACTCGAAGTGACTCAAAGTACTCCGACGTCTCACTCTGCATGTACTTTTCCACGAATAATGTCTAGAGGGTCAAAGGTGCGTCTGATCATGTATTTCGTGTACGCTAAAGACAATGATTCAACCAATCTAGGTTTCCCCCTCTCTCAACATCGTGACAATGAACGATGCGCCGGACTCGTCGACTGCAAATACATGCCGCCCATCTCCTCATCTCCCTAACGAAATACTTTATATGATCATCCGAGACTCCCAAGGGAACAGGCTGGCGTGCTCTCGAGTGTCTCGTCAATGGAGATCTGCAACCATTCCCCTCCTGTTTCATACAATCTCGTTTTTCCCTCCTCCCTTTCGCGGCCGCGGCGACCCTACAGCCTGGGTCGCTTTTTGGGATCAATCTCCATGGATTGCAGTCCATGTACAGAAAATATGGTTGTACCGGTGTATAGTTTCCCTCATAGAGCTCGACTCACTACTATCCTGCTTGCCTTCACTACGGATCCTCGATTTGGACTCTATTAGTCTTCGCCGAGAGTCCCTGACCCAGTGCCTTGGCCATACACACAAGATTGGTACATTCAAATGTAATCCTTCGTCGTATGACGGCTCGCTCGACGATCTAGCGGATATTCTCGGGCTTTTCTCAGAGATCGAGTCTTTTGACGACGCCGAGTTTTACCACAACGTGTCCTCCGATCTTGAACTCTCTCGCAAGGCTGAAGACATGATCGAGAACGGCCACTACGGAAAGCTACAAATCCGCGCACTCAATCCAATCCGATCCAACTTTTCGCCAGTCATCCATCCGTTCATGTTACTCCTGATCAAAATCGGCGCCCTGCGCTCACTCACATCGTTGACCATCAAAGTCGACCTGTGGACCCTTCCTGAGCTCGCAGTAATGTTATCCGATACGGGTAAAACGATGAAGAGTCTTTCCATTAAAATGGAAGGTGGATACAGCGAGGACACGATTCTTCGTCCAAATCTCACCGCAGGTTCGTGTCAATGTCATTACCGCGACAAATTTAGCAGCTGAACATATTCATACTACAGAGCGACAACGATGGGTCAAGGAAATTACCTCTGGGCTTGCTGCATACGTTATTCTGGAACAATTCGAATTGGACACCAACATCGTAATATTTCACTCGTTTGACGATTATGGCCGTCGCATCGATCGGGGGATGCTCGACGTCAGAATTGCAGCGTATGTTCATTTCTGGAACGTTGTGGTCGAGATCGTCCCGTCCGTCCAGTATCCCCAGCTCGACTCTCTCACAATGAAGGTGACATTCTGGGACCGCAAGGATAACGTCGATGATCCTTCAAAGCTTTGTCTCCCATGGACTGAGCTGAAGAATATTTGTCGTTCTCTCCGGCATCTGAAGTCTATTGAGGTTGGGATGCGTACGAGGAGGCTTCAGATCCATGGTGCCCAGGAATTACAAGATTTTGGGAACGTTGTTGTGTCTGGTGTTCGGGTGAAGAGCCATTAAGCTTTAGGAGGTGACGTCGCACATCGATAAGTAGTACTTTGTTATGTAGCCGACTGCTATCGTGCCGTATTTTCTCATGTGACAGATCTGCGTCGTATTCCCATTAATTATCATACTGTATCTCAGACTGGCGCGGCATTGAACATCGGAAAGTTTGTACTTCATATAAACTACTCCGTCAGGCCTCAAGCTCCATCTACAGCGACAACCCTCAGTCGACTATACTCCCGGCAGCCCTGATGCTCGCACCTGCACGTCTCAAGAGGCGTGTCCTCAGGCATCGATGCGTCGATCCTACACTCCCTCATGGGCATCACATACCGCGGCGTGAGCACCCGCTCAAATCCCTGCATCTCATATGCAAAACACTCCCTCTGATCATGTGTCTGTTGGAGTTCCACGTCGAGTGTCTTGAGCTCCGGCACACGCCCGAACCACATTCTCAATTGTCGCCAGTCCAACGCGTGCGGGTCGTTGATCAGGCCATGGAGGTTCACCGAAACGTAGTGCAGATGTTCGAGTGGTACGTGGCTGAGTACGCGGACAGCCATGAGCCAGGCTAGCTCGTAGCCGCGGGCGAAGATGTGGAAGCGACCAGTGAGGGGATGGCGGATGAATTTTCCAAGGGCGCAGTTACCGAGGAACACTATGACTTTGAAGCTAGTGAGTGCGTCGCAGCGATGAAGGGCCTTTTGTATGGCAGACACGTAGTCTTCAGCACCTGCAGAGATACCCATATTTAGTACAACAACGCTTCTTTCACCTCTTACACCCAAAGCCAATGATTGCGCAGTGCGCTAGTACGTACCACGTTCGATATCCCAATTGATTTCGATACACAGATCTTGTAGAGTCGTTCGGGCTGTTTGCACAAGGCGGACAAAAGCCGGCAAGTCCGTATCCTCCATGATGCGGAAGGTAAGAGCGGTGAGGCTCTGGACAGCGTTGACTTCACAGAGGAAGTTCGCAAGGAAGAAACTGCTCGTTTCCTGGCCGCCGCATCGAAGCTTCTGAATGCACGTTCGCCCGACGAGGCTTCGTGAGACGGCACTCTCGACGTGAGCTGTGGTGAGCTCTACTAATGGGCTACCAGGGTCTTTACCTACGCGGACGGCAAAGTCACCGATACGCGTGAACAGCGCAAGGAGGCATTCTAGACTCGTGCATTGGCTGTCCGGAATGCCATAATAGTGGCCGTAAGTTACCTTGTCCAAGGCATAGTTACAGCGTAACTGCTCATCGGGCGTGGTAGAGTCGTATACAGTGATGCCATCCAGGTCCAAACATTTGAGCGACGGTAGAGCTCTGAGGAGGAGCTCTAGGATGTACACGTCGACCATTGCATCGTGGAGCTTGAGTTCACGAACATGTCTTGCTATGAGGGGCGTTCGAGTGAAGAAACGGAGGTATGGAACCAGGAAGCTCGTCGGAAGAAGAATGTTCACGTTACGGAAGAGATAAGGAAGTGTTATTCTTCTCCACCTCTGACTAACACTAGAGCACGCTTTCCAGGCTGAGATGGTTTCGGAGTGTACTTCCCAGAACTTCGGGTCTGTACGAGGGATAGAATCGCGGAGAGCAACGACGATAGCTTCCAGGATCTCGTCGGGAAAATTGTAGCCCATGATAGTATAGTCTGAGGTTGCTATCTTCGCCTTCAATCCTCTTCTTGTTCTTCCCAGGAGTCTGAGTTATGAGTCGTTTGCGTAAATCCTTGAAGTCGCCGTGTGATACCAACTTCCTAGGCCTGATATCAACGAGTAAGCACTATAGCTATCCAATAATTGTAGACTCACTTACCTAGTAACAATGGATATGCACAAGTAAACGAAAACTGAAGACCGTCCCTTAGTGTTGCTACTTGGTGGGATTCAGTATGCAGTCACCCAACAACGACCGCTTAAAACAGGATGACACGATCACGTGCATTCAGATTCAAGAGACATGTCGAACGTGTCGGCTCTCGTTCTGTCTCTGCCATGAATATTTGCATATCGGATATTTATTTCGACCTCATTTAAACACCGCGACTACAGCCAGTTTCATATGAAGAGGTATTCAATGAGATTGGTGGGATTCTAGAGTCGCTGGCCAGGGTACTAATCGAGCATCGATACTATGTAACTTGAACCGCACAGATACTACGCCTACGTATCCTGCCCATTCCCGTATATTTACAACGTCGATAGTCTGCAACTAGGGGTCAATAAAACGCCCAGAAAATTGGATTCTAAGTAGACAAGAAACTTCGATGTCTGTCATATGATGATCATTCCCATACGTCGCCCGATCATGTCAGCAGTGAATGCTCCTCTGCATACTTGCAGCATCCCTCGTGGTGGCACCTCCATGCATTTGGAGGCCCACGCCTCCTAACTCCCCTTGTACCAGCCATAATGTCTATACGGACGTAGCTCGGAGTGAACAAATGCTCATACCCCCGCATCTCATACGCAAGACAGCTCCGCTGATCATGTATCTGCTCGAGACTGACCTCGATCGTCTTCAGCTCGGGGGCAGTGGATATCCACGTCTTGAAGTGGTCCCAGTCAAGGATGTGGATGTCACCAATAGCGACGTCAAGGCATACCGAGACGTGATTCAGGTTGACCACCGGTACGAGTTCCAGTACTTGCAGGGCCATCGACCAGTTGTCTACATGCGTCTGAGCTGCGAGGTGCCGCTGACGGGTGACTTGATGATAACCATAAGTGCGCATACGTTGGCCGACAATCAATACTACTTTGATGTCTTTGATTCCTTTACACGAGGGCAGTATCGTCTTCAAGTCAGATGGGTCGTCGTCTGTTCCTGTAGATGGAGCTCAGCATGATAAACAGTGTGCATCATGGTGTAAACTGAACACATACTACCATTCACGAAAATTTCGATGCACAGCGCTTCCAAAGTGTCGCGAGTAGCCTCCAGAAAACAGACCAACGTCCGCACGGAGTGATGCACGCGGAACGCGAGATACCTGAGGTGTTCGATTGCGCCAATCCGGTGCAGGTACAGTGGGAGGGATTGTCCAATGTAGGCATCGCCACCGCAAATGATGTTTTCGATACGTGTCCTCCCAACTACACTTCGAGATATAAACTCTTCGATATGGTCTTCAGTGTCGGTTGAGTATTCGACATCAAGGTCGGTGTCGGTCTCGGTGTCGTTGTGAACAGTAATTGTGTCCAAGATTAGAGATCTGAGGGACGGAAGGACTTCTAGGAGAGATTCCAACACGCAGACGTCCAACTTGTCGCGGCTCAACTGGAACTCTCGCACATGTACCGCGACCCAGGGTGTCTTCTGGAGGAA
The DNA here is from genome assembly GCA_037042295.1 of Irpex sp. Y119-03. Classification (NCBI taxonomy): domain Eukaryota; kingdom Fungi; phylum Basidiomycota; class Agaricomycetes; order Polyporales; family Irpicaceae; genus Irpex; species Irpex sp. Y119-03. The sequence goes on along the minus strand of JAXQKB010000475.1, from coordinate 278,204 downwards.
TTTGATGTAGGGTACCAACCACTTCCCAGGAAACCCTATTTTCACTGAGTGGAAGAGGTGGGGAAGCGTAATGTTTCGGAGTCTCTTGGAGACTAGGCAGCATGCCTGCCATGTTCTCGATATCTTCCTTATGTCTAGTAATGTCATATGTTCGTTGGAGTTGCAGCGAAGAGGGCCGAGAGCTCCGATAAAGGCGTCCAGGATCTCGTCAGGAAAGTTGACAGGTTTGATATGAGTGGCTTGCGTCGTAGGAGAGGGGTCGATCCTCGGCCGCTTGGTACTCTCGTACATAGTCACGCTTTCAACCTGTATACGTAGTGTGAGTACTTTAGGCATGCTCGTTTAAGTATAGCTCTCGCAAGCTCACCTTGATGCTCGAGATAGAGCTTTTCTTATCTATGCAAGGTGCTCCGATGACTCCGATATCGTCGTCTGCCTGGCAGGAGACACGCACGATACGCTGGTTCAAGTTCAAGTTCCGAGTTTCTCAGGCTAGCTCAGACTCGATAACACGATCACGTGCTAAGTTATTCAATGGCGGAACCAACGCAGACGAAGTGATCGACAGCAACGAAGAGGCATATCGTATCTAAAACGCTACCAAGCTGAAGTTGTATATCTCAGAACTACTGGGTGCTTAGGCTGAGATGTACGCGTCGAAGCCGGTGTGGTACGCAATTGCGGTATGCCATTACATGTGTGATGTCACAACAACTGCCCTTCCACGATTCTCAGTGCTCCTGCGTGTATTTGAAACAGCGCTCATCCTGACATTTCCACTCCCTAGGTACCACAGGCCGGCGAGGAAACAGGGATATGGGTCTGGAGATGTGACTCGGGGTGAATACGTGCACGAACTCCCGCATCTCGTATACGAGACATGCTCGCTGATCGTGTATGGAGGTGAGATGAATCTCAACCTCCTTGAGGTCGCATATGGTAGATAGCCAAGCTTTGAGCCGATGCCAGTCCAAGGCGTGGATATCCCCGATAGAGCCACTGAGACGCAACGAGGTGCGGTTCAGCTTTGTCACTGACACAAGTTTCAGTAATCGTAAAGCCAGTGACCAGCTCTTCGCATGGATCTCAGTGGGGACGTGTCGCTGTTGTGTGACTGTATCGAAGCTGAAGGTATGCACAGACCGATTCAGTTCGATGACCAACGCTAATTCGAAGGCATCGATCTCCTCGCATAGAGGGAGGACGTCTTGTAAGCCCGAAATAAAGTCATGTTCTCCTTGATAATGGAGTCAGTACAGACGTTATGCAGTTTCAATGCGCACACATACTGCCCCTGATAACAACCTCGATCCGCAGAAACCTCAAGGTAGTACAGGCCGCTTTCAGGAAACACGCCAAGCTTTGCGAGTCATCTTCGCTGAAGATGCGATACGTGAGGCTTGCGAGCTTCGTAAGAGCACCGATTTTATCGAGGTAGGACGGGAGGAAGAGTCCAATAGGGTTTCTGCCACCGCAACGAATGCTCTCAATGCATGTCTTCCCACTGCGGCTTCTGACCAAAGATTCTCCAAGGTTATCTGAGCCATTGGAAACATCGATGAGATGGTCAGCCTCATTGAGTCCAACGACGAGCGTGCCAACCCATGAGAAAAGAGCAAGAACATGCTCCAGACTCGACCACGGGAGGTCTGGCTGGCTGTGGTATTCGAGCGTCTGCAAGCGGTAGCTGGGAAGTAAGTCGTGATCTTCGGGAGCAACATGCTTGCTCGCATCGACCTCGTCTAGGATCAAAGAGTTGAGAGACGGGAGCGCCTTGAGGAGAGATTTCAATTCGTGGATATCCAGCGAGTCGGTGTCGACGATTCTAAATTGTCGGACGTGTATCGCAATCCAGGAGGTCTCCGTGAAGAATTGAATATACCCTGAAGACGTAGGCCCATCGAAGAGGAGCACGGACAAGGAGTGAAAAAGATGGGGTATGGTGATACTCCTCCATCTCTTACAGACGAGGCAACATGCGCTCCATGTCGCCACTATGTTCCGTTGCTCAGAGTATATCAGGCGTTCACTACCAACGCCGTAGCGAATAGCGCCGATGGCCCCAATAATAGAGTCCAGAATCTCGTCTGGGAAGTCAACGGGTTTGGCGAAGGCGAGTTTCGTCAGGGGAGGAGAGCGGTCGCCCATGTCGTGCAAAACGTCCTGTCACGTAAGTAGTGTAAATATTGAACGCACTAATACTGCTACCAGTGGAAGCCTCAGGTAGATTCCGAGAAAACAAACTCACTGTATTGGCTAGAACGAATAATTTCTCCGCTGGCGAAATGTCGTCGCGATTGTTCCAGTCAACTTGCGGGACGACTATTTAACTCCGCACTCGCGGAGATAACGACAGGAGTCACATGCTCTAATATTCGGCATGTATTCAACTACTTATGCGTCGCTCACCTGTAAAGTGACTTTTCATACAAAATCATCTTGTGTTTATAGAGAGCTTATCCAGCAAAATGATGTTTGCTCGTACAGCATACTGCAGCAGGTACGTCGAAGTGGTCGCACAGTCGGGGCTTGAATTGGGTTTATCCCGGAATACCTCTGTTTGCAAACACACAAGTAGAATACAACATAACAGAGTCGGATATCGCTACAGAAAGAGATTCGCAGTCGCTCAGTCGCCCTTGCATGCGACGAAGCCGTCGTAACTGGCAGCGCCCGTGTGCGTGACCACGCTATCAACACAGCAGCGTGTTCAGTATTGTATAAATACGAGTAAGACATTTAAGAGAGACAACTTACGCGCAGTAGGTGCCACTCTTGGTAAAGATAACACGATCCGTGCCAGGAGACTGGTAGTTGCTCTCGCTCGATGTGTAGATGGCGCCGCTGGGCAAGAGGGGGAACTGAGCAATGCAATTGTGTTTAGCGTATACAGACAAGGAGAGATTGGAGATACAGGCTGCTCACCTCGTACCAGGGTCCACTACCACTGCAGTAGAGCTTGATATTCTCCGATGCCTCACTGTAGTTCTCTCGATTAGAAGCTCAGCCAGGATAGCCCGACGTGGGAAACTCACTCGTAGTACTGATGAGGATAGTTATCTGATTACAGATCAGGAGCACCTCTGCTCAGCACGATTGCGAACTATGGAAAGGATCGACGCACCTGGCAAGTTCCCACTGTTCAAATCCTTGACGCCAGCATTGATAGCAGCCGTGAGCTCCGAGACGCTGTACTTGTTGCTCCCGCACGTCACAGTCCCTGAAGGAAGGGCGCGGCCAGCGATGGAGGCTGCTGTGGCCGCAGACGCAGCGAGGAGGACAACGGCGATCTGCTTGAACATTTTGTAGAGGATAGGGGTGCGAGGGAGGAGAGTGGTGAGCGAGTAGGCTGGCTAGCGAAGAGTTTCATGTGTTGGAGGACTGCATATATACTTTGAGCCAAAGGCGGCTGCTGAAGAGGAGTCGGAGAAGCTTGAGTGAGTAGATCATGGAACATAGTGGATAAGGAACGCACATGTGTGTTCTGCCACATGGTGACCTGACAATGATGAGTATAGAGGAAGAGAGAAGACGGCACTTGCACTGGTGAGTAGAGCGTAGTCTCGGAAGAACTGAAGCTTGGACAGCGGGGCACAGTCGGTCCATATGGTCAGGATGGCGTTCCGCTCAAAAGATGCATGTTGCGACCAAGTATTACGAGCGAGTTCCATATGCTCCGCCAAAGATAAACTCAGGATAGAGCGCACGATGAACAATACGTATGTGCTGTTGAGACGATGATAATGATCGATGATCAGGTGAAGAGATGTCACGGTATAAACAATGCGAATACTTGCCATCTCATGCGCGGGGTCAAATAACCAGCGTCGACTCGAGCTATCTGAGAGTAGGAAACGCCATGCCACTGCCTGTGCAGGCACGTTCAACAATGCTGGCAACGGCGATACAAACTCAACCTCCTTCTGACTTTACATCTTCGAAGGTCGATGACGTTGCAATTGCGCAGCAAACGTGCATCCTCCACGTAACCCCATCCAGTTTATTCTCGAGACGGCACCGAGAGAACACCACAAGATAGACGTCCTCGTACCACTTGAGGTAGTCCCCGTATGGTCTCCACGTTCACGTTCGCTACTAAAGAGTACGCAAGGGGCAGAAGAAGCATCGTTCTTGTCGATAAAACCATCACTGATCAGATCTACAGAGAACGCACGCAAGGCTTCGAGATGTCTGTGAGTCCATGAGTCGAGTGCGACAACTCGCTCGACTCTTGTGTCGAAGTGTTGAAGGATAAAGCGGAGTTCTGTCATTTGAGAAGCAACAAGTAAAGACATGTGCAGACAATGATGGAGGATGGAAGAGAAGAGCGAGAGCATATGGTGTGCGGTTTGCACGGATGGCGGAGCCGAAGACCGGACACTTACGGTGTAGTGCCTGATTAGGACGAGTTCGTTTGAGACAGACCCGCATTCTAATATCCATCCTTGTGAATCCATTAGGGAGACTGAGATCTAAATTCATAGACAGTAGGTAATGCGGGATACACATAACATGGTCGTAGGAGAGGTTATCTAGTACTTACGATGTGCTCGGGGCCATCATGATCACTGGCATCAGCCTTAATGAGGTTATGACCCGGTGAGATAAACATGCCACTAGTGTGTCCTGTCAAAATTCTAGGATGAAATCGAGTTTTGATTTTCGGAGCAAGAATGATACTTATGTGCAGACGGTGATGATGGAGGACGAAAGAGAAGACCATCAGTATCGGCGAGCGTTTACTATAAGTAATAGGATGACTCGGATAAGTTTGTTCAACGGCTACCCCAACTTGAAGGATATATTGCCATTGAAACCGTTCAGCCTGTCATATAAGTGGCAATAAATAGTGTTACAATGGTAATCTCTCCTGAACCGGTAAACACAGTCAGAATAAGGACAGCTCGAGTTGTGCCTCTCGAAGGATGCCCCTCCAAGGCACAGGCTCCATGCGCGTACGCGCTTGTCTTTCCCATACCTGCCCCATGAGCCTCTTAACTTGTGCCGCATTTTTCGAATATGAGCTTTGCTGGGAGTCAAGTAAGGTCGTCAGATACTCTCTGTCTTCTTGAGAGTTCGTCAAACATCCAGCGATGCAGACAGCGAACATGACACTCCTAATGAGAGCCCGCGACGATGGTGCATCGTCAACCCGAAGCCGCCTGAGGGACTCAATCACCAGGCCGACCGACCTTATAATGACTGGATGCGAGCGTCGATCGTCGAAAAGAACACTTTGTAGGTATAGCTGCGCCGACGCACGAAGTAGGTCGTTTGTGCTGTGCTGGGTGGCCTCCCTTCCGACAGGGATTGAGGAAATGATGTGTTTCTCTAGGATCTCGACGCCCAGATACTGGAGCACCGTGTAGTCCAGGGACATATATCTAGCTTGCTCTCTCTTCCAATTGTCGAGGTGAGAGATTTCGGCGATGGCAAGGAAGATCCTGTTTTCACAGCCCATGATAGGAAGCATACTGAGCTCTTGAGGACTCGTTGTCAGTATTGATCCCCCGTGTCTCTCTCGATCGGCGATGTGTGCAATAGCCGTGGGGCTAAAAAGCTGTCGATATATATCCAGAAAATATGGTGAATGTCGTCCAGTTACGCTCTGCATGACATCGGCCCACATCGTTGTCTTGATCAGATTTCGGTGGACTGACGTGCTATGTAGCATCACGTTCATGGGTCCCAAAGAGAGCGCATTGACCAACAGTGCTCGCACGTAAGGCCTTGCGATATACAGAAAATGTTCCCATGCTCCGCGACCTGCCCAGGCGGGGGCCTGAGCTATAAGCTGTGCGTTGCATGGCGAATCGTCTAGCTCCATACGGCCATTTTTTTCTGTGACTATGACACCCTGAAAAAAAAACCAAGGTTTTAGCAAACTGACCACGAATACATGTGGATACTCACTGATGTGGTGAATCGATCTGCCACAATAATGTCGACGGTCTGGGTGTTGAGCAGCTCACTGGTGTCATACGGTGTGGCAGAATAGGGTGGTGGAGGACTATTCCACACACGTTCCCAGAGGTCTAACCTGATGAATATTGTAGGTAGAATGAGCATGGATGGATATAACTGTTGCGGTGCAACTTTAGCATCATATTCAGGCAAGCTTTCTACGTCATCCTAGGATTCAGGTAATAGTCAGATGCATTACTTGGTATGAATACGCATTTTAATTAATACGTACGAGAATCATGATGTCGTCATTTGGCGTCAGCTGTAAGGAAGCTGAACCGTTAAACATGGCTCCGAGGACATCGCCCGAGTCTGTATCATGACGCTCGGGGTACGAGGGCGGAACCTCGCTTGCGGAACCCCTAGTAGGCCCCCAAGACGGATGCGCGATCTCATCAAGACCTAATATACCCAGTCCTAAAAGTTCATGCTAGTATAAATGGTGATATCCTCTGTAATCTTAGGGTAGATACTTACCATGATAATGAGGAGATGTTATGACGGGTATCCTGGAGAAATGCAGCAGCTCAACAAAGCTATCTGAGTCTACATCGTATGCGAGCTAAAGATAATAGTACATCATCCAGTTATACATCTGCATGAGAAAGCTAAACTTACCTTTCGTAGCGTCCTTACATCTTCGTCCGAGGCAAGCGCAGCTTTACATGTCGATTTCTATGCAGATTCAAGTTATAGTAGGTATTTAATGCAATAGGCCAGGTTACATGAGATACGAACCTCTAAGATGTAGTCGAGGATGATATCGAGAGGGTCAGACACCTATAGCGAAATTAACGCCACAACTCGAGCAATGGCTTTCTGTACGACGTACCATTGTGCTTGGAGAGTCCTCAACTAGACTCATGTTCGAGCCGTCGCCAGACTCAAAATGATCTTCAAGCGCTATCTCATTCTCAAGTCCATCGTTCCTGGTAGAGCCAGTACCACTGGCAGATCCGCGCTGTAAGAGAGAATCACTATCATCACTTCTGCGCGGCCCTGAGCCACTGCTACGTGAACCATCGGGACGGTTGTTCTGCCATGGCCATCGCCAATCACTAAGATAGCTCTCCCTTTCAGTGCCCTCCCCGTAAACCTTATCTCTTCTGGGTGCGGAGCGGTAGCGTATCATATATCTAGATACAAACACGCATTGATTCTTTTGCGGCCCAGAAGGCATGTCGTTGCTTGTGTTTGGGCCAGCGACAGCTTCCAGGTTGAGCGGACTAGTACGATGTTCCACGGGCATTGAAGTCGCCAAAGACCGAGACACTGATGCCGCAGCGGAAACGAATGTACCGTCTCCGACTTGCAAGCTGAGCTCTTGCCTCACTGAGTGATCCATGAATGCCGCGACCGTCCATTCTGAGGCTTTGATAGTACCACGGACGAAGACGATCTCTTCAGGCCTGAGAGCAAGACCAAGCTGGTCCTTTGCGAATGCGTACCAGGATCCATGATGACGGAATATATATTCGGGCACTATCCAGTTCGGGCGAAGCATTTCTTGTTGAGCGCCGCCACCACTCACAACAAGCAAGCCTCCCTTCTTTGCGGAACACTCGAATGAGAGGTTTAGATGTGGGTCGACGAATACTAGAGCAGAGCTGTGAGGAGATTTGCGTCAGAAGAGACCACCAGCACAAGTATACTGCGACTTCACTTTGCTCCTATCCCAACCGAACCATCTGTTCTTTTCACCGACTCACTACATATGGTTTCGTCGGACAGCAAGCGACCCGCAGGATTCCAGAGAAGACCGTGTGGATACGTGAGGGGTACGAAGTCAGTGGGTAAACCTGCTCGATTAGCTGGATGAGTGATCGAGGTGACATTGAAGAGCGAGTGAAAGGAGCCTCTCCAGATGTATCCGATTTGGCCTATGAATATTTCGCCCTCGGCCCCATTTGGCTCAGGGTGCCATAGAGGATACCCATAACCTCTGGGTAATAGTTGTTCGGCATATATAGTCGCGGCGAGTGCCATGACTGGATAGTGGACTGCGTGAGGGTTGTAGGTACTGGTGAGACTTCGCGAGATTCGGGAGCACCTACGACGGTGCTGATCCCATATTAAAACAAGTATGTAGCATTGCCACCATGCCCACAAAGGAAGTGCTGCCGTAAAAGGCTAGCTATATGGAGCCTGGAAAACACAGCTGATAGTTATCGTGAGCGGTGTAGGCGTTCCGTGAACGAAGGTTTGAACTGAACGCACATTCTGAGGGTACCATGGGGCATGTCACGGTGCGACGGCGTCTTTACACTTTGTACGCATTGCCTTTTCCAAGGCGGTAGGTCTCCAAGCACAGCCAGTCAAATTAATGTGAGAAGCAAGAGCTCTATACATCCCATACAACTATATACGTAGAGTCCGTATCAGAGCCTCAAAATAGAAGCCGATCAGGAAACTGGGAAATTGATGTTAATTCAGACAACACGACCCATGAACTCCTGGGCAGGGCCTGGAGAATTCGTGTGAAGGACTTGTCATTGCTTTGGCAGAACGAATACCATCAGTTGAACGTAAGGGTAGGGCCCTCCGCTCGCGCATCATCAATGACTTGCTGGACGCTGCGTGTATGGGCCGGACCCACAAGCTCTTCCCACAGCGAATTGTCCATCTCCAGCGGCGATTGATAGTCCCAATGCGTCGGCTTAGGACGCGTCGCGCGTTCTAAGCCTCCCAGTACGGCTCTGGCAACAGCCGAGATCGAAGACCGCAGGTTCCGGACGTCCCCGTCCGAGATAGCCTTGCGCACGTAGCTGGTAAGAGGGAACATCGAGCTGAAACGACTCTTCTTGCGAGGTTGTTCGTGACCGTCAGTGCTCGTGCTGGCGGGGTGAGCTTCATTATCGGTGTGGGTTATCATGCCGACTACGAGCAGCGTAAATGCCAGTCAATATATGGGAGATGATAGACGTAGTGAGAAAAGGGACGCACGTCCTTTATCCGACACTTGTATGCGGGGTTTCGCAGCATATAGCCGTTTCTTGAAATGATCCGGCTCGATCTGGTATCCGGCCTGCAACAAATAGCCCGTCAAACCGTGAACACAACTCAGTAGACGAGTGCGAGACCGACCTGAAGCAACCTCTTGATATCATCGTCAGACGCGATAGCGGCATCACATTCCGAGTTCTGGTACATCAATCGTTAGAACGATGTCTAGACATGCTTATCAGCAAACTTACCTTGAGAATATAGCCAAGAAGGACTTCAACGGGGTCCCAAATCTGAATCGACGTCAGCAAACGAACGAAGACAAACAATGCCTGACATCGCAGAACTTACCTGAGAGCGAGAGGCGCCTTTCTTGGAAGTACGTTTCACGTAGTTGTCGGGCTTGCCACTTGATGAGACTCCATTTGCCTGCGAAGTCTTCTTGCCAGCGCGCAGGCTAGACGCCGCCCTGAGTGGCGTCGACCGCGACTGGTAGCGGTGGCGTATCACATATCGCGATACGAACACGCATTGGTCTTTAGCCAACGTGCCAATCTCGTCGCCACTCTTCGCCATATTCCCCAGTCGCGAGCGTTTTTGCTCAGACATATCTCTCTTCGTCGAGGAGAACCCGGCCATGGCGTGTATCGGACCGGGCAGATCGAAGTTGAACGAGTGGTGCTTACCCTTGTCGCTGAAGGACGAGACGGTCCAATCGGACGCCTTGACGGTACCGTTGACCATGATGAGGTCCTCCGGACCAATGCTGTGCCCACGCTCCCTCGCGAGTTTGTACCAGGAGTCGTAGTGAGCGAGCATATATTCCGGGAAGATTGTGTTGGGGAGGACAATGTCTTGTGTGGCGCCACCTCCTTTGAGCACTAAGAGGCCTCCTTTATTCGAGAAACACTCGTAAGCGAGCGCCGATTGAGGGCCAGGTTGTATGTCGGGTATACTGATCAATGGCGTTGGATAGTAAGTCGAGTGACAAGGAATGGTTGAGGAACCGAGGCGTACCTTAGATCCATGCCTGAAGATTTATTTACATGCTTCATCGTCCGACTGGCCAACGATCCGTCAGGAAGATACGCGTCGTTGGTACGCAATAGATTCGCCGAATCGTACTTGAGAGGGTCAAAGCCCTCTGGTACGCCACATTCGTTGGCGGGATGATCGGCGGGAAGTGTGGCGTTGCAGACACGATGAAACAGACCGTCTCTGAAGTAGCCAATATCGCCAATACGGACTTCAGCTTGGCCTGTGGCGTGGTCAGGAAACCACAGAGGATAGCCATGGCCCTGCGGGAGGAGCTGTTCTGCGTAGACGGCTGCAGCCCGTGACACATCCATATCGACGGCGAGACAGGGAATGTGAGTAGAGGCGTTGCTGTTCAGCAGTGTTTGTGAGGATGGGGGTGGCGGAACAGATTGACGAAGACAATAGTTGGCGGGCAATCCTTATATATATGCGGATTGTAGCCACTCGTATTTGGTACAGTTACGTGATGGAACCGCCATGATGCACCGCACGCCCTCTGCGTTCTATTATTGATTCGAAGCCTTTGTATTCAGAGCATAGCAACACTCACATTAGACCCAGCCTCATCGATTGGACTTGACAGATATGAGGTTCCGTCTGAACACGTTGCGATATGAGCAGTGCAGGCGTTTAGAAAACATGGGTCTGGGCGTACGTTTACTCTATGAAGAGTGAAAAGATGCCTGGGATACAGCTCTGAAGCACACGACGTTCAGCTGCAAGACATCACGCAGGTCAGTCGCACGTCGCGTACCTTTCGAAGTACAAGGCCTTCACCCGTAGACCAATGAAACAACAAGGTGTGGCGCATTGTCTATACATCAATGTCAAGCCAAATCGATAGCTATTGTCGTGTAAGACAGCTGTTGAGTACACACCTGGGGTCCCTAATACACCAAACAACTCTCATTCTCTACGAGTGCAGTTGGCGCACATTGTCCTCCGCTCGTGAACGCGTGAGGCGTCGCACGCTTACAGATCCGCGCTGAGATCATCGATATTCCAGTGTGATTGATACGTTTGAAGGTTAAAGCCATGCAGAACCTAGGAACAGTGTAGATGCGGGCCAGGAGGGACTCGGGGAGCTCGTGTGGTAGCGGTCACAGTCTAAGTAGCAATGCGAAGAGCGCCTGTTGATTTCCCGCCGTGTCGGCTAACCGCCGACTCTTGGCCGACTCTGCCTCTAACCTCAACCACTTCATCATATACTTCGTTATTGTGGTGAGTTCGCGTGCCCCAAATGCAAGAGAATATTGCCTTCGATGCTTATAATTCTAGCTAGAAAATCCATCGCTGCGTGACATGAACGACGGCGGACAAATCTCAGCCACAGTCGACAGCATCGAACGGCCTCTCTTCCACAGAAGTCGTCTATCCCAAACCCGTTGATATACCAGACGAAATCTTAGACAGTATTATCGAATCCATTGGTGCTCTTCGCTACAAAACGGATACCGAATACCTTGCGCACAAGGAGATAGCGGCAGTATGGAAAACGTGCTGTCTGGTCTCCAATTACTTGTAGTCTTGCTTTTCTCAACCAACCTCCATCACCGTCCGCACACATAATTTACTTACCGATTGATACTCTGCAAACGACAGAACCCCGGGGCCCGCTTTATCTCCATAGCACTCAAACGCGGCACTCAGCAAGTTATCCTGCTCGGTTCATGTCGATATCGAAATCCCACGTGCAAATCTCTGATTGTTTTGTCGACGAGAATAACGATGCTTCTACCTCTTGTGTGCGCTCTGGCGGCGAACGTGGACACAATTGTCATATGGCCGCTGCGCAAACTGCTGTGAAGCGATATTCTCTGGCGCCCCTCTTGCTGGTGCTGCTTTGAGAACAGACTGGATAGGGAACTATTACGTGGTGAGTGCACGTTTGCTGCGTATTTGCAACATCGCTGACATTTGAAGGTGTAAAGCGAGCAGGCAGGTTCAGTTTGGCGGCTTGATGAATCGCCATTGCCAGCAACATTAAACGTGTCCTAGCAGACAGCGTGATGATGACATTCTCCGCTTAGATCGCCCTCATCGACGTAGGGTTATGTTCGGGTGACGCTGCATGCAACATGGTACGCGCACAGCCCATCTATTTTTAAACTCGCGTTCGTTCTCTTCGTTCACTTCATCAGCAATCATTAATTAATTGCCCTTCGTCCCAGAAGATCCTGCATTTATTCCTGGCTTTATCTCCAACAATGCATATGGCACGGCTCACAGATCTTGCATTTATTCAGCGCGATAATCCTTCATCATATGGGCAGACCGTATTACCGTGGTTGTCTGACAGGTTCCAGTTGCAGTTCATCCGACGGTACGCTCTATTCCCAAACAGACTCCTTCTTCCATACTTACCATCGCCAGGTTCACCATATGGCACACGCACACATGTGCGTTCTCTATCGACCATCGACTTGTACGAGTAGCGATTTACTCTGATTTACTGAATCAAACGCTCTTTGGCCCTGTCCTGCGCTGAACCGCCTTCGATTCGGTTCAAGCATATATATAAGCGTCCAATTTTTGAAACACTCCGCTAGCCAGCCCACCCACCCTCTCACTCCTCTCTTCCTCGCCACTCCGAAATGTTCAAGCAGATCGTTGTTGCACTCCTCGCTGCAACTGTGGCAACTGCCGCCTCCATCGCTAGCAGTTCCTTGCCTTCGGGTACCGTGACGTGTGGAAGCAACGAGTATGAAGCGTCAGATCTCACGGCTGCCATCAATGCTGCCCTCGACGATTTGGACAGCGGGAACCTGCTAGGTATGTCCATCAATCCTTGACTGGTGATCAAGCTTGCTCGTGAGATCTAAAATACGAACCAGACGACTACCCTCATCAGTACTACGAGTGAGTCTCAGAATATGAGTCGGAGGATACTAATAGTGGCTGACTGAGTGGATTGCAGTGAAGAGTCGGAAGACATCACACTCTACTGCAGTGGCAATGGACCCTTGTATGAGGTGAGTATCCCATCCATTCTTCCACGAGCGTGAATGTTGAATACATGGTTCGATCGTGTAGTTCCCCCTCTTGCCTGACGGAAGCATCTACACATCGAGCGAGGACGACTACCAGTCTCCTGGCACGGATCGTGTCATCTTCACCGAGGATGGCGATTACTGCGCGTACGTTTGGCTTTCTTCGCTCCCTTGTATGTCCATAAAATACTCAATGTGTGGTTTTGTTGATAGCGTGGTGACGCATACCGGTGCTGCGAGCTACGACGGCTTCGTCGCGTGCAACAACGACTAAAGTATTTGCTGTATGTAGCGATATTCGGGTCTGTTACGCTGTACTCCTAGCTGCTCGCAAATGTGCAAATGAGAAAGGTTCTTAAAACGCTGTTATTTCGATCAAGTAACCACGAAATCGAGGTGTCACCAAACGCTTTGAGCTTCTCTGGCCGACGTGTGTAGTGGACGTAATACGATGAAGAAGCAACTCATTTATACCAAAAGTTCTGGTAGCTTCACCTTCGACCCCTCGACATCATAACCTGTGAGCCTCGGTATGCTACGTAATTCTACTGTAAGTGTTGTTCACAACGTAGCCTGCTCATACAAACTCGGGTGGTACAAGGAGGCTTGGAATCCGACTTTGAGGCGCTCCACGAACGAATCTCGACTGTACAAGTCGGGCTCTTACTTCGGCTTTGAACGCTGCGATCTTTTCCTCATCCTAAGCATCAATGACATCATGAATTCTCCAGCAGAGCGCGTCGTTTGTGCATAGTAGATGACTCACTCTCGTCCAGTCAGGTCGATGTGGGCTAAACCCAAGACATCGCAAACCGAAGCGGTCACACGTATGGCACGTTGCTTCCTCGCCGGCTTCTTCCTGTTCATTATCGCATTTCTTTGGCTATCAATTAACATCGTGTACGTTGGGGCTTGAAGCTTGAGGGTCTAGTGAGAGTACGTACTTGGCGTCGTATACGGCATGTCCTAAAGGGAAAGCAGTCTAACTATCAGCTTCAAGTTCGTGGATGATTCAACTACATATCACGTACCAACAGCTTGGTCTGCCTGCTACGACTCCCTGAGTCCCTGTATAGCTTTCTCGGGGTGATACCGATCGTTCGATAAATGAACCATCAAGTGAGGTTGTCTTGGAAGTAGCACATGGCTCTGACCGGGGGTCTTCAGATGTGGGATGCTCAGAAACGGCCGGAGTGCGGCTTTCAGCAACGGACAGGCCGGCGTCGTTCATGGCCATGGTGTTCAGTAGCTGATGCATCGCCTCTTTATGGGCGGAAGAGCCTGAGAACATCAGGCGGTGACTGAATGGCTGATTGTGCGGTTGTATGCAGCTCATCACTACTGACAGATCAACGAGGAAGTGAAGGGCCCGTTGAAGTTGGTTCATCCTGCCTCAAGTTGTAAGCTGGAGGATCCTAGGATACAAAACAGATTGTAGTACTAGTATAGCTAAAGTAGAGTACAAGGAGGAAGCTACATGTCAGGAACTGCTAGATAAAACTATAGAATGTACAGGATAGACAAGGCGTTATGGCTATGACGACTCGGAGCTTGAGATATGATGAGTACAGAGCAAAACCCGATAATTATACATAGAACATGATCAGCAAAGCAGAAAATCCGATCGCGCACAGCACGAGACAAACGAAGAAAACCCAACAGCGCAGCTGCAATGTCCTCCGGCCCCGACCCTCTTCCCCCCTAGGGTAGTAGACAATATCTGCTCGCCACAGCGTATCTGATACTCGATGCAGGCCAGCGAGATATAAATACTCGAGCTGAACGCCTCGCAGACGGATTTCAAGTGAGCGGTCACCATTTTCGTCCGGCGGGTTATCCTCAACGTACTAAAGCAAAAAGAGTTAACCATCCAGCACCATACTTCGCCAATGCCAAGCCACTCACATCCAGAAAGTCGCTCACACCTTCTGCAAGAAACACGCCACGTTGCAGAGGTCTGGCACGCTCGTAAAGGTTGATATTGAATACAGTTGACTGGGGAGGCTCGTTGTATGTAGGCAGCTATGGTTCGTGCATTAGCATATTGCGGCGTATATATTCAAAGGACAAGGTAGCGCACATGTGGATATATTGCCACCTTCGATGGTGTTCCGTCGAATAGCACGTACGTGCCACGTTCAATCGAACGTAAATGTGGGTCCAGTGAGTCGTCAACAGGCGCAACTCCACGATTCCGAAGAGGAAGTTCGGCTTCCTCGCGCCCAAATGTGACCTTGTATCGCCGAGCATGAGTATGGTCCATACCGTTTCGGGCGGTATACGATGCTAGCAAAACCATAAGCTCCGAAGGTAGCCTCTGATACATATCTTGAAACTCACAACGTTGCCTCGGAAGAGTCGAGTACGAAGATAGGTGGAGCCCACTTTTCTCTCGT
The DNA here is from genome assembly GCA_037042295.1 of Irpex sp. Y119-03. NCBI lineage: Eukaryota > Fungi > Basidiomycota > Agaricomycetes > Polyporales > Irpicaceae > Irpex > Irpex sp. Y119-03. Next base: position 262,873 of record JAXQKB010000475.1, on the reverse strand, counting down.
ATAAGATCCTCTAATCCACGAGTGGCCAGAGTTAGCTCTTGTACGAGTTCGGCTACAGAAATACAACGGTGTTAGATAATGAATCGAGATGCAGTGAGGAATAATCAAGGCTACCTATTCTTTCGCTTTGCTCCGAAAGCTGGCGTAGGAGCCGCGACCTTTTGTCGAGTTTCCGTTTAGCTATTGTGGGATTTCTAGACGATGTCCTGTATCGTTCGTCTGACATAACTACTGGCTGTGTTCGGGCGTGGTAGTTCGAAGGACCTGCAACTGGCAGGCCGTCACCTTTGTCATCTTCGTAGAGTAAGATATGACTATCGTGCTGATGTATTCGCCATGAGTGTGCCGACGGATTGTGCGTGATAGGTGGAACGTGGACTGGTGCACTATCGACGGCAGTAGATGACACTATTTCGGCAGCAAAATTGGGACTGTGTAGCGTGTGCGTCAACGATAGATATCCAACTTCGAGTAGAAAAGAATAGGGCTTGATCTGAGCTGCCTGCGGATTGATATCGTAAATTAAGTACTCTCACCTCCTTCAGTTGAGACCTGTATACGGGGGTGTAAATCGTGTAGTTTCCCCATCAAATGTTGTGCATGGGCCGAGTACCCAAGCTGAAGAAAACGAGAGCGCACGTATATGTTAGCACATATATTGAGTGAAGAATAGCTTAGAATTACCTCGTACAAGTCCTTTAGGTCTTCATCAGATACCACTGCGGCATCGCTCTGAGAGTTCTGTTGGGTTGATTTGTGTCAAGAAACGAAAATTGCTTTACGCGCAAGACGACCCACCTCGAGGATATAGTCTAAAACTACGTCAAGAGGATCTCGCACCTGCGATACCGTAAGTGACACAGGCGATCATGACAGCAAACTGCACGTACCCTTGTACGAACACTGTCGTCCTCGAGGATATCTTCGTCCTCTGAGTCATCCTCTGTGCTTGTGTCATCCTCTGAGTCACTGTCCGACGATGGCTCGTCGTCGCGTTGCCCCGCAGCCCGAATCTTGCGATTCTTCCAAGGCCATTTGCGATATCGCATTTTGTAACGGGATAAAAAGACACACTGATTCATAGGCATCTGACTGTCCATGGTAGTTTCCATTTGGTCCGTGATGGGTGGCGGCTTCGATCGACCTGAGCGATGTTCGACGGTACTAGAGCTTGCATCGGAGAGAGAAACCGATATCCCTGCGGAGCCTAACCCGCCACCCTGAGCTTCAAGCTGCAAAGACTGGTGCCTATTTTCGTCTGTAAAGGCGGCGACGGTCCATTCCGATGCTTTCACAGTGCCACGAACCATAATAATATCCTCCGGCAAGACATCGTGACCCCTATCTGCTGCGAAGTCGCACCAGGAATCGTGATAGGTGTGCATATATTCCGGGAATGTTTTATTTGGACGGAGGACTTCCTGGATGGCACCACCTCCGCTGATGATCAACAGCCCGCCTTTGTTACGCACACATTCGAAAGAGAGGCGCATTTGACCACCGACAGGTGCGATGGACGAGCTGAGAGCCCAGTCGACGTGTCAGAAAGATATCCAGGCCCCTCAACGAGTAACAGACGAACCTTGTTCCCGCCTGGGCCACTGCAGTTAGACATCTGACAGTTTGGCTGCATACAGGCGCGTCAGGAAGATAGGTGTCTCTGGTTCGCACGAGCTCTGCAGTGTCGAATTCAAGAGGAACAAAGCCCTTGGGTACTCCATTCCTATTGACGGGGTGGCTCGCTGGTAATGTCGCGTTGAAAAGAGTACAGAATGACCCTTCCCATATGTATCCAACATCTCCGATGCGAACTTGGTTATCAGTGGTGTCGGGCTCAGGAATCCACAGAGGGTAGCCGTGCCCCCTCGGTAAGAGCTGCTCTGCGTAGACGGCCGCGGCAAGACACATCGTAAGACTGTAAGGCAGGAACGCTAGCGTATAAAACCAATGTCAGTGCGTGAGGAGTATGGGAGTACTTCAAGCAGCCGTCTGTTCTCGATGCTTATGAAGCTGGAAGAGCGTGCGATCCCACTACTTTAACCAGCAGGATCTTGGGACCAGCGTACGACCGTCTTAGGGTTCCTTCAGGCTGTCCTAGGGTTCACTCTTCAGAATTACGAAATTTGGAAATCAGACTCGGAAGCTGCAAGTTCTTACACAGCATAACATAGCCACTATCCTCGTATCACAGCCCGGTGATAGAGAGAGTTCCTACGAAGTCGTGGGCCATTATCTAGAATAGGGGGCTTCATGGCATTGGACAACGATTGTGGCGCATGTGACCCTTTAGAATGCGACGTCGTCAATGCAAAAGTGTCGCTAACTTGAAGTATACGATCAGCGCGCGCACCAGTCGAAGTTGTTCCTACACAATCTTCTTCAGAGTCCTGGCATAGCCTCGAAGTTCGCAGTTCAGACATCAGACATCAGTGCCAAGTACCGCACAGCGACGATGTACTTACATAGTACTTGAATCTCCATGCAATGTGAACTTGGCGGCCAATATTGTGTCGGTGTGCGGGAAAAAGCTAGAGAAGTATTCGGAACGCCCACAGTGCTCCCTCTACACGTGTACCCCACATGGCACAGACGCCCCTCTGTAAGCCTTTTCCTTTAATTTGGTTTGCTTCTCTCGCCGTGTACCATTCATGGCAACAACGTCGAGATTATCTAGGGATTGGACGCATTAAAACTACCCCGCTATACTAGCATGCATGGTACTGCATCATGAGATTGACTCTGGGTTCTGGGCCAGGCTCTAGCGAGTTTCGTCTCCCTATACTTGTGCTATAAGTAGTAAGTATCTTCGGACGCGGGAGTCTTATTGCTTGGCTATTGTGGTCCCTCTATACTTACAACACCCTGTGTAGTAAGCATTCAAGTTATTTGACGGCTCATCATCATGTACTTAACATCAGTTACATCACAGGTCTGCCAGTAGCTCGTCCTGCAAGATGAGGGTCCCTCAGGCTCGATACGTCGATACTTCTGCCCAGCATTCCTCCTATGCATGTCTTCATCCTTTTTGATGCCATTCTCAATACATTTTGGCGTGCATTTTACATGAAACACCGCCTGCGGGCAACAAGCTGAACTCGACTCAAGGCTACCGGCAGCAAACATCTTGTTGGTTTCTTAGACTCAGGTTTTCCACCATTCATCCGTCCATGTCCTTGTTACACCCCTCGTCCCCGACACTTCGGTGGCATAGGTATGACGTCCGTGACACACAACCGAGAATCCGTCACTGCAAGTGGACGTTTTCTCCATTCATGACCGTACGACCGTCTACCTTCCGTGCTTAGCGTTGACTAACGCCTTCATCTATGAAAGCTCTGTCCGACAAGCTCAACAAATAGAGCCGTACTGCGTCGCGTTGGCAAGATATCCGACATGTCCTGTGAGTCAATGATTGCTGCACCCGTTTACCATAGCGCTCAATGTCTTGATAAGAATGCTACGCTGTCATCCTCTTAGCATCGTCCTCTCAACATTATACAGAGTGCAGTCTCAACACCTGCCGTTGACAACATCGGCTGTTCCATTTGTTCCTGTCCGCTGACGCTGGCACGGAGTCAACTCTACGTTCGCAAGATATAAATAAGGTGCCGTTTCTGAGACTCAAGTTCCAGCAAGCACACTCTCTTCAGCAAGTGAAAATTACGAGTAATATGGCAACTAGGTAGGAGACAGCGTCGATACTTCTGTCTATGATACTGATTGCGCGATTATCAGCGCAAACGAAGAATTCGTCCCCGTCCCCGATGGGACAGAGATACGTATCCAGTCCGTTTTAACCAAGAAATCTATCGACTTCGACTTCTCCAACGGCAAGGGCAGTCGCAAGCTTCACCAGTGGGACACCCTTGACATTCCCAACCAAACGGTACGTACTCGTTGGGTTTTTATCCCTGAGATATAACTAAATACATTTACTTCTTGTTTAGTGGACGCTTGCGAAGTCTGTCGATCATGCAGGGACCCTCATACGCCACGCTGAGACGGGTCTCAGCCTAATCCCGACCACCGTCGGCGGAGATGGCAGGGTTTACCTAGACGTCGGACCCTTTGGCCACGGATTCACCTTCAAGAAGGCTCGCAGTGGCGAAGACAACATCCTGTTCGTTGCGTTTCTTCTGTCTTCCCCTCTGTGGTATTTTCATACTGATTTCGAGTAATTAAGCGTTTACTTAGCGGGGAAGGAGTATACGATCACCGTGGAGAACGCATCCGATGAGAACGGCGCGAAGCTCGTTCTGTGGCCTCATGCGACCGGAGCAGCCTCCAAGTGGGCTCTGAAGGCTCTTAACGAGGCAAACTAATCACGTACCGGACCATGAGACGAATTGCGTTACGTGAGTTTAGCTGCGGCAGATACCAAAGCTGCTCACTTCGAGTTGGCGTAATGAAACATAGTCTGCTGTATATCTTTGGTGTCGTCCTATGCATGTATCAATCAAAATACTGATATGAGATACGGAATATCATATGCTATTGATACGTGCAGGTTTCCTTAAGCACACGTCTGCGTGCGGACCGGTCTTGTCGTCCGCTTCCTTTAATTCAATCATGCTATGGGTTCCAACAGCTTCGGAAAGGTACGAGGTCCTTCAGAACTGGTAATTCGGGTACGCAACTGATATCCATTGACTCGCGCTAGCAGGCCTTTGATTTTTAGATAGAGCGCGGATTGGCCATTAATATCAACTCAAAGAAGCAAAGTCTGCGACGGGCGACCGATTATCGACGGTCACGGTGCTGCTTCTCTGGATCCAATCACCACCATGCATGCGCATGTCCCTCGTTCTCAGGTCTAGAATCGAAGGATGTCTCTTTCGGTGTGGCGTAGCGTCAGCGCAGCATTAGGGTTCATTCACCGAGTATATAAGATCTGACCTCGCTCGGTAGTACTGGTACCGGTCATAAGCATACACTCCCTGGCCAGCAACCGAATTTACCATGATCGAAAAGTACGCAATTGTCGCATTCCCGCTCCTCTTACTGATGCCGTATACATTAGCCAAGCTGCTCTATGGTGTCCGGTCGATGTTGGCGCAGAAGTGCGCATTCAATCGTTTCTGAGCAAGAAATCGATCGATTTCGACTTTTCTAATAATCATGGCTCTCGCGTTCTTCATCAGTTCGAAACCGTCAAAAATACTAACCAAAAGGTTCGTGATTCAATCTCCTGCAGCGCTCCGGACATACTATCCTATCGTCAGTCGACTCCGAGTCCTTGTGATACTCATACGTCTTTATAGTGGAAACTTCAGCGAGTGGATTCGATAGGATACCTTATCCGCCACGTCGATTCCGGCCTTTGCCTCATTCCGACAACCGTTGGAAAGGACGGTGCAGTCAACCTGGATGTTGGACCCTTTGGTCACGCGTTTATCTTCGAAAGGCACCAAGACTCCAGCGTACTGTGAGTGACTTTATCCTGACTTGTCACCTACAGGACCGTTCCATTTCATTCCCTTATTAAATATCTTGTAGCATCCACCTGGCTGGGAAGGAGGAGTATACACTCACCATTGAGAATGGGTCGGAAAAGACTGGGGCAAAATTCGTTTTATGGCCTCACGCAGGCGGCGCAGCCTCCAGGTGGCACCTCACGAGCTTTTACGACGTCATCGCCAAGTAAGCGCGTCGCGATAAGGGATCGCACTCAGACCGCGACACATTTGTAGTTGATCTGAGCGGGTTTTATTGAACATGCTGCCATGATACGCATGTTCAAGTTGTCAATGTGTATAATCCCGCTCGTATTGTAATGTCTGACGGCGAAACGTCGATCGAATAAACTAGCGACGTTGGATCCCGTCGATGATGATTTGAGACTTAAAGTTCGACTTGCAACCTTGAGATCAAGTTCACATCGAGTCCAAGTAGTGGTGCTTTGATAGACGGACATTTCGTATCGACTCCGAGTCGCATCGCTCTAGTGATATGTTGATACACGTCTCATCATCCTCGACCACAATTATATCAGCGAGAGATTGTATTTAAATATTGATACTTGACCACACGAATAACGACTCAAAACTGTATTGTAGGCGAATGCGAACGTTGTGACACAATGTTTGGGTGTATATATTATGAGGGGATGGTGCTGTAAGAGGGTATCATATGTAATTTATAAGGTATGCGGGGTATAGTCGACAACTCGGAGGTACGAAGTGGCATAAAGGGGTATGGACTATGACGGGTATATAAAATACAAGGTGTAATAGGGTATGATGGGTATTGCGAGGATTGTGTGCGTTATGGGTATCGGGGATAGATATGGAATACCTAACTTGAATGGCCGAGCCGCGAAAAGCGAGAGGGAGAGATGATACAAAAACGTCTAAATCTGAAAATGGTCGTTAATACGCGAGAAGAGAACGAGCCTGTTTCAAGCGTTCAGACTAATCATAGCACAGACACTGACAAAGAACTCACCTTGAGTGGATACTGGTGTATGTGTGCAAGTTGCACACACCAGTCTAGTTCATTGTATTGAAGGCTTACTGGAGGTCGTGTAAGTGGATGAGGGGTGTGCCTCTGTCTGCGCAGAGTGGCTTCAGCATACCTGACAAGTAGGTAATATAACTACCATACACACCTATTCGAGCGATTATCCGGGGTGTCAAAAGGAGGGTACACCGGATGCGGATATGGAATATATCCTTGTCTCTGTGGGTAGTCGTTTTGATGCATGTTTGTGTATGCATCTGTGGCACCAAAATTTGCATAAGGCGGTCGCTTCGGTACAGGCTGATATCCCGCATGTGTTCCCATCTGCGGGTAACCATAGCGCTGCCAGTGCGTGGACTACAGTCGTTCGTGTCAGCAACGATAACGATATCACGACCATGAATCGGGCTTACCTGTGGTACTGTGGACTCGTATGATGGGACGATGTTGCAGAACATCGTCGCCCACTGACTGAAACAAGGCGAAGGTTGTTTGTAGCTTCTCCGAAACATTCGACGCAGTGTTTGAGGTCGAGGTACTCGGGTCTGTGCGTGTATGTGTGCATGAGGAGCTCCGCGAGCTACAATCAATTGTATCAGCAACGCGGCAGACGATAGTATGTGCATAATTTGGACATACCTGCTGCACGGTATATATGATACTATAGAATGCGAGGTTGCAGTTGTAGGAGTGTAGCAGTACTACTCAGTAGGGCGGTAGAATACTAGGCAGGGTGAGGTCCGTAGCAAGCTCTGCAACGCACCTTATATACCATGCGCGAAAGAATCGAATCCATTGTGTTGCGGCGCCTCGCCATCTCAACTTCGGACGCACCGCTTACGCTGTTGCTGCTCGTAGGAACGAGGTGGGCAGCGAACAACTATTATCTGTGCGTAGCCGCATCGACAAGGATACTAGCAGAGCCATAGATGGTAGAGATTGTAGTGACCCACAGGTATGCAGGCGCAATTCTTGCAGATACCATAGCTTTCCGAGAGACGTGCGTTGGTAGGCTCTGCGAGAAAACATCTGTAAAAGCCGCGCCTATAGTATGGATTGCCAAGGCATTGTTGCAGATCTCCATGACCGACGAGTTTAAGTGGGCGTTACGATGTGCACGAAGGTCGAAGTCTGCCAACGACGTTGTGGCTATGCGCCACAGACCTTGTACTTATGCAGAGCGATCCTACGATACGAGTACTCCACGAGCAATAAAACCTGTGCTAACAATAAATGATCAGTCCACGCTTCTGTAACGGAACAATTGGTAGAGGATACTGCCTACCTACAGACTCTGGAGACTCGGAGACGATGCTGATGGCATGCAATAGTGGCGAGCCTCTTCAAGTGGCGTTCACGATATCATGGAGAATGACTTGACTGGAACGTAGCAACAGTTACTGTAGGTACTGTTAGTGATGAGACCAACGCAGGCTGACTTGAAGCCAGCTGCCACCGACGTGTGCGTCTTCCAAAGAATAATGTATGTTCGAGTATGAAACCAAGCGGTAGCGCATCCCGGGCCGAGACCGGAGGTGTTGATACGATACAGATGGCCTGGAATACAAGTGCAATGTGTAGGCCCTCAGCTATGCGAATGTAGCTAGGTGGCTGCTGTACATGTGATGAGATTGCACGGCGTGACTGGCACGAGCGATCCGACAGCCATTCTCGAACGAGCGCCTCTGAGTTACAACATCCTCGGGGAAAGCCGTGAAGTGACCACTGTTATTCATTCGGGCGTCGACGGTCGGTATGCCAATGGTGGCGGCGCGTAGTAGCGCCGATAAGACTGTGGGCGTTGAGTCCCGCTCACTTTCCTTATTAGTTAATTTCGCCTGATTCTCCCTAATTTCGTCTTTGCATCATCAAGCACGGACTCGTCCGTAGAATACCCTTGGTCAGTGAGCTTGGCATGAGTATATGTAAGCATGAAGCAAAAAAAAAATCATTCATATAATCAGAAAGTACTGAGTGCCAGTGAATGCATCCACTAATCATCAGCAACGCAAATATGACAAAGAGATACGAGATTTATTCTGGAGGTAGGGATCACATTGTATAAGAGTATCATTCGGTATAAAATGGTATGGTGTTGATGTACGGGTGGTATAGTCGACGGGGTATGCAGTGGTCGTTGGGGGTATGCTTTGATGTGGATAGTGCCAGGCACGGGGGTAAGAGGGATATACTGGGTATCATTGGCAATGTGTGTGTGTTATGGGTATCGTAGACACGGAAGAGTCCATGGATAGCTGAATGCAGCAAAGTACATGTGATAAATTATAATGGATCTGTTTGCAAGCGTTTGATCAGGGGTCATACCAGCCAGCAAAACGTAGACCGTAGGGTCTCACCTTAGTAATAACCTCGGGTATGTTGTGCACAGCACTCCGTCGCTGGGTACTGGTGTGGGCGGATATAGTACAGATATCCCAGCTGTGCTCGAGAAACCGGTATTGCACGGTACCCTTGCGGCACCATAAGGCCGGTCATCGCCGTGACATATTGCGTCCGGGCTCTGTGTGGTGCCAGTGGAAAGTTGGAGGCAGTTTGATGTATGTCACTGTTGCAAAAAATGGTTTCAGTACGCTTCATGAGTAGTTGTTACGTTTATCAGACACACATTGGGAAATTGTTTGGATACATGTATGGGTGGCTCCTCTAGAGCATCTCATGCTGCAGTAGAAGCTGAGATGGTCGGGGTCGCATGTACATGAAGCATTCCGAGGACTACAATGGTTCGTGTCAGCACCAAGGTCGATATCACGAGCATGAAGCTGCTTACCTGTGGTACTGTGGACTCATATGTAGGGATGATTTGACAGAATCATTCGGTAAAGCGTAGACCGTGGGGTCTCACCTTAGTGAGGCTTCGAGTGCGACGATTTCTGTGCACTCAAATTATTGCTCAGTACCGTTGTGGCAGGAAATATAACCACCACTGTTCTCGGTACACTGGTTCGACGGTGTATCCGGGTGGCACTACCAGACTAGGGTTCGCCATCGTGATGGGTTGTGCCCAGGCCGAGACTTCTGACAGTGGTGGGTTGACGAGAGGATACTGTCTGCAGAATATAGACTTCAGCACAGATTATGAGTAGTTGATATGTTTAACAGACACACGTCGGTAGATTATATGGAGCACCGTAGCCCCTTTGAAGTATGCCCGGGCCGGTGGTATTATCGGCCGCGTTGGTCCTCGCATCTGCGCGCGATTGAGGTAGTATGCCGTGGACTGCAGTAGTTCTGGTCAGCGACGTTAATTGTATCATGCATATGAACAAGGTGTACCGGAGGGACAGGCGCGTACGATGTGGGTGGGATAATACCGCAGAACATGGTTGATGGCTCGAAGCGAGATGCACTCGCATCTGCGCGTGAGGAGTCATTCTGCGGACTGACTCGTAGCTTCTCTGAAACATTCCGGGAGGTAGTAGAAACCGGAGTATTACCGCCGTCTATGTATGAACAAAGCGTTCCGGCAAAGACCAGAGTCATTTGATCAGCGACAAAACGATATCAACGATATCAAGCATGCAACCCGTGCTTACCTGTGGTGCGGGCTCACACGACAAGTAGAGGTCGTGGAGCATGGTCGATGACGTTGAAGTTGTAGAGCTGTAGCAGTATTGGATATGTGCGTAGAATGCTGAGGATGGCGATGTACATAGCAGGCCTACCACGTACCTTATATAGCGTGAAATATCGAACCTCAGGGAGGATTTGGGACCATACCGTAGCGTAGCCCGACCGTGTCGACGGATGCGTCACTTGTGCTGTCCGTGCTCATAGAGATGATGCAGGCAGTGACCAACTATTGTCCGTGTATTGCTCCATCCAGAAGAATATAACAAGAGCAACTAGTAGATGGCAGTGACCGTGATAACAAGTATCCAGGCCCGACTCTTAGGGAGAATGTGACTCTCCGAGAGATGTGCTTTTGCAGATTCGGCGGGCATAACGACTGTACAGACAGTAATTGTAGGATACGGGGCTATTGCGACGCACCGCTACTGACGAGCATGAGCGGCCACTGGCATTGCGATGCACATGAAGGCCGGAAGCCTACTAACGACGCTATCGCTATGCGCCACAGACCTTGTACTTCCGGGTCTGGAGAGCAACGGTCCTAGTATGACATGACGGCTACACAAATAATAATACCTGTAGTCAGAATGAGATCGCCTCGGTAACGGAAGAGCTCGCAGAGAATACGCACTACTATACTCAAGGGGAGCCTCGGAGTCACGAAGGCGGCGACAGATGGCACGACGTTGAGTGGCGCGGTGTGTCGTGTCTGTTGTCTGTTGCTGCGAGCATAATCTCTACTCTGCAAAACGCACCGTAGCGTAAAGGCCACAATTGATGATTATACAACGTACGAGCAGGCATCGTAAAGCGTGTGTTATGCAGGCTGATTTAGCTGCATGCGCCGTCACGGTAGAGGATTTCGAAGTATCCTGGACCCACTAACGAAACCGGAATCATGATGATTGGATTGAAGTTCCAGATGCCTGAAATGCGTTGGCTTCTTCTTTACAGCCAGTTACGCGAGCGTAAGTGACTGCAGTGATGAGATTGCGTGACATGGCAAGGAGGCGAGATCGAGGCAACTTCTGGCGAACGAGCGCTTTACTTCTAGCTGCGACATTTGCGCGGCGACTTGTGGCGCTGAGTTTGCATCTAAGTCGTACCCTCGAACTCTGGATTGAACGTCTCACGAAACAACTGTTCTATCCATTGCAAACTCGCATAAGGATACAAAGCGGTCTAACAGTTTATAAAGAGGAGGTCTACTATAAGGGTATCGTGTACTAGTCTACGTATGAGGGGCATACTCTAAAGAGGGTATGGTATATGAGGGGGTATGGTCCGTGAGGGGTATGAGGGGTATCAAGAGGATTGTCGTGATGGGTATCATAAATACGAAAGAGTCCATGGTGAGCTAGCAAGATGCGAATAAAAGTACAAAAACGTCCAAAATTCTCCAAATCGGAAGCGGTCGTCAAAGTCCATGCGATAAATCAAGCAGAAAGAAAGCATGACTCGGAGTCTGTTTGAAGGCGTCGGTCAGGCGTCATTCGGTAAAGCAAAAGCCGTAGGGTCTCACCTTAGTAATAACCTCGAATGCGACGTTCATGGTGCAACTCATGCTGTTGTTCATTGCCAGTACCATCGCGGAGGGACATAGTAGTAGCCCCACTGTGCTCGGAAAGCTGGATGTGCGCTGTACCCGGGTGGTACATTCATGCCTGCGAATTGCATCCCAGCTAGAGACTGTTGATTGAGAAGCGCATATTGCATGCCTCTGCGACAACGAAAATTCAGCATATGTCACGAGCCAACGATGTATGTTGCACACGTACTCAAGCGGAAAATTGTAGGAACTACCGTAGCTCGACGAGTTTCGCGGTATTTCATGTGGTAGAGGATACCGTAATCGCGTCCGAGTCTGTGACTGGCTAAAGACTTGAGAAGACTACAGTGGTTGGAGTCAGCGACGAGCTGGACATTACGCACACAAGTGGGACTTACCTGACGCAGAGGTTCATATGAGGGGATGATGTTGCAGAACATCCTTGACGAATGGAGACGAGGTTGGGGTTATCGTGAAATAGTAGTATCGGGAGTGGGTGCGAAATGGTGGTAAAGACAAGGACATAAGCGAGCCATACAGACAGCCTTATATACTCTGTGTGAGATTGTACAATTCTACGGAGGACTGCGAGACCGCACTCTGACACAGCCCGACGACAACCTGGTTCGGGCGAATGCGCGACTTGCACTGTCGGTGCTCGAAGAGAAGATGTGGGCGGCGAATTGCCATTGTTCGCCTTTGGCCGCATCGAGAGGAATATTCCGAAGGCTGCAGAGGGCAGTGGTCATCGTAACAAATATACGGGCGGATTTCTTGTGGAGAACCGCGACTTTCCGAAGTGATGCATTGGCAGATTCAGCGGGCGCAGCTTTGTAGTACGCGAGCGCGCTTCTCAATGGCGGGGAGAGTATTGAACAGCGGCTAGTGTACGAGCCCTACACCATTGGTGTGCACGAATAGCCGAATGGCAGGAGTCGGCCGAGGATGGCGAGGCTATGCGCTACAAGTCTTGTACTTTGTAGAGAAGTCCTGCAGCACTGTCGCCGCACATGAGGAATAACGACTCTGGGAAATGAATTAAAAAAGGCGGTCCACTGCAACGGAATACCTGGGAATGAATACGCATCATACTCAGAAGGGTGCTTGGAGCTTGAGACGAGGGTAGGTGGCATGAGATGAAACGAGTGGCCAGCTTCACAAAACGTGTTTAGTTTCAAAGCAGGAAACCTCGGGGCGTAGGAGAATTGAACCTGTATATAATCTGTAAGTAGCGGTGAGGTGAACTCGTGCGTGGGCCGTATAGAGCCTCAGTTTCCAATGTTCTGAGCAACGAAGACCGTACCGTAACATGCGCCGAGACACTGCGACAGTGCTACGTATTGATGCATCCCAGATGACTGGTATCGAGTAGAATGTGTAGGCACTTCTTTGCACCATGCAAAGGTCCTAAGGGGCTGTGGTGACCAGATTGCATTGAGTGGCGATGAGCGATGCAACACACTTGCGTCGTCCAAGAACCCGGGGTGGCGACCTGCTCTCGGGCGGGCGCTTCTGAATTCCAAGATCTTCGCGGAAGACCGTGATGGGGTCCATGCGGTCGAGGCAGTTTGCGGTGGCCAGCACTCTCGCTCCTTGTCAATGAAGCTGCTGCCTGCTCAGCAGCTCATGCTTCACGGACCATGGAGATATGTGCCAATTATATAGATATATTCGTATTACTTTTCGACGCGTTGATTGGCGCTAAGCGCTTAGCTTGAGAGGCTTTGTTTCTCTCCCTCAACACTCGCGCTGCGTCTTTCTTCTTACTGCTGATATACCGACACACTGCGCTCTCATAATAATTGTACGTTGGCTGTGAGTACCTCTTAAAACTTTATGACACGGTGCTCATGTTTGAACTAGGGTTCTGCGCTGTCAACCGCCGCGGGTGCCACGTCGATCCAGGACACCAAAATACCTCCTGCAAAACCGCTAACAACGATGCCAGTTAATGCTGCCGTTATTCCTGACGATGTGTTATATCATATCATGCAGATTGACCATACGATGACCTGCGACGATGACCGAGCGGCCTTTGATTTCTGGCTGGCCTGCTCGTCGGTCTCCTGGCAGTGGCGCAACGTTGCCATCACCTTCCTCTTCCGCTCCATCACTTTTCTCGAATCCTCTGAAGCATCGAATGTCTGCCGCATGGGACAACTCTTAGAAGCACCACATATAGCTAGGTGCATTCGGAAGGTCCTGTTTTGCGACACTATAGTGCCCGTCGCGAGTCTGGACCGCTTTCTGACACACCTCCCGCATCTGCGCCGTCTCGAAGTGCAGTTGGTGGAGTTTCCCGAATCAGATGAACTGACTTCTCAGTCTCCGAGTGGAGGTCATCAAATCGACGAAGTTTGTTGCGACTCCTTCTGGAAAGCAGACAGCCTCCGGTACGATCAGGTAGTCCGCTTCTTGCAGCTCTTTTCAAAGATCAAGAGTCTGGTGGTTGAAGATGCCGGGGCCATTGATTTCTCGTACAAGGAGGGGCTCAGTGGCAGCGATGAAGACGAGGATTCAGAAGACGAGGAAAGCTATGACGAACTTGCGCTGAAACAGGTTCCCGCCGCTGTGGCAACGCACCGCCTCGGGAGTCTTCAAATCGAGGAGCTTTCACTCACCGACGGTTGGCGCAACAAGTCGTTCATCTCTTCTTTCCTCTGTCAAACCAGTTCACTGTCGTACCTGACCTCTCTTTTCATCGTCGTGGAGGATCCCTCGGAGGATCTTGACAGACTGAACGAGATTCTCTGCGCCGCAGGCCGGACACTTAAGGAGGCTCGCGTAGATATAGTAATGCGCTACGATTGGTTCGAAACTAATGATCTTACGGGAAGTGAGTGTGTCCCTCATATGACTGCAATTTTGTGCACCAGTAACTGACGACCTGTCCATGGCAGCTCGGGAGGCCAAGGTCACCAAGCTTCAAACCGGATTTTACAGCTGTGTTGTGCTTGAGAAGATGGACATCGACATCAGCGTCTACAACGAACATGACTGCGAGAGCCCTTTGACGACTCGTGAACGCAAAGTCAAGTTCCCTCTCGTTGGCTGGGAATCGCTCCTGGACATACTCACGCTAGTACCTGTCCAAGCCCTTCATCAGCTTCACATAGCATTCGAGCTTCATGACTGTTATATTCAGGAGCCCCACTCTCTTCCGTGGCAACGACTTCGAGACATCTGCAAGCGCTTCCTCGATAATAACCTCAAGTCCTGGTCTGGGACCTTCCCGTGGCCATATTGTGCCATGTACGAGATGCGGGCCTTTCACGACGTCGCTCCCATTAGTACAGCAGCAGCACCGCTGTACCATGAAATGGAAATGTATTATCGAACTACCTGCAGACATGCAGAGTGTGAGCGATACTGTACACCGATGTCCATCGAACTTGAGCGTACTCTCGGTATTTCGGTTCGTGGTGTTCCCTATCCGCTAGAGATATAGTCATCTTTACTGATGTCCGATGCGTATAGGATATATGGCTTGGTAACGTACCCTGGGCATACCCTCCGGACAGTGTAGAGCGGATGAGATGGAGCTCTGCAGCCGAGGTGAGCGATGCTCATGCTGTTGAAACGCTGTTCTAATCGTGCCGTGCAGGAAGCAACTTCCAAGTTGTGAGAGTGAACGTTAGTAACCTCGGTGACCCACAGCTGGAAGGTATCTGATCATGAGCCCGCACCGCTGGTCCCCATAGCATGTCCATTCTATCGCCGCCAGCATTGCTACTAGATGTCATTTGAAGTATGCCTATCTATCGAATAGTACTTACTACTAGTAGCGCCATAACTTGCATTAACATCTCCAAACGTTACTGTAGCGATGCCAGTGATGCTCGATAGTCAACGCGATGCAGATTAGGATGAATGTCGTGAGCCCTGTCATGAAGTAATAAGTGCTCTATCGCAAAAAACCAGTTGACTTGCCAGTGGCTAGAGAAGTGGATGATCAACTTCAATGTCGTGCGCATGTCCAGTATGGGTTACTAACGACAAGAGTTTCCAAATCGGGATGATAGCAGTTGTGATGGCATCGATCCTGTACTACTTGCCAACGTTGTTGCCCTCCCACCACCACCAAGGCTTTCAAGTTTAGCTCTGCTCACAGGTAAGTATCCTGAATGTAAACGACCAGCGTCCAGTGTTCATCACCCATTCTTGTACCACTGTCGCAGGTATACAACAGCTCGACCCCCTGAATGTCTACTTCCGAGTCGGACAGGGTGGATGATCCGCCAGCATCCGATACAAGTTCAAACGACGAACTCGAGAAGTCGCCTTTACCCATCGATACATGCACAGAACCAAACTCTGACAACAACGGAATTCTCTCGCTACCCAATGAGATTCTATCGCATGTCTTCATTCAACTGTCCATAGTCGCACCCATCCGTTTAACTCGTGCAGAGCCAGTCATCTGCCATAACCTAAACCCTCATTCATGGGATAGGGATCGTTCTATAAATCCTCAAGTAAGTCGTCTGGGTTGCTTAATTGCAGCTCATATTTGCCGTCGCCTGCGAGACATTGCTCTCGGAACTCCTGAGTTGTGGAACGACTTGGTTATCGTCGAGGACTCCGCACGCTGGCTTCCGCATTTTTTGCAACGCTCTGGCAATCGAAACCTGTCTCTACAGTTTCATCCTCCGCTGGTATTTTCGGAGCATGCATACCATCCGCGATCGAACGCTCAGCCCTGGAAGATGTCCTCGGCTGACATCAACAAGGCCTGTACGATTCTACACGAACTGGATGTATTGACGAGGATAGAACATGTCAAGATTGAGGACCTGTACCACTGGATTCCCTTCGCTCAAATCCTGCTTGCAAGTCCTTCACCGCGGCTCAGGACTTTGCACCTGACGCCTCATGAACCTCGCCCGGATTCAGTAATGGTCGTGCTACCTCAATTACTGCTTCAATCATCTGCTCCATATCTTTGTCACCTCACTCTGAATCAATGTGACTTCTCTTGGTCCTCACTATCATACTTTTCCACGCTGACCACATTGCAACTTACGCGTCCCGAGATGGTCCCTGGTGAAGAATACACGGTGATGCATGCCCTGCCGACAGGCGAAGCTGCCACGCAGTTTACGCATCGTACTGATGCTTTTGATACTACACCGATGGAGGAAGTGCTAGCAAGTCTTCGTGCATTACCGTTACTGGAAGATCTCCTGCTTATGAACGTGCTCCCGAGCTGGCGACCGACATCTCAGTCTGGCGGTGGTGAATTCCTCCGTGTTGAGCTTCCTAACCTCCGAAGGATCTCCATCACACAGAGTAGACTAGATCCGGCTTGTCTCATTCTAGATCTCCTGGACGCACCGCAGCTCTGCAAATTCGAACTCGCCTTCTGGACGATTGCTCGGCCGCTAGGTGTGGACCTGCAGGACCGTTACGCACGGCTGAGCCGCTTCCTCTCTCGTTTCACTAACACCCTCCCTCTACCAATCACTTGCCTCTCCCTGGATTTTCAAGTGCCCGACATCATCATTAGAGCACAATGCACGCCGCCCGGTGCCTCCGATGACTACTTCCTCACGATTACCCTCGGTATGTTCGAAACGCCCGAAACGCCCGAAACTTTCCCCATCAGACATACATGCGTCGAGCCAATACTTACTGCTCTCCCTCTTACTAGCCTCGCGCGGCTAAACATCGAAGATCAGGTCATCCCATTAGAGGACAAGTCGTACTACGATGTCGACTTCGTCTTCTGGCGTCGTATGTACGACCTGTGCTCAAGCGCGACACAGGTGATAGCTTCGGGTCTTGCTCTCGTGCCTCTGCTACCCCTGCTATCGTGTCGCAACCTTCCACACTGGCGGTTCACCACTCCTCTAGAAGAACCTCGAATGCCTGTGTTTCCAAATCTAGACAACCTGGAGGTCTGTGCTCGCCATCTAGCCCAAAGAGGTCGTGGCGTCAGGGTGAGCTTGGTCAAGAGGCATCCACGGCTGAAAGACACGGACAGCACGACAGTGTACTTGGAGATACTGCAGGAATGCCTAGCGTCGCGGACGGAGTATGCGACTTCGAATCCGCTTGTACGAAAATTGGAGTACCTGCGCGTGCGCGTCGAATTATGGTCGGAAGAGGAGTGCGAGGCCAGGAACTCGGACTCGGAGAAGTTTTATAACGACTTTGGCAAGGTCGTCGTGAAAGGGGACATATATTCCGGACGGTGTGAGCTTGATGTCAACAGGTTGCAGAGCATGATGTGGTACAACACTCGGAGGAGGCACCTTTGGTGAAGGCCGGAATAATCATATATAGCGCTGAGCGAGTCAGCTCCGGCTCGGAAATGTCGTCTAAAGAGATGAAGCGGAAAAAACGGGCAGAAAGGAGCACTGTAGAGACTCGAACGGACTTTTGAAGCGCTCTAGATCTGCTCCTTGCTTGAGTATATGTAGATAGTTCGTAAATAGTTACGAGAAAACGTGTATACTAGTACTATTACCACAGAACGAGAAACGACTCGGACACGCTTTTTGAGTCCGATAGGGTCGATAACCTCAAGTGGAGGTCTTGGAAAGGGGTGTGAGTGTCTCCGTGGATCTGATGAGGTAAAGAATATAGCGAGAATAATCAAATTCTCGCGTCGTAGTACTTACCTCAGGTCGTTCAACAATCCTCGGCAAGATATAATAATGATCCCAAATGCCAATAACAATAACTATACGTTAGGAGAGACTATAATGAATGGTTGGCCTGCAAAACTATACGGAACTAAGGGAAGTTGTAATGAGAGAATACTTAGAGACATATGAATAAATACGAAATTATGCCATTGTCCGTAGGCGCAAAAACTTGGCATCCCCAAACACTTGAACCCATCGCTACCTTTGCCTAGCATCCTCGATTTACGACGGAGGTCTACTCCATTGTCAGATCTGAATTTTGCAACAGCAAAGGATAGTACTTACACTGGAGGAATCGAGGTCTCGGGTCCGGGAGCAGTCTTGAGGGTGGGGAACGGCGTTTGATGGCAAGATGCTTGAATATCCGCACGGTGCTTTCCAGCCGGAAGTACAGCCACGTTAGATTTGGCACCCTTGGGTTGAGGAATGACATCGGAACAGTCAATCAAAGTGCGGGGGTCGTGGCCGAGAACAGCTAGCTTGGCCATAGCGGCTTCGAACTTGCGAACCATCGAGTTGTGATCGGCTGCATGGGCGTGGAAGGTAACGTGAGACTTAGGCGATGTATGGTTCATGGGAAGAGGACATACTGATGAAGGACTGCCACTCGCAAGCAGTGCGAGGGTCACGAGCGAGTTCAAAGTCGGACTGAAGGCGGAATTCTCCGTGGAGAGGGGACTGGACTTCGCCTTGGTTGGAGCCATTTCCAGGGAAAAGCGTGCCCTTCAGCAAAGTCTAGGGAGTATTGACGTGAGCAAGCGACCGTACGAAATAACAAGTGCGTACAAACCTCCACAAAGAATTGGGCATCGAATGTGCTGGGAGTAGAATCGAATGGGGTTCCCTGAAACTAGGTTAGTACCGAGTAGAATAAACGAGTTCAGAGACCACTTACCGGGATAGAAGCGTCGACATGGTCCTGTGCAGCCACGGAATGAGATGCCAAGAGATCGACCACCTCACTCGGAGAGAAACCAGCGTCGCCCATGCGAGCGAGGATCTTATCAGTAGAGTCAAATGGCTCAGGAACAGTGCCATCAGGTGCGGCCTTGGAGCTGTTAGATCGACCGGCCAAGAACTGCAGTCGAGGGCCGCCGCCACAGTTGGAGACACCGACTGCACCAGCGAACTGGATGAAATCTCCGAAAGACACGCTGTGGTTGAGGGCAAAGGGACGTTGCTGGTGATATGTGAGTACGTTTATGTTCCCGATCGTACGGACGATGCACACTCACAGCTTCAATGATCTCGTCGACACCGTTGTTAGCGTCTGATATAACAGTGTCAGATCAGGGTTTGAAGAGAGAAACTGGATGCCTACGAAATTTAGTCTCGATGTCTGCGAAGGCCATGATCGAGCCGTCAGCTCCTCCACCGCTGTTATCACGATCAGAAATACGATATGAATGAGCACGAAGATGTATTCACCCGAATTTCCCTTCACGCTGGGCAGAAAGACTGAAGCCAATCCTGCAGAGACGTATCGTGAGTCACGGCATAGCTCCAATCAGCGAAAACTACTTACGCGTCGTGGAAAGTCAGCTTCATGCAGGGAAGCATCATTAAAGCCTGTTCGCTGTGAATTCAAAGGCGAAAGCTGCTTACTCGCAAAGACTAGTAGAAAGCGACATAATGAGTCAAAGTAGGTAGGCAGTTCTATGTCTCGCTTACCTCGTGAACTTCTTCACCGCATTCTCCACCGTCAAACCTGGTGACCAGGGTCAGCATGGTCCTTCTCACATTTGGAAACCAAACTGAACGTACAAATTCTTCTGTATGTCGTCGAGAACGTCATACCACTTGCAGCACTGCGGCCGATGTAGCGATTAGCATCGAGGCCAATGTAAGTGCGGACAACTTACTTGAGCATGACCTGCGACACGGCCTCCACCGCATGATACCTTGTTAGCGGCAGTGACGTCTTGGGGAGCGGCGAGCACCGCAGAAGTAACAGTCAAAAGAGCAAGAAGAGCCTTGAAAGCCATGTCTGAGTCGATGATTCTGCGTATTAGAGGAGAGGTGTGAGAGATCGAAAAACAGACACTGAGGTTCCATGTTCCTCAGCCGTACCTTTATACCTATCTCGAGGACAGTGCATAAACGCCGTTTGCATATTTGTTTCTCTGTCGGCTCTGCTCTGGGATACAGGCGGTGAGTATTCGCTACCAAAAGTGGGCTGTGGTCCACCCGCTTGGAAGAGAGTTGACATGCTCTGTCACTGCAGTGCGGCACCGTATACAGGCCAACGGTATGTGCGGTGACAGGTAGTGACCACTGCCAGCTCTGAGGAGGCCATAATTTCCCGATCTTTGATCCTGCCTGGGCGGAACAAGCGGGTATAGGTATAGGTTATCTGACCTGAATCATCAGCACCGACACAAGAATGAAAAGCTTTGATGCGTTCCTGTGCGCACTTGGACAGTTCAAACGACGTCGGCGAGAAAGTTCCCAAGGTGTGTTGGCGGGAACTACAAAAGCGTGAGTAGCCGAACGAGCGTTGGAAATTCATTGCAGTGCTGCTAACTGACATACATCAGTGGTTGCGGCCATTTTGGTGGAAAAGCACTGGGCTTGGCGGTGAGGATGATGGCCTACGCCTCTCGCTTGTTTCATGATGCGCAGTTTGTGTGCGTGTCCGTTTCGCTTAAAGAGGGCAAGTTACTAGTACAGCGCATTGTGAATACTTGTAGATAGCTTATTCTTGCCGAAGGAAGAGGAGGGCACCGGGATGTGAGGAATGAGTAGCCGTTGCAAATACTTCCGAGCCGAATAGGATCAGAGGCTCTCGCAACGGCGCCAAATTGATGGACGCAACATCTCAGTGTAGTTCCTGAGAAGCCAGGCTGACTGATAGAGACTAAACGAGACCTACAGGATCATAAAGTTAAAATCAGTCGATGAGATATGATGCAGAGAAATGGGCGGCCGGAGTGCCTACTTTTCTCACAGGTGTCGGGGCAAAGTTAACTTTCTTCATGGGTCGTCCGGGCAACTCGCTTTAACGGGAGACCGACTGATATCTGGCAGAGGAATGCAGCTTTCATGAAAGATGAACACGTTCTATCATTGAACGGCGTGTATCAAGTTCTAGCAATAGACCAATCACTGAAACTGGAAGCGTCAAGTGCCGCAGTCAGCCTTTATTCAACGGAAAGGAGAAAGATATACTGGTGGTAGTTGCCACGTACCTTGTACTAGCGGCATAGCTTCATATGCATGCCGCTCAATTCGCATAAAGGTAAACAGGGCATGTTCAGCGCAACTGCTGCGGCGCTGGTGGTGGTAGCGGTCCAAGTTTGCCAAGTGATGTTAGCTACCATTTCGGGGAGGGAGTGATCCAAGATCCCATCGGGCCTGGTCTCGATCAAAGGTGCGTGCCTCATGATTTCCCCACACTCTGCCTGGGACCAGGTTCTCCCAGGTGGCCGGCCGCGGTCATCTTATGATTCTATCAAGACGGTGACTTTGTAGAAAAATTGTTGGTCATATTCTACGATTTTGCGACTCCCATTATGCCTCTCAAGAATAATATGGAAAGGGGAAACCTGCTCGATTATCACCGTCCACGAATAAGACTGGACAAGGCACCGCTTCCTCCACAGCTCAAGCCTGAATCAAGACAGTGAGCGGGATCTCTACTGCTTCATACAACGCTGCATACTCACTAACATTGCATGGGGTAGATGTCTGTATAATCTCGTACAGTATGTTCCTCCGAAGCCGAGGATGAAATTCCCAAAGTCTCGACAAGCAGCTGTCCTTGTCGCATTGTTTGTCGGACGCATGGGAGACTTGTACGTGTTACTAAGCCAGTGCGTAGTGATCTCGACCAATTTCGATAGACAGTTGGATGATGATGCAACAACAGACGGTCCTCAAACCTGAGAACCTATGCTGGCGACACGTCATTGCCGGGAGGCAAACGCGAACCAGATGATCGTACTATTGAATGGACAGCGGTATGTTGCGTTTGTTCCGCTGAGTAAATAGGCTACTCACATCCAGGCACGTAGAGGCGAGAGGCATATGAAGAGGTGCCTTGTCTTAGCTAGGATACTCTGGTGTTTTGCTCATAAGATTCAGATAGGACTACCCCCTGACAAGCGAAAGGTACCGCTTCTCTGCATACTCGAGCCGTTCCTGGCAGGCAGTAACCTCGTCGTCACACCGTAAGCGGAACAAACTTCGCATGAACGGCTCACTGACTGGCTCTCACACTCACACAGTGTCGTAGTCCTCGTACTAGACAACACCATCAGGGTATGTTCATGTATCACCTATCACACCGACTGCAAATAACTGTCACCTTATTCCGAATTTCTCCTCTCCTCTCCATTTCAGCCTATCCTGAATGAAGCAGAAGTGGCCCTCCTGTTCTCCCACCCCCTCGCGGCACTCTTGAAGTCCGAAACCCAATCGACCGATCAGGCAACTGTCGAGTTCGAGTACCACACGCACAACGATCTCAAAGAATGGATAGGTCTCCCGGGTTCCTATCGGATGCATCGGTTCCTCACAGGCCGCGAAGCCGGTGGCACGAAACCAATCTACGGCTTGACAGCGTAAGGAACTTGATTTCTCCTCTCTTCCATTGCAAACTAGATCCTGGACTCACCGATGGCTTGAACAGAGCGATATTGATATGGGTGGCTATGATTGGTTACGGTCGACGGCCTGACTTTGAGCTGTTCGCCCCTGGACAATGGTCACACGAACAACGTCTGGCACACGCAATGAAGCACAACCCGGTACTGCGAGAGGCGCAAAAGAAGGAGGGTATCAATCCTGACAAGGTCCCCGACGTCCATTCATTGCCCGGGACGCATGTCCCTGGCACCCAGGCAGGCAGGGTAGCCTCTCGTGCACGGAGCCGGCTCTGAGGAGATGCGAATATTCCTAATGGCAGACCATATCTCATGACATTTACAATACATTACTGTACACTAGATACTTCAGCACTATCACTCATATGCCCAGATGAAACCGGAAGCCGTCTCAACCACACACAGACTCAAGGATCAAATCGTACTCATACATCGCCTGCCTAGTCAACCCAACCTCGACTTTTTCCTTGCGGGCCCGCCACCACCTCCACCGTTGCTACCAAAGCTCGCGACACTGCCTTTGGCAGAATGTGACTGAGTGAGTTGCTGTGAGAGCTGCGCCTGCGCCTGTGCTTGTACCTGCGCGGCTGCCTGGGCGTGTGTGTTCGCGGTCGGCAAGGGCATCATGGACGGCGCGTCGTCTTGTGTTATACGTCGGTGGGGCGGAATTTGATGTGTCGGTAGGGACTGGAAGGCACTGCATAGACGTGTATCAGTATTGAGTATTGAATATTTGTGCCGTTTGAGTTCAGTCAGCCTGTAGGCTGAATTTGATCGGGAGACTACGAGACATGTACTCGTGTGCAGAGGAGAGAGGATGGATACTGACTTGGCGGTCGGCACTGGGTCTTCCGTGAACCACTTGTGCTTGAGAGCTTCGCGGGCTGTCAGACGCTTGTCGGGATCATACGCGAAGGTTTGTTTGAGGAACTCGTAGCCTGATTGGGACTTCACGCGCGGAGTGCACCACTCGTGGAGGCGGTTGTTGTAGCTAGGTAAGAAGGGTAAGTGCACTGGTATGTACAGACATGGGGTTTCTTGACTTACTGGTCGAGGCGTTTCATGTTTTGATACTCCGGCATGTCTTTGAGTCCCGGCCAGTCTCGCTCTGCAGGATAGCAGTCAGTACTTACTTGTAAGCTTGTCGAGGAGGTACTCCGGATACCGCGGAGACAGAACCAGTCGAGAGGGGATGTGTGGTGGAGGCGCACGTATGAAGCCAAGTACACGTACCGTCAGGCGAACCAAGAACTTCCGCTATCTTCAACATCTGGTCCCTCTGGAACGGAACATTCTTCTTCGAGTCTAACTTAGCCTCCTCTCCTTTGAAGATCGGTCGTAAGCTAGCGAGTTCAGCTATAACGCAACCGACGGCCCATATGTCGATGGACTTGTTGTAGTGCTTCGCGCCGAGGAGAAGCTCAGGTGCACGATACCAAATGGTCACAACCACCTTGTCCCCTGCGAATAGAGGTTGTAGAGGTTGGTATGTCAGACGTGCAAGGCCAAGATCGCCGATCTTGACGACGCCACCCGAGGTGATGAGAATATTGGCAGGCTTCAAGTCTCTGTGTATGACGTGCGCATCATGCAGGTAGAGAAGCCCGTTGAGCAGCTGATAGGTCAGCGACTTGAGCACGGGTTGCGAGATGCCCACGCGGAGAGTCTGCGAGTGATGATGGATGACTTGCTGTGCGAGAGGTTAACATAGAAGTGAGGAAGTCATGGGAGCTTATCTTACTAGGAAGTCGTGTTCTGCAAACTCGAAAACCATGTAGATCGACTTGTCCTCGAGGATGACTTCTTTCAATGCGACAACGTTCTCATGGGAGATTTCCCTGTTTAGCTGGATCGTCGTAAGTCAGTCTAAGCCTGCAAGAGTCGGAAGAACGTTCTCATTGGATAGCATCTGGCATGCAAATCACTGCACGGCTTCACCGAGGCGTCAACTGAGGATCCTCGAACTCGGCTGTACAGTGTCAGAAATACATTGGCGGGATTATACCCGCACTGCAGTTTCAGCCACACCGCTGACCGTGCATCAGGTGCATTTCGACCGCTACGTCGGATGAGGCACATGTGCAGAGTCTGCAGACCAGTAACAGTTGTCATTGCAGGTATCGAGGGCAACACTCACTGCGATTTCTCGAATAGCACTCTGGCTGATGCCTGTGTATGTGACGACATCGCCCTCCTTGTCAGGCTTGAACTTTTTGATAGCGTGTATGGTGCCATCTGCAGCCTTGCTCTGGGCCTTGTAGACTCGTCCGTACGTGCCAGAGGAGATGAATCCAAGGATAGAGTACTTGTCGCCGACGCGAGGGCGCGCATTATCGCGCTTCGCTCGGTAGTAACGCATCGGATCCTGAGAGAGAGGCATGCTGTTTGCGCAGTCTTCCAACATGCATGGCCCACGCGGGACTCGTCGCTATACGGTGGTGAGTGTGGAAGCTTCAGGAAGACCTACATGGTCGTAGTTCGCCCGAGAAAGCAAGCATACGTGGGAGTGATTACGCGTGGTAACAAATGTTGGGTAAGGAAAAACTGTAGTCCCATCAAAGGTGATTTGACTCCAATGCTTACCCGGTAACAAATCAGTAACAGATCGGTTGTTACCCCCCAAACCAGTGCGTCTCTGGCGGTTACGCGCTCCCGCATTTCTCTCACCTGGTCTCCACCCTCCGCTCACTGCGTCGAGCGACGAACTCACCCTCCTTCTGCCACTATGGCAGCCGTCCCACCAAGCTCGCAGGCTCAAGCCGTACAGTCGGGAAACTTGGTCGACCTCGTCGTTTCCTCGACGTCTGCGACCGTCCATCCCTCCGATGACACCATTCTCTCCGTTCTCCAAACTCGCTTTCGACAAGATCTTGCCTACTCTAGAATCGGCGACACCAATTACGTAGTCGTTAATCCCTACAAAACCCTTGCAAATGTGAACGATCTCAGTGCCCGCGAATATGAGGAGCGATCGTACAAGGACACTAGTCTTCCTCTCCCCGGAGCACCACCGCCTCTCCCGCCTCACCTGTACGACCTTGCGGCGAGGATGTATCTGCTGATGAGAAGAAGGACGGAGTCACAGTCGGTGATATTCAGGTGCGTTGTATGACGTTTCCATGCAGGGTCAGTCCTTACGAGTTTTTCTGCAGAGGTATCACAGGCTCTGGGAAAACCTCCAGCTCTCAGCTCGTCCTCAATCAAGTGCTTAAACTCTCCTCCCACTCAAAGAAGGAGGCGAGGATAGCCGAGCAGATCCGTTCCTTGTATCCCCTTCTCGACTCTTTCGGCAATGCCAAGACCCTTATGAACCCCAATGCTTCACGACACGGACGTTACCTAGAACTTCATTTTACTGACAAGGGACGGATATCTGGTGGAAAGGTTCTGACATACGCCTTGGAGAAGTCACGCCTCAACAGACTATCACACGAGGAGAGAACGTACCACGTCTTTTACCAATTCCTCGCGGGAGCTACGCCGGAAGAACGAGACCGTTTCAACCTCGAGGATCCCTCCGACTATGCTCTTCTTGCATCATCAGGATGCTATCGTCTCCCGTCAGGCCCCTTCAGTGACGACTCAATAGCGATGGAAGAACTTAGAGCGTCGATGAAGACCCTCGGTTTCAAGCCCAAGCACATAGGCTCGATCTTCGGCCTGCTTGTTGCCATCCTTCTACTCGGGAACGTCCAGTTCGGCGAAGGAGACGCTCGTGATGTCTCTGCGTACGTCTCGAATACGTTGGTCCTGGACCAAGTAGCTCAGCTTCTCGGAGTCGCATCGGAGGAGTTAGCAGAAACCTTGACCAACAAGACGAGCTATGTCCGCAAGGAACTTTACACTGTGATGCTCAATGCCACACAGAGTGCTGCACAACGGGACTCCCTTATTCGCGACCTCTATGCCATTCTCTTCGCCTTCGTTGTCGAGACTGCTAACCATCGGATCGCACCTGGCTCTCAAGACCCACAGCCTTACACCCAAATTGTCTTCTTTGATCAGCCCGGCTTCCAGACGCGTGGCCCAGGCGGCACCACCTCCATGATGCTCGGCGGACCGGCACCTCTCGTATCTGCCTACGGTCAGAACGCCTTCGACGAGTTCTGCATCAACTTCGCCGACGAAGTCCTCCACTCCTACTTTGTGCGCAATGTCTTCGAGGACGGTGTTGGCTACAATGGTCAGATGACGGGTGATGGTGTCACATTGACGAGCGTTGCCACCATGGACAACTACGCATGCATCGAGCTCCTGCGAGGCGCCCAGCTCAGTGAACGAGCGCACAGGAAGCCGGCGGGTATTTTGGGCGTAATGAACAAGGCGTGTTCCGCAGCGAAGTCGGGCAAAGGTGGCGAGAACAAGGACGATGATCTACTTCAGGAGCTCGTCTCCAGATTCGGCACGCACAGCTCGTTTGTCAACGTTGCGGCCCACAGCCCGACAGAGAGGCATTCGTTTGGCATCAACCACTTCGCGGGATCTGTCACGTACGATGTCAAGGACTTCGTCGACAAAGATACGGACTTGTTGGATTCAGCCTTTGTCACTCTCCTTCGCAATTCTTCCGATCCTTTCATCGCCAAGCTTACATCTGGACCAAGTCTCGCCACCGAGCGACACTCCAAGGACGAAGGTATCATTGTCCAATCTCAGGTGTCCTCTCGCCCTCTCCGACAAGCCACGCCCATCGCCAGTCCCGAGGGCGTCCTTCCCACTGCTGCAGAAGAGCATCCTCGCCTTGACGCTGCGAAGTCGTATCCTGTTACTACCCAGATCAACTACAACCTCTCTGAGATCCTTTACAGCCTCGACCGCACACATGTTTGGACGGTGTCGTGCATCCGACCAAACGACTCAGGCTCTCCGAACTCCTTCGACAAGCGCCGTGTCAAGGCTCAGATACGCTCCTTGCTCCTGCCAGATCTCGTCGTTCGCAAAAAGACGGAGTTCGTGGTGGACATCCCTCATGAGGACTTCTGCAAACGTTATGTGCCTACTATGCAGGGTACGGAGAACGAACGTATACGACAGTGCGCGCAAGCGAATGGGTGGAAGGATGGCGTCGACTTTGTCGTTGGACACCGCTTCGTCTGGCTTGCCTACTCTGCCTGGAAAATGGTAGAGGACGTGATTCGTTCCGCGGAGAAGGAAGCGAAGAAGCTCGTTAATGGCGGAGACGACGACGAGAGCGTCATGCCAGACGATGCCACCGAGTACACTCACCGTGACAACCAATCTTCGCATCTCGGTGTGGGTGGGGGCGGGTACTACGGAGAGAGCGAGGACAACCTACTGTTGACGCGGCAGAATGCACAAGGCGACACGATCAGGTCGCCGAACGTGAATTCTCCGTATGCGAATGCATCCACTCCTAACATTAACGCTCCGCCGTATAGCGAACCCATGTGGGGGTCTGAGCGGGACAAAGAAGGCGATCCTTTCGATGATCCTCCTCCAAAGGAGGGTATAGTCGTCAAGGAGGCTCCCAATGCTGTCGAAGAGGTACCAACGAGTCGCACACGGCGTATCTGGCTATGGACGGTGTGGGGCACGACGTGGTGGATTCCTTCGGCTTTGCTTTCGTCAGTTGGACGGATGAAGCGACCGGATATTCGTCTCGCGTGGCGGGAAAAGTTCACCATCTTCTGGCTCATCATGCTCATGAACGGTATCGTCATCTTCTACATCGTCGAGTTCGGCCGACTGCTTTGTCCCAATTTCGACAAGGCGTGGTCGGTTTCTGAGGTAGGACAGCATACTGGCGATAATGACTATTGGGTGGCTGTCCAGGGCAAGGTCTACGATGTGTCGAACTTCATTCACGGTCAACACAGTGATATCCAAGGCATAGCGAGTAATGGTGCAGACATCTTACCGGAACTCGCTGGTCAGGACCTTACGCCCTACTTCCCTCCTCCTCTGATTCTCGCTTGTGGTGGTTTGGTCACCGACGGTTCGACTGCTCTTCATCAGTCGAACTTGAGTACTACGCCGGTTGCTCAGGCGATGCATATATCCGGTCAACTACAATCTGCGCAGAATACTAAGCTGGACGAAGCCGACTGGTACACGAATCGGTTCCTCAAGACTATGAAGGACTTCTACAAGGGCCCGTTGGTGTACGACAAGGGAGCTATTTGGAACATGGCCCACGATCAGGACAACCAGCGGTGAGTATCACTATCGCTCTTCTTTGCAGCCAAGACTCACGTCTGTTCAGGAATGTCGCTATCTGGAACAACGCTCTCTATGATCTGACGGATTACTTCTACACAACCGGATTGAACCTCGGAGACCAGTACAAATTCTTGAACGAGACTGTTACGGATCTGTTCTCTCAGCGAGTCGGACAGGACATCACTAAACCGTTGGAGGCTGCGCTGGGCGCTATGGATTCTGACCAACGCTCGCAACATGTTGCTTGCTTGAACAATGTGTTCTACATTGGCGAACCGGATTTCCGCAAGACCGCGCGGTGTGAGGTCCAGAATTACATCTTGTTGGCGGTGTCTATTGTCCTCATGGTCTCCATCGGTCTCAAGTGTACGTACATTGGGAATTACCGCTGTGAAGCACATACTGATCTCTCTCTCCATCACAGTCTTGGCTGCCTTGCAGCTTGCTCCTAAGAGGAACCCAGAAATGCTGGATAAGTTCGTCATCTGCCAGATTCCCTGTTATACTGAAGGAGAAGACTCTTTGCGCCGAACGATCGACTCCTTGGCAGCACTCAACTACGACGACAAGCGCAAGTTAATGTTCCTCATTTGCGATGGTAACATCATCGGTACCGGTAACGACAGGACCACTCCTCGCATTGTACTCGATATCCTCGGTGTCGACCCCAAGCTCGATCCGGAACCTCTCCTGTTCAAGTCGATTGGTGAAGGCTCCAAGCAGCTAAACTACGGAAAGGTCTACTCTGGCCTGTACGAGTTCGAGGGACACGTCGTGCCGTACATTGTCGTTGTCAAGGTTGGAAAGCCGACGGAACGCACGAAGCCTGGTAATCGTGGAAAGCGTGACAGTCAAATTCTTGTCATGCAGTACTTGAACCGCGTCCACTTCGACGCCCCCATGTGCCCGCTGGAGCTTGAGATCTACCACCAGATGAGGAACGTTATTGGAATCGACCCGGCCTTTTATGAGTATATCTTCACTGTGGATGCTGATACGGTAAGTGTCTCTACCGGTAGCATGTTTCCCTAATTCTGACGTCGTCATAGACTGTCACACCTGATTCACTCAATCGTCTTGTTGCCTCGGCGGCCGACGATTCGAGTATCATCGGTATTTGTGGTGAGACCAAGCTCGACAACGAGGAGGGTTCATGGTGGACGATGATTCAGGTACGCTCTACCTTCTTGCAGTGACATCCATCCCTCATCCGGTTTCTTCAGGTATACGAATACTACATCTCCCACCACTTGTCCAAGGCCTTCGAGAGTTTGTTCGGTTCAGTGACCTGTCTGCCCGGTTGTTTCTCCATGTACCGAATCCGTACGGCAGACAAGGGACGTCCAGTGATCATCTCCAACCGTATCATCGAAGAGTACTCGGAGCCAAACGTCGATACCCTGCACAAGAAGAACTTGCTCTCCCTCGGTGAAGATCGTTATCTCACGACGTTGATGCTCAAGCACTTCCCTACGTTCCGTACGAAGTTCAATGCGGATGCCTTGGCACATACGATCGCCCCGGAGTCTTGGAGGGTCTTGCTGTCGCAGCGTCGTCGGTGGATTAACTCGACAATCCATAACTTGTGCGAGCTTGTTTTCCTCCCGGAGTTGTTCGGTTTCTGCTGTTTCTCTATGCGATTCTTCGTCTTCCTGGATCTTCTGGGTACTTTGGTACGTGATTCAACCAGTATACCCAATTTCCATCCTTATGACTTTCTTCAGATCTTGCCGTCTACCGTGGTCTACGTATGTGCTCCCTTCGCGACTGTCAAGTGACTAAACTGACAGTTGTATAGCTTCTGTACCTTATCATTACGGTCGCTACGGGCAAGGCTCCTATTCCCATCATCTCTCTTGCCATGATTGCAGCTGTGTACGGTCTACAGGTTAGTTGTATAGACTGGAGTCATTGGGAATTTTACTGACGTTGCGTTAGGCTTTGATCTTTATCTTGAAGCGAGAGTTCATGTTGGTCGGATGGATGGTGGTCTACATTCTTTCGTAAGTAGAATATCGCCGATAACCGTCAACCCTCTCGCTCACATTGTCCCCACACAGCTATCCTGTGTACAGTTTCCTCCTTCCCATGTACTCCTTCTGGTGCATGGATGACTTCAGTTGGGGTAACACGCGTCTGGTCATCGGCGAAGGCAACAACAAGAAGGTCATCATGAACGACGATGAGAAGTTCGATGACTCCATGATCCCTATGAAGAAGTTCAGCGGTGAGTATGTTCCAATTGTTTCTGAGATGAGGTCTGAATGGTGAATTATAGAATACGAGGCGGAAGCTTGGGAGAATGGGTCCCGCCACTCGGACGAAACGGGTTACGAGAGCAAGTCCCGCTCACGGTCGCGCGCCCCTGGCTCTCGTGCAGAGTCTCCTGCCAGCTTCCAGCCATCTCAGTCAGGAGGAGACTACTACCGTGACGGCAACCCCTTCAACAAGAGTATCTCCAACGCGGCTTCACGTCCCGCTGGCAGTGTTCATTCACACGGAGGAGGCCCTCAGCCATCGCTCTCTCAGTACGCCATCCCACAACTGCCATTCATGCCCTTCGGCGGCGGTCCTGGCTCTATCCACGGCGGCTCCGAGTATGGCGGCCAAATGGCTATGCCCGCGGCCATTCCCTACCAAGGTACCGGCAGCATGTACGGGATGATGCCGCCCATGATGCCTCCAATGGCACCGCGGAACACGGTCATGACGAATATGAACATGTTTGGCGGCGGTGATACGACTGGCTCGCAGGTCGGGTTCGCGCCTCCGATGGCGCCTGGGTTGCAGGAGCAGAGACCGATGTCGATGTTCTCGATGACGACGTCTGTCAGTCCGTTTGCTGGACCGAGCAATGACCCGGATCCTAGCGACGAAGACCTCTTCACTGCTCTTCGCAATTACTTGAGTACTCAGGATCTAATGACTGTCACGAAGAAGTGAGTTTCCATGTGCTATTCGTTCGGTGAAACATCATTGACTAACTTTCTCTTCTCAGGACTGCACGCGAGGCGATACAGGCCAAATTCCCGAAGGCGGATCTATCATCTCGCAAACAGTTCCTCAACGAATCTATCGACAAGATTCTCTCACAATCATAGACATTCATTACGCCTCTCGCATTCTTACAGTATACGGATTCTGGTCATCGTAGTCGTTCTTTGCCTTGCACTTCGCTTTCGGACATAATTGGACTTCTCTAGGTACTCTCCCTCTCATGCACTGCACAATAAGGACTTTCTCCCTCTCGCATCACCTCTGGCATTCGGTTCGATCGACGAATATATATCTTTTGTAATGAACGCTCTTTAGGAACAGTCAAATCATACATTCTTACCTACTCAGTACGTACCCCGACGACATGCTGGATTCGTGTGGGATATGCGTGATGGTGTCAGCGTGAGTATCGTGTCGATGTTTGCTTCCGCGATGGTTCCGCAGTGCGCGCCTCTGTGCCGGGGTGCGCACACAAGTAGGCCCGCCGAGCGCACAGCTCTTCCTTTCCTCCCCCAGGTTGTCCTTCGACTACCACCACAACCGTCATGCCTGGTCCAGCAGTCTACGTCGTCGCTGCTGCTGCCGTCGTTGGCGGTGTCGTCGCTGCCATAACATTCAAGGAGGTAAGAATAATTTGTTTCTATTACAGCTCTGAGCAATGTGGCTCACTCCGAGGAACGTTGTCCTAGTTCGTCTATGATCCCGTCATTGCCCCTAAGTTCAAGGCATGGCGAGACAGCAGGCAGAGGCGACTAGAGTCTCCCATGCAGAATCGTCGCAGGCCGTCTACTCCCCCAGGATCAGGCCATGCGAGTGATTCGGACGACGACGCCGATAAGAAACAGGGCGTGTCTGTAGAGATGCGGGACCTTGTTAGGTCGGAGACTGCAGAGTGGCGTAGTGTTAGTGAGGAGACTACGCTTAGACGTCGTACGAATAGAACGACGAATGTCCTAGACGAGGTGCGTCTATAGCTTACTTGGATCGCAGTCCAGTACTAATGACCTCCCCCATAGTCCAACGTATTCCTCCCCTTTGATCCCATATCCCCGACCACACTCACTCCAACTACAACTGCACCCTCTTCGCCACCTGACGAAGAAACCAGGCTCCGTACGCCGCCAGCCATCCAGACACCCCTCCCCAGACACCCTCTCCGCGCAGAGACCCTCCACGCAGCCATAGAGCACCACCAAACCTCCCTCCCAACCCCCCAGACAACCCCAGGTCCCTCCCCGCCACCGCCCCGCCAACTATACAGCCCCTCCGCCAGCTCAGACTCCACGCAAAGCTCGTTCACACCAGCCGTCATCGGCTCTCGCAGCGACACCGCCTTCTCCGACGGCGGGCGCAGCACAACTTTCGACATCGTCTCTCCGCCACCTCGATCACCGTTCACCTCTCCTCCAGTTGTCGTCAACAACAGCAACAGCAACAGAGACATACCGTCACCCGTCACGTCCCCATTCGCGCATATTCACCACCCCCTATCGCCGAGCTACGTCGTCAGACCTCCATCCCCCCAAGGAGCAGTCTCCCCGCGTATGTTGAACTCCCCGCCCATCAGCTCGTTGCACGTGCCCTCAGAGAGCGACTTCGCCATCCTCTCGCCTGATTTGCGCTCTGGGATGTTCTCGGATACGGACTCGTCGTTTGGTGGGTCTGATTTGGAGCTTGAGAGCGAGATGTCTGCTTGGGAGAGCGTTGGTGATAGGACTCCGAACAGGACTCCTTCTCCCCCTTCTCCTCACTCGTAACATCCCTTCATAATTCGTAGTCTACCTCTCTATTTCAATCCCTCGCTGCTCGCCCACCTTTCCAGTCCATACATACCACATATATAGCATTGTACAGTAACCCGCATAAACGTCAATCTTCGCCACTGTACATTCGTCTTCGCTTCCTCCACGTCTCCCATCATCCCTGCAGCCTGCTTTCGTCTCGTTACTGGATTCCTCATCTGTAAATAATTAGTCCTGTCTGTCATATATTTGCTCGTCTGTAGAATATAACTCGTATCATTGCTATCTCTTCCCCCGGGCCCATTTCTATATGCTCTTAGCGCATATACATATGGAGTACACGAGAAGAAAACACGCTCTGATGGCGAGACAACGCGACGTGATACGGTACTGCAGCCTCAACAATACTAATATACCGACGTCAAGAGTGCATACAGCGATGGGTATCGATATCTACAACAGCACCGCCAATTCCCCAAACCCTTCCCATCCCATCCGTACATTCCATCCTCTCCCATACAAGTACTCACTTCACCTCCCTCAATTCAAAGAAATCTCCTCCGTCTCACCCACATCCTCATCATCCGCACCCACAGGGCTCCTCTCCTTATCCTTATCAACCGGCGGGGGCGGCGGCACCTCCACGCTAGACTGGATAACCGGCAGCGGGGTCAACGACACCTCTTCCGTGTCCGACGACGCATGTTGCGCCGGTCTCTCACTAGTACTCGAGCTTCGAGGGAGGGAGGGCACAGGAGGAGGGGGAGGGGAGTCTTTACCGGGTGTCTGAGGCGGGAACCGGAAGTCTTTCGACATCGTACCCGTACGCGTATGTTTACTATTGCCGTTCGGAGACTTCACCTCCTCCGCCTCTTCAGCCTCCGAGTGAGGCTCTTCAGGCGTAGATTCAATCGGACGCACGGCTGCGCTTGGAGATTTAGTAGCAGCAGGGGGAGAAGCAGCTGATCGGGCGGGAGGGGGCATGGATTGGCGGTTGGCGGAGCGCGGGGTGGCGGGGGAGGAGGTGCGGGCTGTGGGGGAGCCGATGCTTGCTTGGGACATTGATTGGGGGCGGCCGTAGGAGGCGGAGTGCGCGGGGATGGGGGACGCGCCGAGGTAGTATGGGTGGATTGGCATCATCCTGCGTAATATCAAGGTGTTGGTCGACGCTCAGGGGAATAAGTTGGGAGTAAACTCACTTTTTCTCGGAATGACAGGCGAGGATCCATGTCGGCTGGACGACTGGGATGCTCATCTGGAGTGCTTTCTGGTATTCGACGCCTGGTGCGTTCGCTAGACTCCCTGTGGCATCTGCCCCAGCCGGAGTCGTCGCAGGAGTAGTACACACGAAGTGCGTCGTGTCAATCTGGATCTTGTCGCTCCATTTCGCGCCCATATCTCTCAAGGCCATCTTCGCGTTCTCAAGAAGTACAGGATCCTGAACAGTCCCAAAGCACACGCATATCCCAGACGTGTCCGTCATGGTGTGCGTGCGAACATGGAGTACATTTGAGTGGAAGGTTCCCGCTGTGGTCCGCAGTATCAGCTGGAAGGTGTATTCTGTGTCCAACTGCAGGCCTGAGAGTTTGGTGGATGTGTTGGTGGTTGGAGAGGGGATGGCAGCGAGTCGTTGGCGGTTGCGGTAGATGTCCAGAGACCGTAGTTTTGCCGTTGCAAGTTGCAATGGTGGCCATTCCAGCGTGACGGAGGTCTGGGTAACATTGCGCAACTAACCCACAACACCAATAAGACACGGAAGTTTAATACATCGGCGACCACGCACCTCAAGTTTCGGGCTCTCTGGAGTCTTAGTCCCATATGCCGCCAGAATGTCATTCTGCAAATTCCAAAACTCCGTGTCCCGCTTCTTCTCCTCCGCATGATTCTGCTGCACGGAGATGTTGACTATAGACCCAGTCGTCGCACCCGGTGGTAGAAGTAGCGAGGGGAACTCGATAAGGTGTGCCCGTTCGCCGAGCAGGATCTATCTCTGTACCCGTCAGCAGCCAAATACGCGTCGAGATGACTTGGGTATCGTACAGCCATGCCCGCATCTGTGTTATGATTAACGTGTGTACTGCGTGTTGGAGACTTGCTACGTACCGAGCTTTCCAACGGTGAACGTGAAACTCTCCTGTGTCTTTGCCATGTTGGCTAGCAAGTCCTGGAGGAGGCTGTACCTGGTCGTGGTGGTCAATGGGGCAAAGAGAATTTGACGCACGCGTCGGCGCACTGACGCAGTGCGTCACGCACCTTGGGCGCTAGACCTTATTTCTCATTGCTCGTAGAAATGCGTGCGTCGCCAGTGCGCGTTGAGGTATCGACCAATGGAACATTATTCTAGGACTTACATACCCTCTATTTTCCTTTACCTGAGCCTCCGTGTAAGAGGACGGAGAGATGTGAATAGAGAAATCAAATAAATACCTTGCAAGCGGTATAATGCCTCGATTGTATGAATGCACATGCGTACTGTGTGACAATACCTCATATTTACTGCCATGAGGTGTCAAATGGTCTGTAATATATCTCAGAGATGTGCACAGTTGCATTGTATGCCATATACTTTATAGGCTGGCACCGGAGTACGTTGTTCAGCTACGTTAGCGCCAATGCGTCAAGTGGCGGACGCATGCTGCAGCGCGATTGACGCAGTGCGCCAATTATGCGTCAAGGTAGAATCGACGCAGTGTAGACGCTCAGAGACGCAGTCGACGCATTTCGCGCTTGATCGGTAAATATTTCGAACTTATTCCTCTGCAAACTAATAAGCGTATGACCTGCCCTGGCAATTCTAACGCCGTCCTCTTCTATATGCAACGAGCTCAGAACTATAAAGTATATCGTATAGCCATCTTCAGGCCATGCATAGCATATTGGTATCAATATATCGCAGAACTAGATTTGTTTGCTGGTTTGCGCTCGCCGTTGCTTGTACATATAGTCCTCTATTCATGGGAGAGAACCCCTTACTTACGAAGAACCTTCTTAGTATATCGATGCTAATACAGAGTGCAAGTCCACGCAATTTCGTCCCAAAGATTGTGCACATCGTACTGAACATATATGTAAACCACTCTCAGCGACGTTATCAATGACTTATCCGGGACTTATCAGTTAATTTAACCTTCATTGACGCTCTAATACTGACGCACTGCGTCAGTATGCGTCAGTGCGTCGACGCATGCGTCAATTCCTCTGTGCCCCGGTCAATGACAGTGTTGAAGAAGCGCCTATTGTGTCGTGTAAACGCCCACGTTCAATCGTGTTCTTGGACCAACAGGTAACATATAGGTGGAGCGTATCATACAGTGTCATGGAATAAATACAGGATAATAGCACAAGCATGGCTAGAGTACAATCGTAGAGGGCACGTCTTCATATACTGATGAGATAACACGGCTCTATTTCCTTCCAGCTACGAAGATCGTGACAAGCAGAATGCCGGCAAGACCCCCGAGTCCACCTACAACTGCCCAGTGCGTGTAGTCGACAAACGGTTGCGCGATGATAGCTTTGCTGGTAAGCGTGACCCCACGGAAGGAGTAGAACGTAATGCCCGTGATGAAAGCAGCCACAGCCCAGGCCAAGAACACAACGGGGAGAGACATGACTATGCTTCGCCTCTGTAATGATGCATTAGTGTCGAAGCAAAAGAGTAGAGTTTGTGGCAGACGTACGGAGAGAATCATGAGACCTTCGCCGCCGACGTATACGACCGTACGGTCGAGAGATGCCTTGAATTTGAACAACGCGATGACGGACGAAACCATACTGGACGCAGAGAACAGGATGGCGATCATCCCTGCCAACCGTGCAAGGTCGTCAAGACCAGGGAGGGTCAACAACGTAACAGAAGCACTAAGTATAACCGCAGCCTACCACCCAGAAGTCAGTTCACTCCTCAAATACGAGTAGACTTGAACAACCCACCACGAGACAAGCACAAGCACTAATAATAAGCACAGGCCCCTTGCTATGAAGCCCGCTCTCTTCGTCCATGCGATGGTGGCTCTGCCGGTCCATAAACAGGTAAGGAATGCCAAGGCATAGGATGGACATGATGACGTCCAGCAAGGCACGTCGGAATGTGATGCGACGACTGACTTGGGTGGGGCCTTTGGTGAAGCCGCTTGGGAGGGGCTTCGAAGGGCGGAAGTAGTGTTGGCGCCATTGAGCTGGAAAGAAAAAGTGGGTTGTTAGGACGCGTGGATGGGAGCTGGAGAGAGGTGTAGGAGGTACCTTGGCGGAGGAGAACGCGGGCGACTATGCGATTTCGTACGATTGTATTACTCGGTGAGCTGTTTGCGTCAGATCTCAGGAGAGCCATGAGCTCCTGGCATTCTTGAGGGCTGAATGCAGGTGGTACTGTGCGCTCAGATGGGAGCAGGCAATCTATTTGACTCGTCAATATTGTTCGTTTGCTGTGAAGAAATCGTACTAACCTGTGTAACACCATGTGAGTGCGTCGAGAGCCTCTGCGTGGGCATTTCCAGACAAAGGCTCATGAGCGGGGTGACTCTCAACATAAGTCCAGTACTGATACTCCTGATTGATACCTTCATGGCAGTTAGCAATCCAATGCAATAACACACAATAATAGGTTCAACTCACGTTCATCTTCAGACAACCCAACTACAGCCTCCCCAGCAGGCGCACTCGGAGCCTCAAACGTCAAAACCCTATCCTTATGGCTAACCCAAGCCCTCACCGGCACAAACTCAAACGGCACCTTGCTCCCATCCCTCAACCAAAGCTCCCACCCCGTCGGGGGCAACACCACCTCATTCGGCCTCTTCCTATCAATATACTCCGCCACGCCCTCCAGCTTCTTGGGGTTTCTCAGATCCACTTCGGTGACCACATGCAGGTCGTGGTGCGAGTAGTAGATGGAGTTGTCGGGGAGGACGTGTTCGGACCAGCCGAGGGCTTTGTAGCCGCGGTCGATGGAGGGCCAGGCGATGGTGCGGGAGTTCTGGTGGATTGTTATGTC
The DNA here is from genome assembly GCA_037042295.1 of Irpex sp. Y119-03. NCBI lineage: Eukaryota > Fungi > Basidiomycota > Agaricomycetes > Polyporales > Irpicaceae > Irpex > Irpex sp. Y119-03. The sequence goes on along the minus strand of JAXQKB010000475.1, from coordinate 224,108 downwards.
GATGTCGTTGAAGACGGGAGGCGAGGTGGGGGCTTTGGAGGTGCTGACGTCTGGGACGGGCATACCTCGCGGAAGGAGAGGGAGTCGTTCACTAGAACATTCTCTGAGAGTTAGTTTGACGGAGGATGGAGAATTATGGATGTGCACTTACTCTGTCTCACGAGGTGCATGATCCACAGGACCAACAGTGCTCTGTCCAATGCTATACGCAGACGGTTGCTCACGTATAGTCCTGCACACGCGTAAGCTAACGTTGTCAAACTAATCAGAGACCCACTCACCTAGACGTCGTAACTTCATTCAACGCCGGAAGTGGCATCGACACCGGTGTAGGTAACTTCTCCGGAGTAGCCTGTTCGTGGTACGGATAAGTCACTGTAGACGGCTCCTCCGCAACAGCAGACTCGGGCATCGACTCAGGCTCTTCTGTCACAGGGTATGGCTCCTCAACACTAGAATACAAGTCAGAACTCGGCATAGTGGTCGAAACATGGGAAACGTACGCAGGGGTGGCCACGCTGTACACCGGGGAGAGAGCTTGAGATCCCGGCATGGTGGTAGGAGGAGGATCTGCGAAAGGGTCCTCGTCGAATGAAATTCTGCAACAGAACGCATTTAGTCTTTAATCCCTTCATAAAGGGAGCAGCATAAAACCTCACCGGATACTCGTCGTACCCCTCGACCGACTCCTACCGCGTCTCGGCTCCTCAGGGTCCACCGAAACAGAGACACGCCTCCTTCCAGGCGTAGCAGGCACGACCTGTCCATAGGAACTCGCAATCGACGACTTGCTAGCCTTAGGACTCAACGATCTCGCAACGGAGGGAGGAGAGGCAACAGGCCTCTCACGAGAGGGAGACCTCGAGATGTGGGCGTGCATAGGTTCCGGAGAAGAGTGTATGATATCACGAGACGGCCGCTTGCCTATAGCCTTGGACGACAGGCCATCGTCTTTCCATGCGAACGAGTCGGCTGCTGATGCTGCGTAAGGATCGACGGGTGCAGATTGGACTGGAGGTGCAGGTGCAGGTGGCTCTGGTGCAGGCGGGTCAGGGATGGGAATGGGCACGCGCACCGGCGTGCCTATGAGTGAACGAGAACGCGAAGGTGCAGCTGAGACGTTGACTGAGGTGGGCGCAGGTGCGGAGTTGTTAGTTGCAAGAGTAGACGTAGAAGGTTTCTTCAACGGTTCAGGCATATTGCCCCACGCGAAGTAATCTGCTGCTCGTTCTTCGGGTGCTGGGCTTATGTCGGAGAGGGGTGCTAAGGGTGCCGGAGTTCCGTTGTTCTCTTCGGAAGGTGAGACTACAGTTACACGCTTTTCCGGTGCTGGCTCCGGTGCTGGTACGGGGACTGGCACGGGGGAAGGTGCGGCAATGGGAGCGGGTGCAACGACAGGCAATATGTGAGCAGCAGGTGCAACGACGGGTAAGACGGGGGCCTCGGGAGCTGGAGCGGAGGCAGCAGGTTCGGCAGGCTTCGAAGCCGTCGTATCTGCTACGGTCACCGGTTCAGCAGGCTTAGGTGGAGTTTCAACGATGGGCTCGGGCTCAGCCACGAGAGGTTGGGTGACGGGTACTGGTGAATCTGTGACTTCCTTGGTCAAAGGAGACTTCACTGGAGGATGAAAGACTTCTGCTGCGTTCGCTTGCGCTTCACGAGCAGGAGATTCAGGTACGGGACTTGGTGGTGCTACTTCATTAGATGGCTCCTTCTTCCCGCGTAAGGACTCCTTGGAAGTCGAACGATCAAGGGATTTGCGACCGAGACTGAAGCCAGAAGAGTTTCTTCGGAGCATGGTGCTCATACGAGTGAGTGTACGGAGCCCGCTCCTAGAAGGTGAAGGCGACGCTGGCCGCCCCGAAGACGTCGGCGGCGGAGTCGCAGGGGGAGTCGCTGGTGAAGCCATGTGAAAAAAATGTTGAGATGAAGAAGGAGGAAAGAGGAAAGAATGTGGAGGAGGGGAATTCTAGACGACCAGTCGCAATCTCGAGTAGTATATATACTTGAGATTGGGGCTAGTCGCCTGGAGGTTGCATCGAGGACGGCAGCCGTCGACCACGCTCCCGAGAACATACTGGTGCTATGACTGCGCTGAGATGAGGAACCAAGGCTGCTCGTTTTCGAGGCACGCGAGTCTTGTGCTTCCTCACACAACGCATGTGTAACACGTGTAGTGCCCAAGAAACGGCCGAGTTATCTTAACTTTGTAAACGCTTGATCAGTAATGTAGCTGTTGTTACCTTGTTCTGTTCTGTACGGAATAAAGAATGTCATACTATACGCCAAGGATAGTCACTTGTCTGCAAGTATAACTCACGTTGGTTGTAAGACCCGTGGGATTGAGGCCAGACGTCGGTCAACCGCCGACCTGATTGCATCTCTGACCACAGCCAGAGAATAGCTCCGCTTGTCTAGAAGGTTACAAAGCGTGTGTGAGTAGAGGGACATGAACACGGAACACGTTGCGATTACGTCTAGCGCAGAACGATGAAGAACCGGAAATGAAGCCAGATCAAAGCGTGCATGTATGCTGGTTCGATGCGCACAGCCATAGCTCTTCGTTGCGAGCGTGAACAAGCAGACAATCGCTGATGTTGAGAGTTAAGGACCTGAGATGGGTTGTGAAACGTGCAAGTCTTGTGGTGGTGGTAGATGAAGCCAAAATCGCCCTCAAGATAATCTCTCTTCCCGTTGTTACATTCCTTACCGTGTGAACTAACCAGATAACAAACTGGATAAGTATTTAGACTCCCACGGTAAGAAGTAGCTTGATTCGGCGTCTGTTACGTTACACGTCCGTCCAAAGTCTGTGCATGCACTCATAATTACACCAGCATCGAGCTCAACGTCTTCAGGATTTTACAGGGTTTAGAGTGACAGGATGCTTTTAGACGTCAATGTACGTCTAAGCAATGTGTATGGTGTACAGCCACTAACTTGCATTGTAGAGGAAACTGTTCACTCGCTCGGATCGCGTCAAGGGTGTCGACTTCCACCCTACCGAGCCATGGCTGCTCACAGGTCTCTACAACGGCACCGTCAACATTTACAATCATGAAACTGGGGCACTGGTGAAAACCTTTGAAGTCTCTGAAGTCCCCGTACGATGTGTCCGCTTTATTCCTCGCAAGAACTGGTTCGTGGCTGGCTCCGACGACTTCCAGATACGCGTCTTCAACTATAACACGCACGAAAAGGTTACCACTTTTGAGGCGCACCCGGACTACATTCGGTGCCTCACTGTGCATCCAACGGCGAGTATAGTGCTCACAGGAAGTGATGATATGACGATCAGAGCATGGGACTGGGATAAGCAGTGGAGATGTATTCAGGTGCGTTGCATATTATGATCGCTGCGACCAACTTCCTTGACACATTTATATATGCGCTCTTCATATAACAGACATTCGAGGGGCACACCCATTACATCATGAACATTGCCGTTAACCCCAAAGATCCTAACACCTTCGCATCTTCATGTCTGGACAGGACCGTAAAGATGTGGTCCCTCGGCTCACCGACGCCCAACTTTACGATGGAGGCCCATGACAAGGGTGTTAACTATGTCGACTTTTACCCAGGTGCTGACAAGCCATATCTCGTGACCGCTAGTGACGACAAGACTCTGAAGATCTGGGACTACTTGAGCAAGAGCTGCGTCCAGACATTGGAGAGCCATACAAACAACGTCCTCTTCGCTGTTTTCCACCATAATCTCCCTCTTATCATCAGTGGTGGTGAAGATGGTACAATCAAGTTATGGAACAGTGGAACCTATCGTCTCGAGAACACTCTCAGTTACGCCCTTGAACGAGCCTGGTGTGTCGCTCTCCGTAAGACAACCAACGAAGTCGCCGTCGGTTACGATGAAGGTGTAGTAGTCGTCAAGGTCAGTTCAGTCCACCCACCCCACATGTCCCTCTCAGCGAACCTATCTCCAGCTTGGCCGCGACGAACCCTCCTTCAGCATGGACCCCTCCGGCAAACTCATCTACACCAAGACGAACTCAGTCCTCTCCGGCAACGTTCAAACCATCGCCGACGCCGAGCTCACAGACGGCAACCGCATCCCCCTCGCCATCAAAGAAATCGGCACCACCGAAATCTACGCCACGACCATCACGCACTCGCCCAACGGACGATTCGTGACCGTCGTCGGCGACGGGGAGTACATCGTCTACACCGCCCTGGCATGGAGGAACAAGGCCTTCGGAAACGGTAGTTCGTTCGCGTGGGCCAACGACTCGAACACGTACGCGGTCCTCGAGGGCCGGACCAAAGTCCGAGTGTACAAGAACTTCAAGGAGCGCACCGGTACGCCGATGAAGGGAGCGGGGTCGTGGGCTTTGGATGGCTTGCATGGAGGACCGGTACTTGGCGCGCGTGGGTCGGGTGTGGTGGTGTTCTGGGATTGGGAAACGGGTGAGATTGTGCGCAGGATAGATGTGGATGCCAAAAACGTGAGTGAGGGCATGACGATCTGGGTGTCAGACGCCGGTGCTGTGCGTCCTCGTGTAAGCCATGCTGATCCAATGTTTGTAGATCTTCTGGTCAGGAACCGGAGAGCTAGTCGCGATATGCTCTGAGGATTCGTACTACGTGCTTCGATTCAATCGGGACGCGTACACCGCTAGGCTGGAATCGGGTGCGGAGATTGACGACGAGGGTGTCGAGGAGGCGTTTGATCTTGTTGCTGATATCTCTGAGAGGTAAGATGTTGCGGAAATTCGATTGTTATTCGTACTGATATTTCTGCAGCGTGAAGACGGCGAAGTGGGTCGGCGACTGCTTCATTTACACCAATGGAGCCAACCGCCTGAACTACTTCATCGGATCCGAGTCGTACACCATCACGCCCTTCGACCAGTAAGCCTCTAACTCTGCTCCCCCTTCCACTCTAACTGAAGGAACGCTCGAAACAGACCACTGTACCTGCTAGGCTACATCCCCGCTCACAGTCGCGTCTACCTCGCAGACAAGGATGTAAACATTTACAGCTACACCCTCTCGCTAAGCCTTGTGGAGTACCAGACAGCCGTCCTCCGCGGGGACATGGACTCCGCCAACGAGATCCTCCCCAGCATTCCAAAAGAGCAGCGTAACAAGGTTGCTACCTTCCTGGAAGGCCGAGGTCAGCTCTCCCTCTCCCTCTATCTTCCTATTCTCACTAACCAACCAATAATGTCACCTCAACGCACAATATACAGACATGAAAGAACTAGCCCTCCAAATCACCACCGACCCGGACCACAAATTCGACCTCTCCCTCCAACTCGACGACCTCGACGCCGCCGTCGAGATCGCCAAAACCGTGCCCGAACTCGAGGCCGAACCCAAATGGAAAGCCATCGGCGACCGCGCGCTGCTGGTCTGGCGATTCGACCTCGCGCGCGAGGCGTTCGAGAAAGCCGGGGATTTGAGCGCGTTGTTCCTCTTGCTCCTTGCTATCGGGGACAAAGATGGACTGTTGAAGTTGGCTGGTCAGGCTGGTACGTACACTCCCCTTTCTCCTTCCCTCTCGATCCTCTCTCCTCCCATCCTCCTTCCCATCCCTCTCATCTACATCTCCGCGAAACAAACACTAACCCCTCCCTCCCTCACAGAACAAAAAGGCCTCAACAACCTCTCCTTCGCCGCCCTCCTCCAAACCTCCTCCCCAGCCTCCTGCGTAGACCTCCTAATATCCACCCACCGCGCCCCCGAAGCAGCCCTCTTCGCGCGCACGTACGCACCGTCCAAGGTCCCCGCGGCAGTGTCGGCGTGGAAGACGGAGCTCAAGAGCAAGGGGAAGGAGAAGATCGCGGGGGGTGTGGCTGATCCGAGTGAACATCCGGAGTTGTTTGAGGAGGGGTGGGCGGATGCGGTCGCCAGGGAGCAGGGGAAGGAGAAGGAGCATCCTGCGTTGCCGATTACTTGTGAGTTAGTTGGTGTGTGATGAGAGGATGACGCTGACTTGTTTGTACCTTGTTCTAGCATCGGTGTCGACGGAGTCTGCGGCTATGACCGAATCGACTGAAACAGCAGAAGAGGGAGAAGAAGAGGAAGAGGACTTTGAAGACGCGTAATACTGAACCCTGTGTTGTATCATGCATGCATCGTATATTATTGTTTCACTTCGCTTTTAGGAAGGAAATTTTCATCTCGCTCGAACATACAATGCCATCGTGAACCTCCTAAGCAATACACAACGCATATACTCAAGCTCAAGTTCAACTTATAAGCACGATAATCACGTCTGGCGGCAACTCAGTACAACACACGAATCGATTACATTACTTCAAATTCAAACGAATGACTTCTGTACAACAAGTACACGATAATTAATACAAACATAATTTACTATCGCAAACACAGGGAGGCTGCGGCGGACATCCACCATAAACGGTCAGATGCCAGCCATAGGCCATGCCATTCCGCGTCCCAGGCATCCTGATGACTCCTAATGAGTCGCGTGGCGCGCGGGCAGATTGAGGCGGTGAGGGCGTCGGGGTCGGAGAAGGAGGTGGAGAGGGAGAGGGAGAGGGAGGGTATGAGAGTCCGGCGTACAAGAAGCTTCGAAAGCAACAAGAACAACGACGAAAGCGAGTGCCACACGAGCCTTCGTCCATACTCAGTTGTGATGGTCTGGCGGACAGATGGGGTAACCAAGGTGTAGTCCTAGACAAGAGGAGGGACGCGACGCGATGACGAGGGGAGGCCGAAGGAGGGTAATACGTATCGACTAGGAAAGCTAGTTGGAGAGCGAGTAGGAAAGCTGTGGCCACCGTGGAGTCCAGTCCGGAGGGCGCTTAGGAAAACAAGACGACATTAAACAGAGACAGAAGCGCGGTATATCCAGAAGGTCTTGTCTCGCAAGACGAGGGTATATCGGGGGCACGACCAAAAGTCTAGTGAGCGCGAGGAGTGAAGGTGAGCTTGCACTCCTTGGAAGCGGGGAAGATGGTCTGTGACACAACAGAGTTAGCTCGAGTACAGAGCACTACAATAAATGTTCACTCACGAAAGCATCTCTCATCTCCATGGTGCGCTCATTAGTCTCCTCCGAGTTGGCGGAGACGTTGAAGTTCCTGACGATCATAGCGACAGCCATTCTCAGGACGATCTGGGCAAGGTTCTGGCCACCACAGACACGGGTACCAACTCCGAAGGGAATCAATTGCTGTGCCATGCTAAGCCGGCGCATGAGCAGATATTCTCTCTCCAAACTTGTGTGCGTCTACTCACCGGTTAAGCCTGTCCTCCTCGGCATCAGAGCCGTCGACGGACAACCACCTCTCGGGCAGGAATGTCTCAGGGCTGGGGAAGATCTCGGCATCACGGTGCATGCTCCAAGCCTGAGTCGACACGATAGTTCCAGGAGGAAGCGCGTAGCCCATCATGTCGAAGTCCTCATCGACCTTGGAGACCGCTCCGTGGGTGCGAGAAGGCACCACACGTTCAAGGAGGGACGGGGCTGCACCGTAAATACGCATGGCTGTGAATGTACGTCAGCATTCCATGTTTATTGGGGAAATAAATAAAAATCGAGCTTACCCTCTTTAATAAAGGCATTAAGATACGGAAGACGCATGAGAGTGTTAAAGTCAGGAAGGATCTTCTTATCGGTCATTGCGTCATCTAACTCGGCCTGGAGGCGCTGCGCGATATCACGGCGGCGACTGAGCTCCCAGAACATGTATGAAAGGGACAGGGACGAAGTGTCGACACCGGCAATACTAATGGTACACAAGGTAATTTGTAAGTGATGCAGGTCAAGAGCGAGTATGTGTCTGCACGTACAGGTGTCCCATAGCTTCGGAGATGATGTCCTGGTCGCACATGCCTTCGGAAAGGATACGATATTGCAGCATACGCTGAATGAGAGGCATCTTCTCGCCGTCACCATCAATGCCAACTTTACCGGCCTGGATATTGGTACGAGTCTCATACAGACGGTCACCGACGAACTACAAAATAATACATCAGAAGGCACACGGTAGAGACTAAGGGCAATATCGTACCTCGGCCATAATACCATCCGAGCTGCAGACCTGGCGCACGCGCTCGTTGGGAATACGACAGACAAGGTTCCACGCCCAGGTGGGTACCGCGCTACGCTGTACATCATGTATGAGCTGTGTTCTCGAGAGGATGTGTATGATCTGAATACTCACCAAAACACCGCGAATGGGGAAGTCGTAGACGGCAGCCGTGATAGAATCACGAATGTTCGAAGCCCAGTTCTCGAGAGAGCCGCTGCGACTACCAAAGACAGTGCATGAAATAATGTCGACCATGAAGTGACGGAACATGTCAAGACTTTCAACGGACGTCTTGCCGCCGACACGCTCAAGAACCTGCAAAGAGAATTGTTAGAGGACTGCGTGATGGCAGAGCAAGGAGCACCACTTACGTCTGTCAACTTGTTAGAGAAGTCTTGGAGTTCCGGGTGGAAAAGCGCGAGGTTGGACGGGATGTAGTGGGGGGAATAGCTCTTCTTGCGAATGACGTGTTCGGCGTGGGGGAGGGTTGTCATGCTAAGGATGAGACTATCAGCACCGATTGCATGGAATACACTAGTCTTTCGGTTTTCAGTACTCACGCATGATCGTTGTTATTCCTATCATTCAAAGTCAGTCGAGTGCATATATGCGCATTTTGAAAATGAACGTACGTGAGCAGGCTCTTGTAGTAGGGACTCTTGTCAAACTTGTTCACGCAGTACACGCTCCTCATGGTCGTGGCGTCGCAAAACGCGACCTTGTTTGGCCCAATACGAACGACGGGACCATACTTCTCAAAAAGCGACTGGACGGTCCTGCATTGCTGCATGCGAACGACGTGGCTCGTGATCCAAAGGTCAGAGACGGCGGCATACCAGGGGCCCGGAACGGCGGAAAGAGGGTGGAAAAAGAGACGGTAAAGAGCGAGGACGACGAAGGACGAGACGGAGAGAGATATCGCAAGAATGATGAGCTGGATCGTCGTGAGGGTATACAAGACGGAGACGGGGGGCATCGCGGCGTCGGTGGAGAAGGAGGGCAGGTTGGCGGTCATATTTATTTATTGAGATCTCGGGGTATTCGAGGACGCAGAAAATCAAGAAGCGGTCGTTGGGGGTGGTTGCTTTATGGTGGTCGCTGTTGAAGCGCTGCTGGCTGTCTCGCAGGCGGGGGGCGGCCTGGGGCGGGGAGGGACGCAAGGGGGCGGGGGGAGGTGGTGGAACGAGACAAAGGGGGGCGCGATGGGGAAAGAGGGCACGAACGAGGAGAGCGGGGATTATATAGGCAAAACTGGGCTAGTGACAAAAGCGGACAGTGGTGTGGTCGGCAAAAGGGGCGTGTGCGGCGTCGAATCCTCCACGTTCTTGCACTCCTGCCATATCGGGAAGTACTAGCTCCATATTCTGTCGAAGAAGCCCTGTGGCGTCGACGCTGATTGGTCCGCGGGCCTGCCTTCTCGTCGAAGCAGCGGCGTTACTATGCAATGGGCGCACAAAAACATAGCGCATACAGTCAACGCATACACCTACGGTGGTTCTGTCGTCATCCTATCCACCGACTCCCAGCTATGTCGAGCTCGAGGACAAGTCTTGCTGACCACAGGGTGGCGAGCCCAGGCCATGGTCATCAGTAGAAAATGTTCGTCGTGAACGTTTCGCGTTGAGCAATGACGATGGCGGTCCCGATGTTGGTTATATTGCCTCTCCTATGACCATCTCGTGTGTAGAGCGCAACCGAACAACCACTGAATCTACCGTCTAGAATGCCGGCAAGATGCCTCGTTCCTGACGGTGTCCAAACGAAGCTCGCGCCGCTGTCCTCGCTATTGTTGTTCGGTCACGACCAGGCTCGGTCCTTGCTGACTAGTTTGACGGGTGATCCGACCAAAGTCGCGTCGGCCAGCACCGCTTTCCAACATAGCCCTGCCCAATGGCGCGATGTGATGACTGAACATGGCTCGTCATCGCAGAAAGGGACGACTTCCACGTAGCGTTGCTAGGCTGTTAGCTTGCCGCCACAAGGACTTGCGACGCGGAGGATCTAGAACGCCGCCGGAGATCGGTGTGGATCCCTGCATCATCGGTACCCGATAGCTTCGAATGCGTTCGTTGACTGCCTTATGAAGCAGCTGGTCGAACAAGCTCAGCGTGCCTCGTCCCTAACACTGCTACAAGGTTTTCCCGTGTCGTAAGCGTTCCTGTAGTGTTATAGATAGACTGCGACACACTTTACTCACATGATGAATCTAGAAAACTTCTAGAGACTTTGAAAAGTCACAAGTTAGCAGAGTACGCATGTTTGTTCGATCGCAGTCACAGGCCTTCAGAATTGTCGTTTGTCAGCAAGTAATTCTGCATTGAAGAACACTTATTACATCAATACGTACACAACGTTATTATATTTACGGTCAGTGCCATAGGTTGTAGTTGACTTCGGGTCCTGTGATTGAGCACACAAGTGATGATGACCGTCAGTTTCATGGCCGTGGCGTCTAACAACTACCTTGAAGTTGATATTCCACGGGCGCTACTGAATTTGATGATGCCTCAACTCAGAACGTTCACGATGTCTATGTTCAAGTTAAAAGTCGCGACCGTGTTGAAGTCATCAGAAAGATTGTTTTGGAGGCAGTTGATGCAGAAAACAGAAAGTAGTACGTTGAGCCATGATTGTAATGCCAACTCATACCAAACTAATGCTCACCTGCCAGGCTACCATCACCAGGCTCTTCCGTACAGAAGAGCCTACCATGCTCAGAGGCTCAGTCTGCCACTGCGACCTACAGTACTATGTAGACGGGCAATCATCCCTCGACCGCGCGATGCCATCGGCACCACAGAATCCGGCAACCTCTACACGGTCAAATGCTGACCGGATTTGAATGGTATTAGCAAGTAAACCGAACGGCTACTCAGAATTCAAGCTGCCGGAACGAATATCGTCTGCGTCCATAACTCGTCCATGATCGAGTGGAAGGTTCTTTAAAGCAGTCACAACGTCACTGAAGATCCAGAGATTGCATTGAGCCGAGGAAGCACACTTGCACCTACGTACGTACGTCTTCGAGTCGAGGAACTCGCATCTGTTATCTAAATTCACTCCATACCGTACAGCCAGCCTGATAATCTCGAGATTAACCCCGCAGAGATCGTCAATCATGATCTCGACCCACCGTAGCCCATCGTCCTCCACGCTTCGAGTTCCCCTTCCATAAGCTTCCTTCACTCCTTCACTTCATCTGGCCGAGTTCACACTCTCGGTCGTTGATCGCTGATCAGTTGGTGCGGTTGATGCGGTGCGGTCAAATCGCTTGTCCAGGGTCGCCGGACGGGTGGGCTAGCTATAGCGAACGTGATGTAAGAGGCGGATGCGAGCTTGGTAAGGGAACTTTGACATGGGCCGGTGCTACTGCTGACTTGACTTAATTCGATCAACAGTAGCGGTTCTCGTTCCGAGGCTTTAGAGACATTTCTCGACGCTGAACCTGAAGCGGTAAGAAGTTAGAGTTAGTTCACTACCTGTTTAACTCCTAAAGCTTGCTCACTAGATCCCGGTTCTCAGCAAGTGAACTCGAATATCAAACTGCCATCCCCCTACCGTACCGAGCACGCCGCTATAGAACGTTCTCCGATCGACAGGATAGACCTACCAATGACACCGGCATACAGGCCTGGTTCTCGGGTACGCTCCTTTCGCTATTGACCGGTGGGTGGATCTGCCAGGCTTCTCTCGCGCTGGTCTCTAATTATAGGCGTACACAGCGCTGCAGTTTGTGCAGTAGCTGTGCCTTGTATTGGATCGTCACACGAGGAATTGAGTGCATTGCTCTCGTGGTGTGCATGGAACTCAAGATTCAATTTCTACGGGTCTTTTTCAGAGTTCATTTCTCCATGTCGGCGAACCATGAAGTGATCCGTCCGTTTCGCCATAACTTCAGTGGAACGGAGGAACGACGATCTCGAACCTCTAGCCTTCGAAGAACGTATCACTTCAAGCCCGAGTCACCAACCTATTTGATTATGAGCCTCCCAAACACTCGACAATGACAAAGATAGTGTATGATCTCTCCGATTGACGATTATTGACGCGGCAAAGCACGACTGGAGGGTCCACTTTACTCTCGGTTCCATGATATATCCAGGCTCACGGTGGTGCCCAGCTGGATGTTCAGCAAACTTCGAAGCCTGGGTCGCTAACAAGTAGCGGTAAGTAGCTCAACAATCTGCCCCTGAACCGCCTGTCGTCGCGTCGGTCATCATGGCCTTCAATCTATGAAGCTTCAGCAGGCCAATGACGAGGTCCCTTAGAACCTGCTCAGACTTGGGGTGTGAGGCTTAGATGCACAGTCAAGGCCTTCTTACTGAACATCTATGCTTCACAGTCAAACTTTTTTACGCCCCAGCATGCCATACCACTACCCTGGAAAATCCTGTAGTCATCCCCGCAGTGATCGAAAATCCCAACTTCACGGCCTCTTCTCCTTCCATGAGGCGACGTACGTGTCCGCCACCGCCGAGACTCTTCACTTCGACTGACCGACTTCGAAAGGGCTTCCTGGTGGTGATCGCTGATCAGGGTGCATTGTGGCCGTTCCATGCGGCTGCCGTAGATTCCATTGCGGTTAAATCGCCTGGCCAGGGTCGTCAAACGGAGAAGCCAGTTCAGAGGTTCATCATGACAGCGAAGTAGACTCTGGTCGTATGGAGAATGCTGGTACAGGCTTCGTAAGAACCCATCGACATCAACCGGTACTCTCGCTTGCTTAACACGTTCAAGAACCTCGTCCTCGACCCAAGCCGCAGGAACTGTTCGCGAAGCGTCGAACTGAAAGAGGTAAAGCACCGAGCTAACGGTATGTAAGACCCAAGAAGCTTGCTCTGCCCAATCCCGGTTCCCAGTAAGTCTGATATCAAACTGCCAGTCCTGTATTCTTACCGGTAATGGTGCAGTGGTACTCTCGGAGTCCGTCCCCGATTAAACCGCTATGGAAGGCAATACAAGTAGTTCTTCCAGCTACACCGGCATATTGGCTTCATTCTAAGTCGCCCTTTTGTTGAATCCACTGGTTGGGAAAGGAGCTAGGCTTTGCAGCACAACCCTTAGTGTTGGGGACGTACAAACTGTCTGCAACAGCAACGTTTGTTCTTGCAATGCGATTTTCAACCGAGTTGAAACGAGGCCGGATACCTCGAGCTCTGCTAGTGGATAGTGTCTCACCCCTTGGTTCTAATTGTTAGGACCCACTGTTCACTGCGTATCGATACTTATCCTCTGCCAAATTTCATATCATCCAATAGGGACGTGATTCGTCCACTTCGAACTTCGCGCACAGACGAATGTTTTTATGCGAATTCTGTGTGGCAGTCGGTGACTAGACCAATATATGAAGTTGCAATGTACGCGGTCACGGTGATGTCATTCAGGATACTTGCGCGGCTTTGGCCGTGCTGCCGTATCTACTGGAGGCGCTAACATAACGACTTTATCTCTAACCGTCACTACAAGCGAGTAACTTGTCACTTGTGGACAACGAGTTCTCAGCTGGTAAGTACCGTGCAAGTGCATATGAGGCAGAGAGGGTTGAATTAACCTCTTCGTCCGCGTTCGCAAGACTTCACAGGCCTCAGCAACCGGCGCTGTAAGTGAGACTTATATTGTCGTTATCTCAACATGAACTTAGAGGATACCCTTATAGCTTCTCGTCTTCCGTCGTATCAATCTACTGATCGGTCCCAAGTTAGGAGAAATGAGGCGACAGACGAGCAAGGTCTGCGGAACACCACTTCCCCATTATCTGGCTTGGGCAAAGTCCTGGCGTGGCTCAATCGCCAGCAACGCTTCTAACACCCCCTTACAGCCACGAAATATCGAGACGCGTAAGGTGAATATTGCATATACACGTGGCATACACTTATATTACGGCGTTTCTCTTGTTGCAGCAACTCCAGACCGCCACAGTGATCTGAAAGACGAAGATCATGAAGAGGGCGACGCAAGCGGATTGTGTACTCGCGTGAGCATTTTACACCAAATAAGAGGGCTAGCAGCTCTCTGATAGAGTACATCAGGATGCTTTAGAAGAGATTCTTAGGAGCTACGTGGCTTCTGAGAGCCCATTCTCTTATCACAAGGCATTCCCCCACGCACCGAACCCTGAACTTCACATATCAGGCTTGGGCGACATCGAGCTACCACTCAATCAGGCATATTTCGATACTATTAAATCCAAATGCAGGAAGCTGCAGGCTCAAGAAGGCGTGGACTCATGCGAATCTTCCAGCCAGGATCGTGTCGGATGTGTCTGGGCGTTGGGCGCTTCTGAAGTAAGCCCGATGACCCGTTAGTAGGAGCCAACCACGCTAATAATGTCCTCCGCAGGTACATTTGCACAGTCCTCTATGGCCAGAGTTTATGTCGAAAATAGTTGAGGAGACCTGCCAGACTTTGATGGGCAGTGTATTGCGAGCAGGGTCTAGGCCCCAGACCCGGTGCAACCTGAGAGAGTTATTGCTATATGAAACAGGCTCTCGGTAAGCTCTGCCACTCAACGAATGAAATCTAATAATAACGAGATGTATGGTTCGTCAGTGCAACGTATGTGAATACCACTTCTCTTCCGTTCTCGCTTTTGACAGTGCTCCAGAGTCGCGAAGTCGAGAGGAAATGGACACACAAGTCCTACACAGGTTCTTGTCTTCCTTCCATCACGGTTTACAGGAGGGGTAGTCCAATTGGTATGCTCTGGGAAATCTGTCCGGTATGATTGCAGCGAACGCAGCCTCGAGACGAACGTAATTGCATGGCAGCCAGAATCGACAGACTACGAGATGAAACGTGTCACAGACGGGCATCGTCTCGCCATCCTTTTCGATCTAAACTTCGACGTTGCGCCTTATCCTGTTGCTATTCCAACAAATATCGATCTCCTTGGCAAACTACGGACTGTACTGAGGCGATGGAAGCTGCGCAAATCTCGTGGCCCTGAAGATACACTCGTCTATCTGTTAAGATACATCTATGATCAGGATGATTTATGCGCTGATTCACTGAAAGGCGTCGACAAGATCAGGTTCTCTGCACTACAATGCCTCGCCAACGAGCTCGGCTTTCAGGTTTCTTTATCTGATTGTCGATATTTTCGGAAGCAGGAATCTCCGAGGGTTTGGGACGACTCGGATTCAGATGATTGCAGTTCTAGCTCTGATGATGACGACGAAGTTGCTGTGGGAGGTCGCGTCGTCTTGACCGGCCTCATAGACCCGGAGGGAAATCGTGTTCCCGGCCATGTGGACTTGGAACTGGCGGAGACAATACCACGGTGCTTGCGGGATGTAGTAGAGGATGACTATGACAAGAATCAAATACGAGAAAAGGTTATTTGCCATCTGATTGATAAGCTTTCATACTGATCCCTCTAAAATGCAGGGTGAAGAGCAATCGACCTTCCGTAAGCTAACATGAATGCCGTCGTACGTTGAGAGTATGCTGATCCCAATTGCAGATTCAGAATCCCATTATTCCGTGCTGGTGCTGTGGGACTATGCCACGTTATACTCCGGCCCCGAAGGACTGAAACAAGCCATGAAGCACCTGAAGAAGATGCTGCATCGCGGTGTCGCTTTCACGGACTTGGCTTTCATTCATCATGTTCTCTCAAGGGCAGAGGAAGACCCTCAGCCTATTCTCCATATGGTCTGCGATATAGCATGCAGATGGGACAAGCCTAACCTCTGGATGAAGGCCGTGATGATTTGCTATACGCTGAAAACCCCAGCCTATTTATCTACGCAGAAGATACTCACTGCCGTAGACGAACTTGGTTTTGCTAGCATACAAGCAGGGTATGACTATCAATCCCCCTATGACGTGTCACTGAAATCATATGTCTGACTAGGCTGGAATGCATACTTGATGCCGGTCTAAGCAACGTGACGAGATTAGAGCTGCTCAGACGTATCTCGGAGCGTGCAGAAGAGCTCCCTGCTGCTGCTCCTTCGAAGATAACCATGCAAGAATGGGTAGCTAGTCAGACGTCTTTGGTCCTGAATAATCTAAAGAAGCCCCGAATAGAGGAAGGCGAAGAACAGGCTCTGCTCTTGGCCGCCCAATCGAACGGCGGCATCATCTTTCTGGAAGAACAGTGCGTTATACTTTGGAGCTGGCTTCAGCGATACTCTAAGACTCCTTTATGCCTAGCCTACTGCAGCAAATCCTCGATATATCTGATCATAAGTTCCTGTGCACTTTCGCGCTTTCACTACACTACGACGATGACCTCAATTCAGACACAAAAGACGTCATCGTTGCCAAGCTGCTTTCCACTGCTATTTCTAAGGCCACCTTCTTTGCGATCGTCACGCGTAATGCCAGCGAACTGCGCAACTGGGACTTCCCCATGATTACGGGCGATGTGACATATAGCGAGGCCTATCCTGACGATGCAGAGGCCTATCTGGAACTCGTCCAACAACTAGGCCACAGCCATCTCTTCAATTCCGTCATCGAGAAAGTCATGGACACGGCATCCTTGACACCACTTCAGGCGCAGCACTGCGCCGAGATGCTTATGCTGCCCATGATCAACTTTCTGGTCACTGATATGCATGTAGACCACGCCCACGCTTCGTCGTCGAAACTGAAAGAACTGCAAGAGACCGGAATTCAGCTGCACATCGACGGGCTGCTAGAACAGGAAAGGCAAGCACGAGACAAGCGAATCGAATGGACACATGCCGTTCCTCTTCTAGATGCTGCGTTGGTGAATATGAATGGGGAGGTATTCATGAAGCGGTGAGCATGTGTCAATCCTGTCACAAGGAAGTATACGTATTAACGTGTTGGGTATGTGCCCATTGACTCGCATTTAGTGTTTGGCCATACCTTCTGGATGTCAAGATGCGTGGTGACGGTCTTCGAAACCTCACAGAAGAAGTGGTAGCTAAGAGGCATGCAATCATCTTACCAGTGGATCATGCTGGCCCATCGGTACAGGAGATGATCACCACATTGGCCAAACGAGCTGTCGACCGTAGCTTCGACTTTAGCGATGTTGTGGCAGATACCTCAAGAATACTGAAGCTATTTTCGTTTTGTTTCAAGTGCAATACCCCCGACCTGTGCGAAGAAATTGCAAACAAGATCATCGCCCCTGAAAACCTCACTGAAGGCGTGATAGAATGGCGTCTTGGCTCATTCTTGTTGCAACTAAAAGAGTGGGCGGAGGAACTCGGGAGAGATTTGGATCGTGTTGTCCAAAAGATCGCGTTGGCATGCGTTGAGACGACCCCAAAGGCACCCCGCCAAAGAAACGCCTCTCATTGCGAATATATTGCTTCCTTAGCGGCATGGACATGTGGCTGCCAGCTTTGTGAGGACGTCCGCGAGTTCCTCAAGAGTGATCGGAGGACATACAACCTTCAAGACATCGGATCACCCTCCGTAAAACACGTAAGGAAAGGACTTCAAGCTCATGCGCGCGAATTAGTCACATCGACGTTGGTCTACACGAAACCGCAGTCCTTATCGGTGCGTTACGACCTGCTGTATTCTAACATATCAATGACCTCTGCGTGACATTAGCTCGCTAAACCTACCGCTTTTCATCGATATATACTTTGGAAAGACGGGCGTTCTAGGGCTCTGAAGTTCCTTAGAGACCTCAGTCCCAACGATGATGAGTTACGCCGCATCCTTGGCCCCACGTACTCTCGTATCCATCGCATTCTGGGCGACTTCTCCGTCAAAGTTGAGGAGGATGTCGATCTAATTCCTGTCGACTCTCAAAGCCCGCCCCCTCCTTCGCCTACATCTCCGAGTCAATCACCTCCCGCTCCTCGTTCCGCTCACGTATCCAGGGGCACTATACCTCAGGGACGACAGGAGACATCGCAATCTGGCAAGCGGCGTTCAAACACAAATCCTAGTGGTCGAACTCAGGTGAAGAGACAGAAGATGAGCGAGAAGGATTCGAAGACAACGACGGGAGACGAGAGTGAGGGAAGGCAGATTATTGATCTTACGTTGGACTCTGACTCTGAATCGGACGTGGTGGAATATCTGTAAGCCCTAGGTAGTAGGTACAGGCCCTCCATCTCGGCTCAATGTACGTTAAACTCTTAAGGTTTGGTATGTCAGGTACATCCTTCGCAGTGAGTATTATATGCTTTAAGTCGTTGTATCATCTATTTCCGGCCACTGTAGAGTGGCCAGAGCGCGAATGTCGACCAGCACCATCATATTTTGCTTCTCTTAGTGTTTTTCTTATTATAGGCTGTGTAATCGTCATACGACGAAGTATATGATAAGCAGCTTGTAAAAAACTGTGTATGAGCAGCCCGTGGAAGGCATTCCTCACAGGCCTCTGTTTAAAGAATCCAGAAGCCAATACCCTAGTAGTTCTACGCAACTGGCTTAGGCGTTCTCGTCACAACCGTAGTCTTCGTCTCTTTCGTGCGTGTGGTAATGACGAAGTCCTCGTCCTCTGTCACTTTCACAGTAGCTGTCTCCGACGTCGAGTGCGTGGTGAGGCTCCCTGCCGACTCAGATACGTATTCATCTGGCTGATTCTGTTCAGCTTGAGTCGAAGTGGGCGAGCCGTTCCCGGGTGTGTTGTATTCGGAGGCGAGAGAGGCTGGTGATTTGGGCAACGCTCTGCCAGGCGACAATAAGCGCGATAAGACGCGAAGGATCTCGTCTGGTTGCGCGATAGGCTGTGAATTTGTCACCCTCTCGTCCACTGTCCATCGCCAGCACAGTCAGTCATCTATAACTTGTTCACAGCAGGAATATATGTACTTACGCCTTTCTGGAAACCAGCATTGATTTGGACGGTCATCGTCACTCTCCCAATTCCATAATTCGACTTCCTTTGGTACGATGTGTTACGATATTTGAGGGGTTTTGAAAAAAAGATAATATGGCTCACGGTGCCAGGAGTCGGGTCACCCCAGTTGTGTAGATCGATGTTCATGCTTGTCTTTCCCACGAACAATCTGGTGACGTTCGTGGTTGATAAGAAGCGTTGGCCTTATCGATTGGACAGAGTTTACATACCTGCATGCGGACGCCACAACCTTTGTATCCCAGAACGTCCAGTGGGTAGGAGTCTGCGTGCCGTACACGAGGTCACCACCCTGTGGGTCTCTTTTCACGGAGAGAAATTTCTTGGTCCCGATGTTCTGCAGGGTATAGCCACCTGTTCCTGTACGACGAACAATCCACTGCGAAATATAATGGAAAAACGCATTGATCAGTATTCGCCTTCATCTCATGTATATCGGCTCTGGAAACACAGATTGCATGCCTTTTGCGTTGGACTATCAGTCCAATTGTACCCGAAGACATAGGTTGGTGTCCGAGCCAATGAGACATCCATAGTCAGAAAGCTTTCAAGAGCCTTAGCATTGCGTATCCTGTACACTCCATCTTCGACTGTAACTGCAGGCATCTATATCCCGGATTATGGAATGTGGTGAGTAGACTGGTACAGAAGTAGGATGAAGAGAGAATGAGATGGAGTGGAGGAACACGCCACAGTAGCTTATACGCACCTTACGGTCGTGGGAGGACACGAGGTGCGGGCTTCGAGACGCTGAATGTTTGGTCTAAACCTTGTTGCTGCGGAGTGCACATTAAGTATGTCCGTGCTATAACAGTCAGCATCATTCCAGAACAAGATTCCAGTCCTCATAGCGAACATGAAAGGCGAAGTAGCACGGTAGTTTTGCATCGTCTGCCGGCTCTCTGTCATTCCGCGACATTGAAGTCGCCGAGAGCTCGGCAATAGTACTCTGCCAAAATCTACTGATAGCAGGAGCCTTGCGGTATTCTCTAAACAGAATTATCGTCGGATTGGTTTTCATAAACACTGACGTACATTCCTAGCCACGAACAGCGATTCGCTCAACAACTTCAACGGATGAACATTCCACAGTCACGAGTCCAGACTCCCCATCCCGGACATCTCTGCTTGTAGCCGGAATAAGTAAGGGTGGCACGGACGGACTTGTGCAGTCGTCGGCGTTGTATTTTAAGGTGGTCCTCCGAGCGATTCGTGAAGCTCGAGTAGAAGGAGCGTGCTCTTCCACTAGTAATTGACATATGTCAAACTCGAGTCCCAGAATGGTCCACTAAGCATAGAATAAGCCCACATACCTCGTGCAAACATCCACAACTGTCCAATTCGAGCTTCACAATCTACCGACTTTAGTCGTGCAAGACCCTTAAAACAGTCAGTGCATGGCGGTGAATCTTCGATCCACAAAACCTACAATGCCTAGCCGAGAATCTCCCCAATTCTTGATGTCAAGATATAACCGGGTGCCATTGACGGATAGCCTGCATATCCAGGTCAATATATAGCAAGATACGACCACGTGAATCAGGTTGAATAAGAGTTAGACTTACAGATAATATACATCATCTGAAGCCAGGTTCCACCGCATAGGACTCGTCGTCCCATACAGAGCAACCCCAGCTTCTACGTCGCCAGAGGTCGAGAGGAACCTGCGTGTGAGGACATTCCGAATCGTGCAACCGCCGTCTTTGATATTCTCAATATTCCACTGTCAACCATGCGATATGTAAGTAAAATGATAAGGAGACCAAAACGTATGTTAGATACACACATGCTGGTTCTTCGAGCTGCTCAACTTGCTGAGAGACGTAAACGCAGGGTTCTTCGTCGAACAGATGTCCATCGTCAAGACATTGCGTGGGTCACCTCGGCTGGAGATTACGTAGATCCCATCTGCTATGATAGCCATACTTCACTAGAAATTAGTATCACTGGACGCTTCGACGTCGTATATGTCGCCTCCGTTCCGCTCGAGGAGGGTGGCAGGGTTAGACCCCAGCGGCTTTGGAACACGTCACCTATAAGTAGGGCACCAGACAGCCAGCGCCGTCCATAAAAACGTCAGATGTCCGTGCATATATGGGACATAACATTCCAGTTGGATGGCCAAACGCAACAGGGAAAGAGTGTTGTGCTTTATGAAGCTGGGGCCATCGTCCTTTCAGACGTCTGCTGAGAGCTCCAGTCCGCTATGATCGATTCCTTTTTGAGACATGAGACGGTCAACGAGTGTGGATTTCCGCTCAACAGTGTGCAGTCACAAGCTGTGGGTGTAGTGCATAACTTGAATATTCGAATGAACTGAACATGGTGGTAGCAATGAAAGGAGGAATGATTGATCCGAGCGCAAGATACAGATGTTGGAATTTATCAGACGCTCGCCGCGTCTTTTCAAGTTCGAACCACCACCACCAACTGGTACTTATAAAGCATCGCATGTGTATATCTTATTACGGTATTCGGGGTGTAGCATGGCTGCGGGGTAGCACAAGAGGGAAGATTAGGATGCATCTGGCCGTTTACAAGCCAAATGCGACTAAACTTCTCACTATGCATCTTGAGTTGGCGCTGCTGCCACGAGCCACTAAGTAGTACCGTTCACCTTCTGAGGAAGTGCGTACGTGTCCTGTTCCCACCATCCCTTTCCCTGCTCTTCGTCGCGGCTAACTGCTTTGTAGACACATCACAACACCCAGAACGCTTACTTCTTACACAACTGAACGATGTGTATTGTCGACGGGACATATACCATCAAGAATGCAAAGGCTCAGACGAGCTTCTTGACGATGGACCAGTCGCTTGCTCAACAGCCCACGTATGTCTTTGGGTATCCCTGGTGTGGTCATGATACACAAAAGGTGAGTCGTGTTATATTTATGATCTCCTATGCGATGGCCATTTCTGTGCTGACGAGTTCGTAGTGGCGGATCATGAAACGAGGGAACGGTTACAATATCCAAAATGTAGGAGCCAATAAATATCTTACGGTAGATGGCAATGCCGGCGACAACCGAAGCGTCTTTGGCATGCAACGTCCCTCCAATTGGACGATCGCTCAAGGCAAAGGGAATCATGTTCGGTGAGTTTGCATTGCCGTCTCAGCTGACGCTCACATTGACGGTAGGAACGGGTTAATGCGCTTAGGTTGTATATCCAACATACACTGTTCAATTTAGACCTGGCAGGACATGGAGATGCCTCTCCAGGAACGGTAAGTAGGCTTCTTATTGAATGTGGCCCCTCTAATGATCGACTGGCTCATGCAGCGGGTTTCCGTTTGGGGAAATAACCCAAATAACGTGAATCAATGTTGGATTCTCGAGAAAAGTATGTGGTTGTCAGACATTACAGTTTCAGCTTCACATGAATCCCAATAGTAGTACAACCTGCACCCAGGCCTTCAGCGTTCAACAATGCATCAATCCGTTCGGGAGCTTACCTAGTCGTCAACGCACATAACAATAAGGTACTTGACTTATCTGCGAGCGACAAGAAGTCTATCGTCACTTTTCCGCTTCATGGCGGCGCCAACCAACAGGTATGCAACAAATGACCCTCATGTGCGCTTTCGTACACTCATACTCATTGTATCCTTCTGAAGTGGCGCATCGAACCCCTCGGCGAGGGCTACTCCATCCGAAGTATTTCTTCGGGGAAATATGTGACTTTCGAGGAGCGCATTGGCGATGGCGCCCTTGTCATCGCCAATGGGTTCCCCGTGAGCTGGGATGTTTCGAGTGTCTGGAATAGCTCGGATGTTTAGTGCGTCGTATCCATCAATACAACCGAGCTGTACTCATTACTGGCATACGAGTAGCATACGTTGGCCCATGCAGCAAGTTGCTGTAGCGCTGGTTATGCCGCCAGCCGTTCAAGATGCGAACCCCGTAAGTTCTCGCTGCGTCGAAGACATCTGATCGTAGAAGCATACACCTAATATCATCCCCTTTTCAGGTTCAGCTGCAGACATTGGAAGAAGATAACAAATGGCAGAGGTGGAGGTTAATTGAACTTGAACGGTGCCCGCGTGAGGTGGCTGCCCCTCAGTCTGTCGTTCGGCAGCCCGCGGTTCCAGTCACTGAAGGATCGATCGTCTCTGAGAATCCTGCAGATGATCCGGTAGACGATGGCTCCCAAGGACGCACGACGGAGACAGCTACTGTATCGGTGACTGAAGATGAATATTCGATCAAGACCACGCGAACAACAGTCACTACTGTTACCGTGTCGACGGTGGAGCTGAAGTAGCTTCGAGGTCATGACGAGATTAAATCTCCTGGAGCATATTGTGTATCACCGTCCAACAAAAAAGTATCGTGCCTTTCAATATCATTCATCGATTCTCATTTTACTAGTGTGGGTATTACGCATCAAATGTGTATTACTTGTTGCAATGTTCAGGGTGTAGTGGCATGGTCACGGAGCAATACAGGGCGGGAAGTTCACGATGCATCTGGCTACGTTCAAGCTAAATGCAACTGAACTTCCCACCGTGAGCGTGTTTTGAGTTGGCGCTGCGCAGTGTGCGCACGGGCCAAAGGGTTGTGTTTTAATAAGGCTTGAGAAAGTGCGTCCTGTTCCCACCGTCTCCTTTCCTCCCCCACTGCTATCCGTCGTGGCTAGCTTTGTGGAAGACATACGCATAACACCCAGAACGCTTACTCCTCAGCTCCCTCAACAATGTTTATCGATAATGGGATATACACGATCAGGAATGCAAAGGCTCAGACAAGCTTCTTGACTATGGACAAGTCGCTTGCTCAACAACAGCCTACGTATGTCTTCGGGTATCCCTGGTGTGGTCTCGATACACAGAGAGTGAGTAGTCTGATGTCTATACCTTGATACGACGTCTAGCACCCATACTGATGAGTCCGATCTGTAGTGGTGGATGCAGCAACGCCACGACAGCCCCACTTACAACATCCAGAATGTAGAAACCAAGAAATATCTCACGATCGATGGTAGGCCTTGGAACGATCGAACTGTCTGTGGCAAGACAGGTGCCTCCAATTGGTATATCGCTGCAGGCGACGGAAATCATGTTCGGTATGGAGATCTCAGTGGCTCAGTCTTGCGTGTTTTTCACATTAATGCACGTATTGACATGTGCAGGTTATACATCCAAAACACAGGGTTCAATATGGATCTGACGGGACACGGAGATCCTGCTCCAGGTACAGTGAGTGCACCTATCGCCCCACACCGTTCCTCCACTGCTATCATATATAGCGCGTCGCAATCTGGGGAGATAATATGAAGAATCTGGATCACTGCTGGATACTCGAGCGTGGCAAGTGGTTATTGTTTTCTCCGACTTTTGGTCTCACAGCTTTCCTCTATTCAGTACACCCTGTGTCTCAACCTATCCCGCTGAGGAGCGTATTTATAAACTCGGGAGTATATCTCCTCGTGAACGTTTATAATAACAAGGTGATGGATTTATCGGGAAACGATAACAAGTCTGTAAGCACCTTCCCACTTCATGGAGGCCCGAATCAGCAGGTATGTTCACAGCTACTTCACCACTGACGCAAGCCTGCCGGGTTCCGCGCTAACCTTACCTCCCCTCAGTGGCGTATTGAACATCTTGGCGACGGCTACTCTATCCGTAGCATCTCTTCAGGGAAATATCTAACTTCCGAGGAATGCGTTTGCGACGGCGCTGCTGTCGTTGCCAACGGGTTCCCCGTAAGCTGGAATCTTTCAAGTGCCTCAGACAGCTCGGATATATAGTGCGACATCTTTACTGATCTTGTTTGGCTGAAGTAACTCACTGTGGAGATTTGATAGTATCCATTGGCCCTCTCAGCAATTTCAAGTTGCTGTAGCATTGATCATGCCTGCAGCCGTCGAAGACACAAACCCTGTAAGTTAATGAATTAAACGCGTTTGTGCCTGTTGTTCACTAGCTCCAGATACAATTGCAGACGTTTGCCGAACAAAACGAATGGCAACGATGGAAATTGGTGGAACTTGAACAGTGTCCGCGTGAATTGGCTGCACCTCAATCTCCTGTTCCGTCGCCCGCGACTTCAGACAGCCAAGGATCTACAGTCATTGAGAATCCAGTAGACTATGGTTACAAAGGGTATACCACAGAGACAGCTACTGTGTCAGTGACTGAAGATGGTCGCACGATCAAGACAACTCGAACGACAGTTACTACTGTAACCGTGATAGAGCCAAAGGAGATTGAGCGCTCTTAAACGCGCCATGTACTTACTGATGTATAACAAGAAAGTCTGTGGTATTTTTCGTCCTCAATAAATGCTATTGTGTTGGAACGTAACTCGCCTGGGCTCAAGCCTGAGTTCTGTGCGAATATGGAAATGCTGGATTAGGAAGTTGAAAACATTGTGACGCCAAACAGCAGGCGTACTCTTCATGTCTTTGCTGGCCGCGACGCCCGCCAACTTCGTGTATCACAACGTACGGCGATCTCTGGTGACCCATGTCGTGTCGATCCAAGATGGCCACCAGGCAGAACGATGCCGGCAGCAAAGGGCTGGATCATCTTTGTGTATATATCCGGTGATAGCACCGTGCTTAGTCAGCGCGCCTCGCGACTCCCATGCCTCCTCGGACTCGCCCTGCTGGGGCGGATTCTAATCCTTCTTTACTCGACACCACGACCATCCACGCCTTTTTCTTACCCTTTCTTACGAAGCTACTTTACGACCATTGAACACTACAACTTTCTGAGAGCGATATAACGACATCTACTCTGGAAGGATGCCGCAGAGTTATATGAGACGGTATTCCGACTACCCTGCTCCCGCACGCGCACCTCTCGAAGCTCGCCGTCGCTCATCATACGCACTTGCGCCAGCATCCTCACCGATAATACCAATCAACATCACCAGCAACAATGACCCGCAACTAACAGACGCAGACGACTCGATCGTTCTCTCCGACCTCATCCGCACCGGCGAGCAATCTCGCTTACGACGACGAGGCGCCATGAGGCTCGACCACGGTTTGGCCAACACGTCTGCACGACTTGCCCCTGCCTCTCCGTCATCAGGTGGAGGTGCTCGACCAGGCGATGGAAGTGCATCTCAGCCTCAAGGTAGTCAAACGCCGACTGTGCCGGGTAGGCCTAGCGGGACGTTCACGAGGCCGAGTACGCCACCGTGGTTGATGCCGTACCCTTCTGGAGCGCCGGGTGAAGAAGACGGAGCTGGGTATGGCGGGGAGACGTGGGGCTGGTCCGGCGAAGAGGAAGGTGGGCCAGGGTCAAGCGGCTTGCCAGGTGCAGCGGCAGGGACGAACGTCGAGGATTCGAGGCGAGGTGCAGAGCCTGAAGTTGTGGAGGAGAGCTTCATCCTTTATTGCGGAGGTGAAGAAGTAGGGTCGAGCTCGCAGGAGGACTATTCGAAACCGTTCGAACCAAATGCCTTGCCCTGGAGCTCGTCCCCTTCGCTCTCGCGGCGCAAGACCCACTCAGGCCATGTCGTCCAACCATCGTCCTCACGCAAGACTAATGGCTGTGGCGCTGTTGTTCACGTGCGGGCGTTCCCTCAAAAGTCACGCGGTGTATGGGTAGGCAAAGAAGATGCTACGGAAGTCGTCGTCGGCATGGATCAGGCGTACTTCGAACGGACGGTTGTAGCCCGCATGATGAAATCCGCGTGCGGGTGCATTCGTGAGGGTATCGGTTGTGCTGTATGTGGTAACCCACTCGGGACGAGATACATGCCATGCCAAGCCGCGTCCGAAGGGATATTCTCGTCGAACGGGGGACATAACCCGCCGAGCAGAAATTCCAGGCCGCTTTATCCTTCTGGCCCGAGATACTGGCAGGCGATGCGACCAACTCTCTCGCGGTCGAATACATCCTCGTCTACCTCCTCGTCTAGATCAACTACTCCGAGACCTGCGCAAGGAAGCTTCTACGTCTACACGTTCTTCGCGAACCAGGTATCCTCCTCCCCGACGTGCAACTTCCCATCACTGCCGAAACAACCACTACGCTCGCCAGAGATTATCACACCTTACGCCCCTGCTACCACATCTGATCCCTCAAGGAACCCTCTATTTCCCGAGACGACCTGGTTAGGTTACACGCCGTCAGCTTCACCGCTACCTTACTCCCCGACATTCGCACCCGCACCTCTCTCACTACCCCGCCGGCGGTCAAGATCTCGTTCACGTTCCCCACCGAGACGTTCTCCGGGACTATCGTTACAAATCCCAGAAGGGAGAATTATCTCGGCTTCAGGAGGAGTTGCCGCCGGTCTACCCATATCCTTGCGCCCTGAAAGGCTATCGTCGGGAAGCGACCGTGGCCAGCTTGATGCGGATGGCGTGCCTATAGGTGAGGACCCGGACGACGAGATCGGTGAGCCTGGGTCGCCGGACAAGATCGATGGGATGTTTTGGTCTGGGAGGTAAATTGATGTACTCCTCCAATGGCCGGGGCTGCCAGTAGGGCAAAGTGGGACTCCCGTATTGCACATAGATCCACCGCTTGGTTCGGACTATTTCGACCTCAATCTACTTATCCATGTCTTGCATTTTCTTGATATTTTGATCTATGACACGACATGACGACCTGTGATGTAATTTTATTCTTCTTACTTAGGCTTCTTCGCCATTCATGTGCTATATTTCATTCTCTGCATTATGTTCTCCGTCCCATTTCACTATCTCTCTCATATTTGTAGGCATATACGCACACCAGTAATCTGAGCGTTGAGCGGCCGTGCCTGATGTCGGGCTCGCTATCCTCATCCATTCTACTTTAGTACTGTTCAGTGATAGTGACTACGTCTTGGGAGTTTTGTATTCTTACTTGTACATAGTGTTGATGATCACCGCTAGCGGTACGTTTTCGTTGAGCATAGCCAGCCTGGTAACTCTTCGTTGCATCTCAGTATTCCGTTCAAAACAGCCAGTAAGTACGAGATTAACCATGAGCCACTGAGGTGAAAACAGCTAAACCAACGTGTACAGGCAAGAGGTAGCATTGATCAAAATACTATATATGGTAACCTTTTGGCCAGCTGAGTTTAAAATCTGCTGGTCACTCACGCCAGAGTGTGACAGAAGTCACGTAACTCGTCAGACAACGACCACCATGTGTACGCGTATTTTCAGCCACAGGCTTCATCTTCGTACTAGAGTTGATGTACTTGGTTAGTACGAGGGAAAACGTGGACAATGCCAAGTGCCACCGAGGCGGCCGGGCCTCCTACGACACGACAGCTTCAGTGCGAGCGGTAGGAGTAGGTTTAACGTCTGGTACGTACTTTTTAGAAGTAGTGTCTTCGGACTACTCATCTGACTCTCTTCAATCTTAGCATTAGGACTGGTGCGCTCGACACGGCACGCCACAGGAGTCAGGCATGACCCAACGCGCTCAAGAGATAGCCATATTTGTCATCGTCTTTCATATCTTCGCAATCGGCGGTCCTGATAGCAGGTCATGCATACAGTCAACCGAATCCTGGATATGTAAATGGAAGTAACGATGCTCATTTTGTCTGCTACCGTGAGATCTATGCATACGTGCGGGGTCTTCGCTTGCGTCAGTGCTATGCGAGACGATGGAGCTGACATTTCCTCACTGTCATGGAATCTACGCATACGCATTGTATCTTCCAAGTCAAGCTCAAGGGATGCGTCAGAGCCTAGACTCGGGCAACCTGGAGTTACTTAAGCTCCTACAAATACATGCACGTAAGTTACTGTATCCTTAGTACTCTCTTCAACTCCTTGCACTCAAACGATACTCAGCTATGAGCGATACGCCTCAAATCCCGAAGAACCCATCCAACTTGCCCGAGCTGCTCGACAACAATGAAAAATGGGCTAAAGCGGTCAAGGCGTCCTACCCAGACTTCTTCCGCTATACGGCAGCCTTGGACCCTCAGGAGCCAAAGGTCCGTGGTCAACCAGCCCTCTTACTCTTTCGTAATCTGACCATGCTGGCGGATTGCTTCAGATACTTTGGATAGGCTGTTCGGATTCTCGTGTACCAGAAAGTACCATCTTCGCAGCTATGCCGGGTGCCATTTTCAGCACGCGAAACATTGCGAAGTACGTGTTCGTGATTTGACATCACTGCCGGATGCTCATCCCACTACGGCGTGTAGTCAGGTACCTCTTCACGATGACAACACCCTGTCTGTGATCACATTTGCAGTGAGGAACCTTGGTGTGGAGCACATCGTGGTCGCCGGTCACACCGGGTGCGGTGGTGTAGTGACATGCTATAGGGCCGCTAAGGAAGCCTTCGATAAAGGTCACACCAAACCTACTATCCCCGTTGAGAGTCCAGTGGATAAGTGGCTCATGCCCTTGGCTCAACACGCTCTTGACGGGTTGTGGGAACACGATACTGCAACACCATACTCCTCTGACAAACGGAGTCCAGAGGAAGAGTTGGCTAGACAGAACGTGCAGTTGGGAGTCGCCCATGTGTTGAGGAGTGAAGCCGTTAGGCGAGAATGGGCAACGGAGAATCCGAGGTTGAAAGCTGTGCACGGAGTGATTTACGATATGGGGGAAGGACTGGTGGAGGATTTAAAGATCACGGTGACCGCTGATGACTTCGCGCAGCCAATATGGGAATAGACATTGAACATGTCTGATAGTAGCGTGATTGGCAGGAGTAGAGACACTTGAAGGCGAGAAAGAAATACTTTATGACTCTGTCGATGCCGCCGCTCTGAATTCTCCTCTTAAGTATCACTATCCACACTTGACGTCAATCTCGACATGGCCAGCTGAGCAACTTGCCAATACATCTCAATGATTTCTCACAAATTATGAAAGTAAATACAAAATTCATTGTGAGTTACTGTAATTACTGAGTGAAAACAGCTGAACAAGCGTATGAAGGCAGGAGGTAGCATATGCCAAAATACTATATATGGCAACTTTTTGGCCAGCTGAGTTTGAAATCAGCCTGTCACTCGTGCCATCACAGAGTGTGACAGAAGTCACGTACAGTAACTTACCAGACAACGATCACCAGAGATAAGTATGTGTGTTTTCGACCAGAAGCTCCATTTTCGTAGATTTAATTAACATGATGCCGTACTTGGTCAGTACGACGACAAACTTCAATGACAGGTCTAGGTGCCGCCACAGCGGCCGGGCACACTTATGACACGACAACTTCAGTGTGGCCTGTAGGAGTAGGTTTGACGTTTGGTACGCCGTTCTTTACACTACTGTATCCGGACTACTCATCTGATTACCCTCATGCTTGACATTGGGATTAGTGCACTTGATACGGCTGGCAACTCAATCCAGGCGTGACTTAACGCGCTCGAGAGATAGCCATCTCTGTCATCGTCTTTCATATCTTCACAATCTGCTGCACTGAAGCAGATTTAATTGAATACAGCTGACTCTGAAATATCTAGATGGAAGTAACGAGGCTTGTTTTGCTTACGGTATGCCAGTGAGACCCACGCATGTGACAAGCATGGGTGTTCAAGTTGGCCGTCTCAGTTCTATACGATAGTTGACATTTTCAAGTGGTCTACACAATGAGGCTCATATTGCTCACTGGCATAGGAATCACGCACACGCGTTCAAAGATGCTCCAAGTCAGGTGCAAGTCTCGCGCCAGAGTCTAGACTCGGATTGCTTGGAGTTCCATCCCATAAATACATGCGCGTAAGTCCCTGTATCCTCAGTATCTCCTACTCTTCGCCTTCAAGAACTACCCAGCTATGAACGACACCCTAAACCCTCCCAGCCCATCCAACCTTTCCGACTTGCTCGAAAGCAATCGGAAATGGGCCGCCGCGGTCACAGCGTCTTACCCTAACTTCTTCCCTGGCGAGAATGGAATACCGCCACAGACTCCCAAGGTGCGAGGCTATTCTCCGCTTCTGCTCTCTCTCTGCTAGCGAGCTTAAAATATGCTGTGTATTCTCACAGATCCTATGGATAGGCTGTTCCGATTCTCGAGTACCTGAGAACACAATCTTCGCAGCCATGCCAGGTGCCATATTCAGCACACGAAACATCGCCAAGTAAGCGGCCCTCATCAATAACTCGTTATATTGCGATATGACTCGTCGATGCTCACCCCGATCTTGTTCATAGCCAAGTGCTACTCGACGATGACAACGCCTTCGCTGTTATCTCGTTCGCCGTGAGGAACCTCAAGGTCGAGCACATCGTCGTTGCGGGCCATTCAGCCTGCGGGGGCGTGGATGCATGCTATCGCGCCGTCAGACCCGACGAGAAAATCACTGACTTTGACTGCGATCCGGCCAATGATACTCCTCCTCCTCGCGCCCTCGACAGGTGGCTTGAGCCCTTGACGCAGCACGCGAGAAAATTTCTGGGGGACAACCAGGATTTACATGTCGAGGATCTGATTAAGGAAAATGTACGCCTGGGGATTGAGAATGTGCTGAAGAGCGAATGTGTCCGTGAGGCATGGAGTGCCGAGCAGGTGGCGAGTGAGAAAGGACCGACGTTGAAGGGTGTGCATGGAGTGTTGTATCATCTGGAAACAGGTATCGTGGAGGACTTAAAAATTTCGAAGACTCACTTGGATATCAACTAGTTGGAGTTCCGTTTTGTGGTAACGATTTATTTGTATCTCACGACAAGTCCTTGAGTGCCCAAAATCAATGAATTATATTAGCTGTTCTGGCGGTAGCGACTAGTATTAGCACTTGCATAACAAACTGAGATCACCCTGCTGGAGAGGTGTCTACGCACAGTCTCGCCGATGTTCAACAGCTCGCTCGCCACTCCACCAAAACAGGAAGGTAAGTAAGAAAGAAACGCTTTGCCGATGCCACTTCTGAATTCTCCTCCTATCCACACTTGACGTCAACCTCGACGTCGACTCGCCGCCGCTCAGAAGCATATATAGATGCGTCAGCATTCTGTTGCAAACTACTACCTCTTTCACTGCATTCCTCACTCGCCTTGATCCAACGAACTTTCGACAATTTCACTTATAAAGGTACGCACACCATCGTTTCGACTTAGCTTCAACTCGACGAACCACGCTTCGCAGATGTCTGACCTAACCGTACGCGACTCACCCGTAAACCCACCCGCCGACTACGCCGAAGTCCAACACACAGCCGGCGTGCACAAGGCCCAGTCGTCCTCCTTCGACGAAGCTGAGGCTGGACAAAAGGTTCATACTCATTTCACTTCCTCTCCACACCCTAATCCCTCCTGCAAGATAGCTAGTACTGATGTGAAATACATAGCTCGTACCCAGCCCAGAAGACGTCACAGGCTTTGAAAGCGCCTTCGAGCCCGACGCACCTGTACACGGTACGAACCAAAAGGGGGCGGAAAGCGTGGGCCGGTCGGTTGATTATGATGTGAGGGATAGGGCAAAGAGGGAGAGGGAGGTGTCGAATGGGCAGGTTGATCAGAGGAGGGGGTATTGATGTTGAGCGGGAAGATAGGGTGATTTGGTGTAAGCAATGAGTACAAGTG
Organism: Irpex sp. Y119-03; assembly: GCA_037042295.1. Classification (NCBI taxonomy): domain Eukaryota; kingdom Fungi; phylum Basidiomycota; class Agaricomycetes; order Polyporales; family Irpicaceae; genus Irpex; species Irpex sp. Y119-03. The sequence goes on along the minus strand of JAXQKB010000475.1, from coordinate 191,831 downwards.
TACGATAGAGCGAGGAATCTATAGCTAGAATAGGATTAATGTCAGTATTAATTGTGATGGGTGTGCAGATCGACCGCTTACTATACAAATAACCTCACAATCAAGTATATGCCGACCAGCCCTCACCAGTCACCGAACATCTCTACTCCTCCTTCTTCCCCTCTCCCTTCCCTCCAACGCCCCTCCACCACCCACTAGTCCTAACCAAAAAACTCACCCTCATCCCCGCCCCAACATAAACAAACCCAACCCCACCCCACTCCATCCCATTCCACCTCCCCACCTTCCAAAACACCTCTCCCAGCCCCTTCCCCTCTTGCATACCCACAGGCACCATCGTCGCCAAATGCCCGAGATCAGCAAGGAACAGTCCGAAGAGGAGCGTCCGCCATGTTTTGAGCGAGGAGGAGCGCGAGAGGACGAGGTGTTCGTTCAGGGCAAAGAGGAGGTAGAGGTTGGCGAGTTGGTAGAGGGTGGTTAGGGTTGGTGTGTCTGGTATGTTTGGGGTAAGGGTGGAGGAGGTGGGGGAGAGGAGGGCGAGGTAGGTGGATGGGAGGAAGGCGGCGTAGTACGCGCCTATGAGAGCTGAGAGAGGCTCTATGTAGAGGAAGAAGAGGCGGTAGATGAGTGGCGGTGTGAATGTGTCTGAATTTGCCATTTGAATCGGATGTGTAATGGAGTGGTCGTTGTTGAGAGTGAAGAGGACGAGCTGGAGAGGCTATTTACTGTGAGAAACAAGCGCGTCACGGCACGACTATCATGAAGTTCCCACTGGTGCTGTGATGACAGGATGCGCATATGCCGCCTTACTCACCCACAGATGTTTTTGCACTTACACCTCGTAACTCTTACAGATAGCACGGAATCAGCGTGTTCGATAGCAAAGAGCGTCATGAGATTGGTGGACTATGCTACAGAGCTAATATGAATGAAGCAGCCTCAAGCAACCTGTAAACGGAGACGTCGTCAGCAAACTATCGCACGACAAGTAACTCGTGAGGAGAGTCAGACGAGTTATAATGATTCCGGATAGACGTTTTCCTCGTAGAACGCGAAGTCCTCAGTAGAGGGAGTCTATTCTGTCATCCCTTGATGGACAGAGCCCTGTCCTTTTCACAATAGAATCACCCACTCACCATTTTACCGGTTCTTGAAGTAATCAAGCAGAACGTGCAATCCCTCGCTCTCAACACCGTAGTCCTTGACGACAACGCACGAACATCCGACGACCTTACGGGGGTTGCCCTCCCTGTCGATCTTGCAGAGACCAGCCCAGGTACCGAGGACCTTGGCGTCACCGACCTTGATGAGGTTGATCTTGTGCTCGGCGCAGAGGGCTTCGATGAGGCGGAGGTACTCGGCTTCGGTGCAGGTCTCGACGAGGACGCAGAGATGGGCCTGGCGTTTGTCGAGGGCCTTGGCGGCTTCACGGAGACCGCGAGCGAGTCCGTCGTGGACGAGGGCGTTCTTCAGGACTTGCTGTAGGAGAAACGATGTTTAAGCACTTTGTAAGACCCATAATATGAGAACAAACGCACCTGAAGAGCATCCTCGACGGAGAGCTTGCCCTTGGGGGCGTCGGTGGACACCTCGACCTCGGCGGCGGGGGCGTCGACTTGAATTTCATCTCCAGCGTCAGACATCCTGTTCACATCGTTTCTGTCAGCGTCGGCGACGTGCACAGACAGCGAGCAGAGACGCACTTTTGTTTGTTTTGGTGGGTAAATTACAGCGATGTCTTCTTCCGCTCTCGTTGATGGTGAGGAAAAATTAAGGTTTGGTAGCTTGGCATGCTTATAGCTATGGTTTAATCTCCGATGGCGATCACCGATACTGTCGGGAACGGCGGCCCGTGCTCTCCGTGCTTGGACGCGTCGGGGTCGCGACTCTCTAAACACTGCACTTGAGTCGCTCCACATCGCACGTAACAGCGAGCAGGACGTTGTGATCATTATGGTAGGCGCATCAAATGACTTCTATGCGTTATAAACGCTAAGCTGTGCGCTCAGAGTCTCGCATTCCTCCACGCCATCGACGGCGCAGAACGTATGTTCTCCCCGCCCCCGCCACCGAGCACCTCTAACCTCTGCCACTACTCTCATAGCGCACACCGACGCCATCTGGTCCGTAGCATGGACGGCCCAGGATCAAGTATTCACCGCCTCAGCCGACGGCACACTCAAACAATGGAACCCCACCTCTGGCCAAGTCTCGCATGCTCAACCTCCACACACCCTCGGAATAGTCTCCTTGAGTACCGACGCATCCGGAAAGAAAGTGCTCTGGAATACACTGGAAGGTCTGACCAGCCTCTGGGATGTGGACAGCGGAGATGTGAAGGGAAAGTGGGAGAGTTACGTTCGGGGGAGCGAGGGTGGCGAACCAGGTGAGCAGGCATCGGCTCTTTAAACCAGGGTGTATGCGCGGTACTCTGACCACTGAACGTATTGTTTTAAATTATCAGCATGGTCGGTATCACTGCACCCCTCAGGCTCGACGTTCGCCGCAACAGGCGGCTCAGGCAACGTCACCATCCACTCCGCCGACCCCTCCTCCTTCGGCCAACGCCAAGCCACTCTCCCCAGCGGACGGTCAAAATTCGGACTTTGCACCAAATTCGTGCGTTCTCTCTCTTTCTCAAATAGCTTCTTTATGCCGCATATATACTGATATGGATGGATGCGAACGAACGTAGAGCCCAGATGGCGCACGGGTAGCCATGTCCTCCGAAACAGGCCAGATATACATCTTCGATGTCGCTGCTGAGAAACTGCTCAGCACGTACACGTCACACGCGATGGCCGTTCGGTCGTTCACCTGGTCTCCCGACTCCCAGGTACGCGTGCTCTCCATTTCCTCAAACCGTCCCTCTGTCCCCCTCCCCCTTTTACTTTTCTTCCCCTCTTCCTCTTCCATCCATTCACTCCGTCACAGTGATACTGATACTTCCTTCAATAGCTATTGATATCCGCATCCGAAGACAAACGCCTAATCGTACACGACGTCAAGTCCTCCCCGTCTGGGAAACCAGGCTCGGGAGCCGTGGCGACGTTGAGCGGGCACACGTCGTGGGTGCTGAGCGCGGACGTCTCGCCTGACGGGCGGTTCGTCGTTTCCGGGTGCGTTTCCTCTTTCTCACTTCACCTCCCCTCCTCCACACCTCTCTCTCCATCCTCTCACCATCTTTTCCTCCTCATCCCACTTACACCGCCCATTCATTACGCCCCTGCTGACGCTCAACAACAAACAGATCAGCAGACAAAACGATGCGCGTCTGGGACCTCGCCACGCGCACCTCCGTCTCCACCGTCCAAGAGACGGGCGAGGTGTGGAGCGTCGCGTGGAGGCCGAAGCCGGCGGCGCATGGGTCGGCGGGGGAGTTTGTGAGTGGGGGGGAGGAGGGGGTTGTTAGGTGGTGGAGGAGTGCTGGGGCTGGTGGGTAGTTGGTTAGTAGAGCGAGGGGATGTAAGTTAGTAGTATCACGAAGAAGAATAGCTATAATCTCAGTGGTGAGTTGATACCTCCATTATATCTGAATCACGATCGCTGAGTCGGTCGTGGACTTTGCTGTGTAGCTTTATTACCTTGCAATTGCAATCTCCCTGTGTGAACCGATAGACTCGTTCGTATCTCCACATTCACGCATTGATGCTTTGATCAGTCTGCCACTGCGAGTGAGATTTTTGTTTTCGTTCCGTGGTGTGGCAGAAGGTATGGAGTAGACGAAAAGAAAGGCAAGGCAGCTGGGAGAACTATTTAGTGCGCCATACGTTTGTTTTTCCGTCCTTCGGTTTCAGTGTATGGATGCTGATTCAAATTTGTCACTGTAGATCGCTGTTTTGGATCAAACACCGGTACTTCGTGGATAGGCCGCTTCGTATGGGCGGTGCGTTTTTGTTTGCTATAATACTCGTTCTATGTGGTATGCCTGGTGACTGATGGACCTTCTAGATAGGTACGGGATATACGAATCTCAGGGGCAAGTCCAAAACGCTCTGGCGTTCTACGGAAGGAAGCTACACTTAATCCATATAACACGCCTGATGACTTCTGCATCTTCTAGATAGGTACGAGATACGGACCTCAATGAGGAGTTCAAGACGCTCTACGGAGGGAATGGATCGTACGTGTATTTTCCTGTTTTCTATGCGAGTGCCCAGGTGCTGATATACGTACTATAGATCACACTTTTGGGTTAAATACCGGTGGGTGCGGTATGGAGGCGTGCGAGGTCGTTATTTGCAAGATTTGATCTACATGACATACCTGATAACTTCTGAGCCTTCTAGACGGAATCTCAACGGCGCGTTCAAGACGCTTTGGCGTTCTACGGAAGGATGAAACTCAACAAGAGCAGGACACGTCGGTGCTACGGCCCTCGTTTGCTAAGTTCTTTCCCAGCAGAACCGCACCTCCCGTTCACTAGCTGGATTCACAGATGCGGGCTAAATACCGGTATTTTGTGGGCAGGCCGCTTCGTATGAGCGATACGTAGGTGTGCGAGGTTGTTTGCTTACCTTATTCTATATAACACGTCTGATGACTTCTGTATCTTCTAGATAAGTACGAGATATATGAATCTCAGCGGCGACCTCAAGACGCTTTGGCGTTCTCCGGAAGGAGTGAAAGTCAACGAGAAGAGCAAGACACTTCGGTCCTACGGCGTTCGTTTGCTAAGTTCTTTCCCAACAGAACTGCACCTCCTGTTCACCGCTTGGGTTCACAGATGCGGGTCAAATGCCGGTACTTTGAGGCAGGCCGCTTCGTATGTGTGGTACGGAGGCGTGCGAGGTTGTTGTTTGCTACATTTGCTCATATAACTGATAGCTTCTGGACCTTCTAGAGAGGTTACGGGATACGAACCGCAATGGTGAGTTCAAGACGCTCTGGCGTTCTATGGAGGGAATGAATCGCACGTGTGTTTTCTCGCTTTTATGTTTGAGTGCCCAGATGCTAATATCTGTACTGTAGACTACTCTTTTGAGTCAGATACCGGTACTTTGTGTGCAGGCTGCTTCGTGCGGGCGGTACGGAGGCTGTTTTTTGCTATACTTGCTTCATGTGACATTCCTGACAACTTCTGAACCTCCCAGACAGGCACGGGATATTGAAATCTCAACTGCGAGTTCAAGACGCTTTGCCGTTCTTTAGAGAAGCAAAACTAAACAATAGCTGGACACTTCGGTGCTACGGCGCTCGTTTGCTAAGTTTTTTCCCAGCAGAACTCCACATTCTCTCATCTTCTTGGATAGCTTTCGTCATACCACGCATAGGATTTCCAAAATCTCAAGATCAACGGTCTCCATGTTCTCATGCTCCATGTCATATACGGTCTAGGTAAGGTTTTGTTTGTCCTGTCACTAGTTTCTCATGAAGATAACCTAATGATCGTATTAACAAGTACGAGAAAACACGACTTCAGCGCGTGTCTCCTCACCGAAATTGTCAAGACCTCTCCCCACTTTGGCTTTCGAATACTCGGGTGCGCTATCATCGTCCAGCCGCTCTGTGTAGCTCTCAGTACGTGATGACTACCATCACATTCGTTCCGGGACTCGGGAGCGGTGAGTACATTGCGCTTACAAACTGAATCTCCTGACTAGCGGTGTTTTCACGCGTTAATATTTTCCATAGCGCGCAATACGAATCGTTATTCTCTCATATGGCCAAGGCAAGGTGGTGTAAGGATGTGAGACTTAATAACCTTGCAGTCACACCGTGGTCGACGATCCACTGCATGTCCGGCGCGGCTACAAATTGGTACGGTCCCTCCTATCGCGAGGTGGTGCCAGAAACTAAGGAGCCTTCTTCGAGTACAGATATGTTACCGTCAGAAAACAGTTTTCGCCCGTCTGTCATTGAAACGCGGACAACGTCCCCTCAGGGAGTTATCCTTGTCACGTCACCCATATGCTAACTTCGCATGTCCCAGACAGTGACATGTCGTGGATACAGAACCTCAGGTGTTCGGGCCATCTACCGGCGTACGGTCGGTATCCTCCTCGTATCGTAGCAATGGCCTCCAGAGGCATAGCTGCTGTGCATCTATTACAGCTTAGACGCATGTGCATAGTCACATCAAAACTGGGCGAAACGACCTTGATATCGTGAATACGAACAGGAGTGCGATGTGGTGAGTTTAGTGCTCCATGGCACCATCATATCATTGTCTCTGATACTATATGTTACATAGCTGGTCATGATACACAGCGCTCCGGGCTGTTTCTTCAGCGCAGCTCTTGAGCGAGCACCCATTACGTTGGTTTACGTATATGAACGTTCAGCGCGTGTTCGAGTATGTGGCTGGGGCGGGTGCTGGTATGTTCTAGAGATGTAAAATATGCTTAAAAGCTTCCTGAACCACTTTTGTGACAGACACGCTGTGCATCACAGCGCAAAGTGCTGTGATATTCTGATAGCGCATGTACGGAGCGTGATTGTCGTAACTGAACAGGTCGCTGGTGGACGACGGGCGACGGGCGACATTCCGCCAATTTAACAAGCGCTACTACAAGTAAACCAGCCGCAGAACTGTCGGTACAAAGCATAGCGCCGCCCACGCATTGCTGTTTGGCGCGGAGTGAAAATGAGTGAGAATGGCATACACGATTCCAACAGCTGCTTCTGACGAAAAATTTCTTTCTACTGGACAGGTTGGCGGTCACAAATGACGCATGTAAAAGCATATCCAACGTAATGCCCGCCGCATATACCAGTATGTTCATAGTAAGTATGTTCCTTCGCCGTACTCAACTAAGTTCGAGGGTACTCAGGGTCTGATACAGGGTCCAAAGAATGGGCATGTTGATCATGGTGGTAGCACACCCTTTCATCATGGTCTAACGCACGCGCAAAAGAAGCAGCAACCCCTCCCTGCACGGATCCCATGTTCTCAGCGGTAATCCCATTTGATTGGGGAGCGCCGATGGGAACTTCCTCGAAGATCACCGGATAGGCAAGTTCTCCCAGCTCACGGGAGAATCACCCACGATCGTGCCATGCTATGCTACTAGGAGTAAAACGGACAATCTTCCATGTAGGCACCCAGCGTCTGTGGAACAGTGCCCAGACACCCCCCTCGACGTAAGGAGGTGAGTTCTTTCTCTGCTGTGTACCAATATAAGCTGATCATGGGACAGCCTAGTAGTGATATGGTTTGACGTGTATATGTCATTGACACGGCACGCCAAATAGTCGTGGTACTTGGAGCTTTCCTCGACAATGCTTCGCGGGCATTTAGATTGGGGCTCTCACGCTTGAACCCACATACAGCTAGGATTCGACCGCGGCAAATGAACTGTTCCCGAGCCAACAGCAGCGCCTGCACTAACGGCGGTTGGTCTGGCCCATGGAATGCCTCATGGCCCTTCACTTTATCTCAACAGATCCCCGCAGAAGCATAGCACATCGGATATCAGATGTTCAAGTCCAAATATGCACTGTTACTGTCATTCAGCGAAGCTCTCGTACTTCCAAGGTATAAGTCATTGACAGATTGGAAGGTTCCAATGCATAATTTGTGCGTAAATTTTAGCCCATCCCGAAGGCACACGGTAGTGCTTAGCTGTCCAGTGACGCTCATCTCCTGCCAACTTTGCAAGATCATCCGCACCTTAGGTGGTTGATAAATTGACGGAATTCTATCGTTCCATTGAGCGCGGTGAGAGCGGAAACCACCTATGCGATTCTTGTTTATACATTGCCTTCAACAGTGCGCATGGAAGGGATCGGGTTCCTATCTTCTAGCTGTGCCGCGACTCGTATAGCTATATGGTGGGGCTGATTACTAGAGTCCCATCGTTCACGGACGACGTCGTCTGGCTGCTCTGAGGTTCATATCCGCTCGCACGGAGAGGCGCTGCAGCTACCTGCGCCTCTCACTGAGTGTGTAGTGGCGCCAGAAGTCGCGATGCTCCTTCGAACTCTGATACTTGGATGCCACACCTTACAAGGGGCCTTAATTGCCGTGCGAATCCATCGTCGAGACCAGAAAGCTCACCCAGTGTGCTTTATCCGGCAATGCGCCGATCATGCAATGAGCACAGTTGCATATGCATTGCATGCGGCGTTATTGAACCTCACTCTCGCGGCCTAGGCAAACTACCGCTGCATCGATAACCGTGGATGTACCCACGATCAGTAGGATAGTCCCAATCGCTGCCCCGACTCTTGCATCTAGGGCAAGCTCAACCGGTGCACTATGCATCGTGCAAAACATACAACCGTCAGACGCTGTCTACTAGATCTGACGGCTCCGGACAATTGCGAATGGTCTTGCAAGGTTGTCTAGGTGTGTCGACGTTCTATAACAATGGTATTGGCATCATACCCCGCGCAGGTCCATGTTAGTGGTACGACGGTAAAGTATCATGTGCCGTCAGTGTGCTATACGGATCGAGTTTTAGACACGAGGCTGCCTAAAGTATGCGCTCCTGATGTGCGTTTGGATTCTATCGGTCTGTCGTATCCAACTAACCAGCATTCTAGGTTTCCTTCTGGGCGCTGGCGTTTTACGTTCTATGCGGGAACTTGCAGAGACGGCGAGCACGGGCCTCGGAACGCTTCTATGTTGCGAAGCCGCCGACTTCACTATGAAGGTTATTCTCTCATCGTGTCTGGAGCAATCATGGACCGCACCGCACGTATGCCAGTGTTCAACGTTCACATGTCACGTCGGTCCGGCATTATCGTTGTTCTTTGACGAATGACGGAAGGAGGCTGCCACTAAGTAACGTTACTTAGACGTTGAGTTCGCTTCGCGATGTCTCTAGGGAGGATAGACACATTTATTGTGCATTCTATATAAACTGTTGCGGAGATTCTACTTAACATGTCCGAATCACATATTATATGAGATGGATGATTGCGATGTAAGTCTATAGAAATGCAATGATACAAATGAAGGAATTGGTAAAGAGAATAAAAGAATAGCGAGAGCGATGTGTAAGTAACCGACAGCCGGATGGACCCAAACTGGGATGTGACAAAAATGCAGGTACGATAGCCACGACAGCACGAGCCGAGCGAGATCAAGGATGACCATAACGTTTTGCGGATGAACATGTAGAACCGGAAGCGAGCATGGACCATTAAACAAGAATGATAGCCAGCAGAAATCAAACGAACACATGAGCATAAACCAGAGAAGGAAATGAGACGTATTCGCTCGTCTCGGTCGTCGCCGTCGCGAAAACCTTCCAACGAGCACATTGTCCCCTAAACGGCTAGACCGGTGGACGACATCGAGTGCGAATGCGAAAGTGCAGGACGACCAGAGTGGTAATGCTCAGTACGCCAGTTGTCATGATGATTGTTGTTGTGCGCTTGGTGGTGATCCTGGTTGGCAGACAACGTCGAGTACGTGGAATACCCATACTGAGGCTGACCGCCTTGAGTGTGCTGCGGTTGCGACTGGTGCATGTGCGAAGGGTACGACGATGTCAGTCCCACGTGCTGTCCTTGCGACGCAGCTGCGCGTTCCAAGTGCTGTTGCTGCTGTTGCTGATGCTGACCGTTGTGCAGCCCGCCGCGGGGAAGGCGGTCGCTCTGGATCGGCGCGAGAACCACCGGAGGCGAACTTTGACGACTTTGAGACGGCGTTCCGTGTGGCGTGTAGTGATGCGAGGCTGACACCGACTGAGCGTTCTGAGGCAGATAGTGATGGGAATAAGGTTGTTGTGCGATTGCCGACGTAGGGGTAACGCTGGAGGAGTGTCCCTGTGACGAGACGTCCCGGCCCTGAGAGGTGTTGTACCCCGCGATGGAAAGTCCACTTGAAGCATTGTGGGGAATCAAGGTACTTGTCGAGCTAGACGTATAACTCTGACTATAGACCGAGGATTGTGCTAGTGGCGGCGGTGGGGTACCTCGCAAAGGTGCTAATGATGTAGCTGGGCATTCGTTAGTACATGAAGTGAAACCTAAGTGAAGAAAGCATAGAGACTTACCTGATGTGCGAGCTGCTGACATCCCACTGGGAACCTGGCTGACGCCATTGTGTTGCATGCCATAATGCGCCGGATAGCCGTAAGGCGACTGCGGCGAGACTGGATGAGCAGAATGCGGCTGAGACGACAAGTGTCCACCAGAGCTTGAAGCCGGAGAAGGTGCTTGCTCAGCGTCGGGATACGCGTACGCGTCTGCACTCTGAGCATACTGGATAACTGGATGACGCGGGCTGGCAGCATACGAGGCCTCAGGGGAATGCGATACTCTCGCTGCCGAATGCGGGGCGCTCGTAGAGGGATAGGTAGGAGCGTATGATGATATTTCAGGAGATGAACGACTCGATGAACGGCCGGAAACACTCTCAGGAGGCTGCGACGATTGATAAGCGTCGACAAGCGGAGGGGGGGTGTCGGGAGGAGGCGGGAACGAAACACTCGCCGAGGAGGTTATGGGTGAAGTTGTGATGCAATGGGGATTGGGAGCAGACTGGTCTGCACCAATCAGAGGAAGTGGAGGTGATTTGGTCCGCCGACGCGACGACGCCGGCGCGTCCTGAGCGATGGCCTTTTGCTGCTTGGTCATATGTGCTCTAGTGACGGCCCCCGATGTTCGACGGGAGCCAGGAGACATGTGGATTCGATAACTATATCAAAATTTGAATCAGATTTGAAGGAATGCAACGGAGGATGAGAAAGAAGTCGCGAACAGTCGCAATGGCGAAGGGCCACTGAACTGATCCAGCGTCCTAAATTGTGAGTTCGGGCAAACCACGTTGACCACAGCTTTACAATCCATACTAGCAAACCAAGTATCCGTGACGAAGAGACATTACGCCAACAACGAAGGCCCCCAGGCAATTGACATTGCCACAAGCGTCTGAATTCGACGACGCGTGCATGCTAATCGCGGAGCCACCAGACAAACGAAGGGACTGAACAATTTACTCACTGTTGCTGTAGATTATCCTGCCTCGAGCATCGAGTTTCGCATCCCGGAAAGGGGCATTTGTGATTGCGCTCGCCTGTGTGAACTCTGGCGTGTCGCGCAAGATGACCGCTGGTTGTAAAGCCTCGGTCGCATACGTTACAAGAGTACTTCTTCTTCGCTGCTGGATAACCAGAGGGGCTCGGAAGTGTCGTACTTAGAGGAGACTCCGATTGAGCTGCGCGAGGTGCAGTCGACAACGGTGGCAAGGCGTCGTTATGAGAGCGCTGGCTTTGCCGGTGCGAGGAAGTAGGGTGAGTGTTCAAAGGAGAAGACATTGCGAAGCTTCGAACAAGCTGAGGGCGGAACGACCTGCAGAAGAGATGCAGGGTCGGTTATAAGAAGGGTCGGGGAGGGGAGGTCTATGTCGCGGAGGTTGACTTATAGAAGTTTTGCAGATTTGATGTAGATCGGTTCGGAACCTGGGAAATCGACGAGTGTCGAGTTTATCTGTCGCAAACCCTGCGAATGCCCAGATTCAGTATAGCCAAAATTCAAGAAGTGGGAATGATCAGAGAAGAGTTGCCGCCGCGTTGACTCCGTACGTCGTGAAAAGACAGTGCACGGTTTTTTCCGTCAAACGCGCGCACGAGGATAATGTGAGACAGCGCAGCATTATATATTTTCCCCAAACGCTGGAACTGGCACAATGCTGCTGGACCGATTGATGGGAGCATTACCTAGCATTACCTGGAACGCCGTCGTTAGCAGAATTGCACAATTCAAAGACTGATACCACCCGAAAGGAGCAATTTTTGCGCACCGGTAGGCTTTCGCCGGCATAACGTCTGGCGCTTAGAGACATGAAACGCGACGACCGAGAACATCTAATTATTTCAGATGGCGGCGATTTATCTGAATTCTATCGGAGCTGATAAACGTTGGTTTGCGATGCGGGGCACAGTCTCAGTAATTAGTGGGAGAGAACTTTGCTTTAAACGCTGCCTCTCTTGTCGGGTGTGCCTCCCATGAACGTCGCTGGCAGACGCTGCCGTCGTAAATGAATGGGCCCAAACGCTTGTTCCTGCGAAAAGGAGAACCCTTGCGGCTTCTCCCGTACGTAATGTCATATTAAGGTGTGGCGTCATCCTGGAAAATAAACATACATTATTTCATCTCAGATTCCGGAACCCGCGTGTCGCCCTTCCCCTGATCCAGAGATGCACTAGAGATGCCTCCGCCTCCATCGCGTCAGCCCCCCTGCAAGTCGCCGAGTACAAGTCCAAAATACTTCCGTCAAGCTTTTCGTCAAGCTTCGCACCCGTGCTGCCTCGATCGATACGCTACCACCCCCGCATAGCAGGCCCAGGGCATGGGGGAGCACCGTCCAAAGAGCTCACCACCCTGGTTGCCACGCGTTTGGACAATCACGCAGCCTGAATCACGAGCTCGCGTGGCAGCACTCCCGACTGTCCGACAGCCGGGCCAGACGTCCCAGGCCAATCCCAGACTGTGCTGTTGTCTGACTGCCAACAACTTCTTTGTTGTGCGCCATGCCGACTCCCCTCACACACGCCACGTTGTTACTCAACGCAGCTTCTAGTGCCAGGCACTAGCCTTGACAACGCCAAAGGGCACAACAGCACAACGACAGAAATCGGCGATGACATACCTTTGCAAGGTAAAGGTGGGTCTCGGTGTCGGCCGCCGATTGTCCAACGAACGGCAGACATATCTGCCTCCATTGCTTTCCATCACGGAGGATGATCATGCAGATCGTCAGGATCTACTATAAACTGTTTGTGTGACGGTCGATCGCTTCGTATTCGCTTTTCTTGTATGCTTTTGTAGCATTTGTACCAAGATCAACATGCCTTGTGCGCAGAATCTAAATGAAATGTCCCATTTAGCTCAGTGCTGACCTATCGTGTTTGCAGACCTGTTTGGGCTATTACCAAGTACGGGCCGAGCTGGAACGTCGCACAGCAAGGATGCAGAACGCAGAAAATCAGGGCCAGGTCGATGTATCGGCGAACGCAGATAGCGCATACTTCTTGAAACTTCTCTGGATTGAATGCTTCCCAAAACTAGTCTCTAACGTGCTACTTACCCCAGTCTTCGTGCCTATATCTCGCGATGTAATTTCCGTGGTAAGATAGTCTCATATTCGCGAAAAGAACTGCTTACCTGGATATCCAAGATGTTGTGTAACCGAACGAAGTTTCTCAATGATACCAACTACGGCAAGTCATTCAATTTGCAACGCCCCTCACTGACGTTTAAATAGCAGAAGATACCTCGAGCTTCGCGTTTTGTGGATGCCAGTGGTGGTGGCCAGCCTCATTGTTCGGACTACGGCGCCATGAAGCTGGGAGCGCCCTGCAGGGCCACCTACACGTGGGAAACCGTGAAGGTTTGCCAGGGTTCAACTGCAACATTGTCGAACGACATTTTGATCACCGCAACAGACCTTGACTATCCCTACTTAGTCTGGAAATAGGGTAGGCGGTAAGCATCTCTAAACTCGACATGATTATCCTTCCAAGCGTTTCCACGATAATCCGCCGACTCACGAGGCCATATCATGTACCGAGTACGTACAGTATCCAGCCTCTCATCGAACCGCATAACGCTCGCAGTTGGTGAAGAATTCTCCAAAGAGCTGTATCTCATTGATTATCATGCCGGTACGGATGATGCCAGCCTATTAGTTTGTCTATGATATGGGGGCACGAAGCGGTACACAGCAAACGTTCGAAGGCTCATCTTATCGGCGACTCACCATCCCATCATCTGTCTGGTCCACTATTGGCGTTGACAGCCCTGTCCAACGCTCTATCCTCGCCCCATGCTGTATAATTGCGACTCGATGCCTATTGAGTTGCTCATATCTGGACAGCTGTTATCTGCGGGTACGTTGCGTGGCTGAATTCCTGATTCGTCCGGCTAATGTTGAGTGACCGTATGCATAGAATCTCTCTCAGCATTTGTTTTGCATGTCAAGGTGAGTATCGATAGACAAACGGCGTTGTATACGCTTTGTCCATTAACTGAGGCCTGTTATGGTATTCGCACCCCAGAATTGTCACCACAAGCCGACCATGGCTCACCCGCGATCGTATTCCAAAATATGCATTGCACACCGCAGCAACGACTAGCTTTCTGAAGCTGAGAACCCGGGTAAGGAGCATCTACAAACGGTCCCGCAAACGACTGCAGCACATACTTAGTATCATGCTCTGGCGCCTCACCGCATCAGTCTCCGCCATTTGTGATGGCTCAGTACGAAACTGATTTTCAAATTCATTCTCAGATATTGCAGCCTTCCAACTGGGCGTTCCTCGTATTCGCAATTCCGCATCGTGCCGCCGGGGCACGAACATATGACAATTTTTCCCTTGGCAGAACCAGTCACCCAGTGCTTACGCAGCTCAGCTATATTTTTCTCAGGTGAATAAGCGGCATCGACTGTATCGGCTCGTACGTTTCGATAGCTGGTTTCTCCCCAAAATAACCTGGTACACATTTCACTCGACTGTGATCATGACGTGAACCTCGACTGCCACCATGTCACAATGTTCCAGATAAGACTGATGGGCCTACCGACGGCGCACCGACAGATGTCCGGTTGCCGTCGGACAAAAGTGGCCTACGCCCGAATTGTCGGTCAGTACGAGAGCGTCTTTTCAACTTTCTTAGTGAACCCATTGCAGCCATACAAATACAACGCGATCGTACTTTCGACCTACTCTCGCGGTGCATGGTACTGAGATAATGTTGGAGCTTTCCCACAGCAATATCTTCTGTGCCCAACCCTCGATGGTGTGGCGGGCCCGTGGAGCAGGTGCGGAGACGTAGTCTCTAGCCTGGACCGCACGAATCATCGCAGATAGCTAATTTGCGTTGCGTTACAGGCACCTCCAAACATATTTTGCTTCCGCGATAGTAACACGTATATCGTCATCTTTGCATCTCTCCCTGGTCGATCATCACCACACGCTTCCAGATGGATCTGAGACTAAAATCCTAGGCGTTCTATGGACGAAGGTGGGCTGCTGACTGCTTCTACACGGCCGGCTAGCGATGATACAGTGAGTGCTGGCCTGCTCCCGAGCCAATACAATGACTATCATTTTGTTTCACTCCTCGTAGGCGTGATTTGGTGTTCACAATGCTCCAAGCATCCTCTCAGACATTGCATTTAAGCTTTGTCATGTCACGAAAAGTTATTTCAAGCTTCCAGATGTTTTCCGAAACCATGCGATCACACAAAGTCCCAGCTCCGTCCAAGGCACTGCAGCGAAGAATGTTTTCTCGCCTACGGGATATTGCGGGTCCCAAATTGCGGTCATTCGACAGTCAGCTCAATATTAATTTAAAGATCTATCGGATATTCGTTCCGCCCAGCCAACTGGGGCTGCACCTTACCGGATCTTTTTCGACACCGTACTAATCTACTGGGAGCACAGAGTCGACCGCCTCGTTTACGTGTAATTTGTGACGGGACCGCCCCGAGTAGCACGGTAAGTAAGATATCAACGCCATACTGCTTTTGTCCATGCCAATGATCACGTAGTTGTTACTTTTGTGTAGGAACGACAAAGCGAGCCCATCGGGTCCGCTCTTCACAACAATCAACCACTTCGTCTCGATTTGATAACGTTCGACTCACCGCGAGGTAGAGTTTATTGTACAATGGACTGCAACGCAGTCACTGACCGGACCGTGTTCAATCATGAGGCCCAAGGCTAGAGAGGACATATCATTCGAGTTGACAAGATAGTTACGGGCCAGCTCATGTCCTTTGCCCTAGGACATTCGAGCACATTCGAGTTGTAAGTCCGGCCTGAGTCGATCCAGCAACTGCACAGTATCATCCACCGCGCAGGGAGATGGCTACAAGCAGATTGACGGTTCGTCTAGGTGGGTCGTGGAGTGCTATGCGTAGACGCGACCTGGAATGCTCATGCCTCACAAAAGGCGTATAGTTATCCGTTATTTTCGGTGAACCTCAGTAGGACTAGTCTAGGCGAATTCCGATAACAATATCCTCGAGCCGGGTAACTTGACGGGTGCACAGACCCGCGGCATCCCAGCAGATAGGGAACTGCGGTACATTAGAGGTATAGTCCATTCTCTCTTGTTAGCCGCATGTACCTGCCGTGTGGTGCTGTTTCTCCGGAGGCGACCCTCGGTTCAAGGTCATCTTTGCCGGGTACCCTCGCACTATCTTATGCTTGCTGAGCTCTTTGTGCCAGAAACAAAGCGCTGCGGCAGCAATGCAACAAAACAGTGGTATGTCAGATTACGCTATAGAGGATAAGGCACGCCAATCTTCATTTGCTGACCGTTGTGCAGAGTCAGGAACCGTCAAGATTGACATATACTTAGTGTGGCTTATGTCGGGAGTTACTCCGCCGTACACATTACAAGGTGGAGAACAATCACTTCGGTGTCTAAGATACTCGGTACACCTCCGGCACACTAGGTGTCAATTATGGCGGTGAAGTCTCATATCGTTTGGGAAGACGGAAACGTAACTTTATGTAGGTTTGCGTTCAACGTCCGCGGATAAACGGGTGTTCTGGCGCGGCTTCAACACATACTACTCTTCCTCATGTTCGGGATTTGGACAATTTTGACAGGCGACAGCCTCGTGTCGAAGCAAGGATTATAAATCCAACGACAAACCGTAAAGAAGTCATGTCGTGGCCTGAGGCAGCACCAAGGTCAGCAAAATACCACGTAATACCTGAAGCCACTCATCTGTCGAGGACTTTCTATTACGCGGCTTCGTGCTTCATGCATTCCTCCTGTCTGTCATTTGATAGCTGTAACAGGAAGTCCATCCGAGCATTACTTCCAGGTGCGTCTGTTTGTACGTGATGGATACTCAGACGCCTTTCTGACAATGTGTATGTGAGATAATAGCAGTAGATAATGAACTTGACATGCGGACATGCTTGGCCGGCTGTTGCTATCATACCCATGGGTACGTGTGGCGATAACATGGATCTTTGCCAGGAGCTTGGCTTTTCTGTGGGTACTGTAGCGGTCAGACTACGTACAAAACGGATCATAGTTGCCATTGGAGACTGAATGTGAGGGAGCCATGTAAGCACCACTGCTATGGGGTGTGGAATGATGGTGGCCACACTACCATGGTAGGGGGTAGGCGTACCACAACTTGAAACGCCTGAATAAGCTGCTGCTGCTCACTGTTCCAACCTGCAGGAGCGCAGATCTTGAGTTGTTGGGCTAGAGAGCAGAAATTTTACGACGACATACCGACTTGTCATGTCGTCACCAAGGGGGTCTAGTTCAATGCTCCCGTTTCGTTCATAGCATCTTGATGGTTATTGGGCGCTACCATACGTGAGTTCCCCGAATGTTCCAAACTTACTAGCCCTGCTGAAGGATCTCCTGAGCGGTGACATCGAAGCCCGTCAATCCTATGACAGGGACTCTAAAGGGGCAAAGCTGTGCTTCGAAGCACCATGGAGTTAATGTATCTGTCCAAGGAGTCAGCGCAGTGGCGGAACGCATGGCCGCTCTACTTACACCCGACTGTCAAGAACTTCGTACACCGCTGATGATGGCGCATCTGCTGTGTACCCCGCGCCAGCCGTGCCGACGGCCTTGCAGCAAGTCTAGAACGGAGCCAGCATTGTTTCCGCCGTTGTGACAGATGCGCATCAGCACTCGTTAGAAATGCTGGTACGATAATCGTGAGAGTGTACTCGCGAAAAAATGGCAGTTCTAAGATAATAAATCAGTTGACTATTCAAATAGTAGCTGGCCGTCAGCTCGCTTGTCCGTGGCACTGAACAGTAAGTGGACCGACCAACTTCAGTCTTCCTCCCCTCATCGCCGTAGTCATATACGACTTAGAGCGTTAGGTGACGAACTTGAAGCTGTGCGTGAGAATGAACTGTGCAGTTTGTCCCAGTTCGTCCAGGACGGGAAAAGCCATGCTAGCGAACCTACTATACCAAATACGGCATTAGCAATCAAGATCTGATGGGAACTGGCGTCTAGTCCCGGCTCAGGGCTTTGTACGGCTTGTGCCACCGACGACCTTTACATACGACCTCTCTTACTGGCTTTTATAACTACAAGAGCATGTCTAAGCGGCGTGTCGCGTACTACTATGATCGTAAGTTGTCTATGTTTCTGTTGCACAAAGCATGACTTACATTGTATACCAGACGATGTGGGGTCATACACCTATGGATTAGGACATCCCATGAAGCCACAACGAATGCGGATCACTCATGAACTGGTATCTGCCTACGGAATGCTGGATAAGATGCATGTTCTGGTAAGATTACAGTCCTCTGCTTACATTTGGAGGTAGCTCATAGGCCTAGAGAGCAAGGCGTGCCACCGCTGAGGAGATGACCCGTTTTCACACCGACGAATACGTGCACTTCTTGTCCAGGGTTACACCAGAGACTTCGGAGGAGTTGACTTACTCGGGGACACGATGTGAGTGACTTATGACATTCACATATGCACCAAACTCACGACTATATGCAGTCCTCGTGGGAGATGATAACCCTCCCTTTGACGGATTGTTCGAGTTCTGCAGTATATCTGCCGGTGGATCCATCGGTATGTTATCTCTGTGTTTTCCTCAACCAGCAACTCATCCGGATTTATACTCAGAGGCTGCACAACGACTGACCTCTGGTGCAGCCGACATTGCGATAAACTGGGCTGGAGGTCTGCACCACGCCAAAAAGCGCGAAGCCTCCGGATTCTGCTACATCAACGACATCGTACTCGGGATCCTCGAACTCTTACGATACTTCCCTCGCGTTCTGTACATCGATATCGACTGTCATCATGGAGACGGTGTTGAAGAAGCGTTCTACACTACCGATCGGGTCATGACTTGCTCTTTCCACAAGTTCGGAGAGTACTTCCCCGGTACTGGCACGCAAGAGGACAGAGGTCGCGGCAGGGGGAAAGGATACGCGGTCAACGTGCCTCTCAAAGACGGGATTACGGACGAGGCATTCAAGAGCGTGTTCGAACCCGTGATAGCCAAGATAGCTGAGGTATTTCAACCTTCTGCCATCGTACTCCAGTGTGGTGCGGATTCATTAGCGGGCGACAAGCTCGGGTGCTTCAACATCACTATGAACGGCCATGCGAACTGTGTCCAGTTCGTGCGCAAGCTTGGGATACCGTTCATGCTACTTGGCGGCGGAGGCTACACCGTGAAGAACGTCGCGCGTACGTGGGCATTCGAGACGGCATGTGCACTGGGTATCGAGAAGGAAATCGACCCCAATATGCCGTGGAATGAGTACTTTGAGTGGTTCGGCCCCAGGTATCGGCTGGAAGTGGTCGGGAATAATATGGACGACTTGAACGTCAAGGATGGCTCTCTAGACAAGATTCGGTACGTGTGCAGTCGCTGGACGGTTGTAGAGGGGACACATGCTAACGGACCAACTTCATTGCAGAGAAACCGCGCTACGGCACCTCTCCGAATTACGGCATGCTCCGTCCGTTGGACTGCAAGACGTGCCAAGCGAGAGCGTGGGCGAACACCTTGGTTTCTCTTCCAGAGAAATCCAGACAGATGACCTTGATGAAAAGTTAGCACGTAAGTTACGGAACCGAGCTGCTTGTTACATTGACACTGAAATGCGCATTAGAACATATGCGGTTCATGAATTCTTTGCTTGAGGCTGAAGGATCTGAAGACTCCGACGAGCCAGAATCGGACTCAGACGACTCCTCTGGGAGCAGACGCGTCAGCAGGTCCTCACGTAGAATCCGCTCTGGCAAGCAACGTATGAGTATCATGGACAATAAACTACATTGGATACCCAGTCAACCCGACGACGCATTCCACGACTCGGGATGTGGATGGCATAGCTCTGAGCCCCAAGCCCCGCCAAGGACAGCATCTACTCGACGGACATTCTTCGACAGCACCGCGCGCTGGGACGATCGCCTAAAACGCGTTCTGGTGCGCGCTGATGGTCTGGCAATGCCCGTTAGCGTGGCAGACGTGATGGAAAATGGGGGACATGGTATCGAACACGATGGCTCAGATGAAGAGATGGAGGTGGAGGAGGGTGAGAGCTGAGTCAGTTGACTATTCTTCTTATTTGTTTTATGATCTGACTTTATGCGCTGTATCGTGCTTCTCCCGTCTGTCTGTACCTTTACGTATGTTATATAATTTTCTTGCAACTCAGCTCAGATACATAATTGCATCCTCGGGGCTCGAAGATGTCAAGGAGGTCCTCAAGCTGTGTCGTTACGTTGGGCGCGGTGAGTCGCGACTCACGAGATTCGTGAGTCATGCCAATGACCATCCTCCTCACGTGCAATTCTGCACGTGACCTTATCGCTCGCCGACGATGTAGGCGCCTGTACTTTGCCGACGCGGGGTGCCGCAAATTAACCACTACTGCAGAAAAAAGCAAAAATTAAGGGGAGAACGTCAACCCAAGTCTTGCTGAGCTCCAGATAAGAAGACTAGACACACTAGTAACTCCTCTAGAGGCAGCAGAATGAGGTACAGACCGTACAGTTCGCTTCGAATACTGGTCCAGCCCACTTCTGGTTATCTTTGCCTCCGCCACATGAACTGAACGCCAAAGATAACGGTTCGATCAGCGTCTGGCCTTTGGTTTTTGCAGAGATAACAATATGTTGCAAACTTCTTATAGGCGCAGTGCAGTCGAACCAGCTCCTCTTCGCAAACAACGTCACCACCGGCGGGGTCTTGCTGCTCGACCAGTCTCCTAGGGAAGCCTACCAACCTTGTAGAGGGACTTGAAGAAGACTGGTTTAGCTTCAGCAATGTCGGCGCATTCGTCAATTGTCAAGGAGCAGCTCAGGCCGACCGAATCGCCTGTCGTTCAACCGCCTCGAACTGGATTCCGCTCACGAGCTGGTCGTTTGGCACACAAATTCACTACGAAGGAGGGTTGGCTCGGTGATTACGACTATGCATGGCTTTGCATGCCCACGCTGCCATTTGCCATCGGTGGGAAGAAGAAGAAGCGAACAATGCCACCGTTCTACGCACTAGAGTCAGATCTACCACTACTTCTCGCGCTCACGTGTGGATTGCAACACTCACTGGCGATGCTTGCTGGACTCATAACTCCCCCGATCATCTTCGCGAGTGCGCTCAATCTTGACGCGGAAACCTCTTCTTACTTGATTTCCGCCTCACTTATTGGATGCGGTATGTCTAAACTTTGATCGTCCAAGACTGGTACTGACGTCACCCGCCTGCTATTCAGGTATATTGAGTCTGGTGCAGATGTCCAGGGTACACATATACGGGAACTATTACCTCGGAACTGGACTAATCTCCGTGGTCGGAACCAGTTTTGCGACGCTCAGTACCGCAAACGCTGTGCGTACCTTATTTTTTCCCCCGCCACTGACACCACTAATACCCCATGGGAACAGATATTCAACGCCATGTACGCCGATGGGACATGCCCTTCTACTACCGCTGCAGATGGCACAGTCACAAGAGGCTCATGTCCTGATGCTTACGGGATGGTATTAGGTACGTGAAAGTGTCTCTGAACTTAGCTCACCGGACTGAATATATTGCAAAGGTACCTCATTAATCTGCGCCTTCCTTGAAATCTTCATGTCTTTCGTGTCTCCGAAGGTGTTGAAGAGAATATTTCCTCCGATGGTGACAGGTGTGCAAATACACGTCCTCACATCTTGTCAAGGAAGAATCACCGCTGATTGTGGCACTTGTGCTATAGGAACCGTCATCCTCATGATTGGAGCATCTCTCATCGGGTCTTCTGGTATTCCCAACTGGGGTGGAGGATCCAATGACTGCTCAGGCCGCCCAACGTCAGGCATCTTTGAGCTTTGCCCCACAATCTATGCACCTCGCCCGTTGCCGTACGTATTCTGCGATCATTTGAATTTAGAGTTACCTAACGTATGTCACTTCTGCTTTAGTTGGGGCTCACCAGAATTCATCGGGCTCGGCTTCTTGTCGTTCATTTCCATAATACTCACCGAGCTATTCGGTTCTCCTTTCCTCAAGAATATCTCCATCATTGTCGGTTTGGCTGTGGGATGCATCGTAGCAGGCGCCGCGGGGTACATCGACGGAAGTAGTATCAAGACTGCACCAGCAATTACGTTCCTGTGGGTACACAGGTTCAAAATTTCGGTGTATCCCCCTGCCATCCTGCCGATGTTTGCCGTCTACAGTAAGACACGCCACATTACATCTTATGATAGCCAAACTGACAGCAACTCAACCTAGTCTCTCTCGCCATGGAAGCCATCGGCGACATAACTGCTTCTGCCGAGGTCTCCAGAGTGGAAGTCGATGGAGAGCAGTTCGACAGCCGTATTCAAGGTGGCATCCTGGTACGCACACATCATAGCACATCATATGTCATGTA
This sequence comes from Irpex sp. Y119-03, assembly GCA_037042295.1. Classification (NCBI taxonomy): domain Eukaryota; kingdom Fungi; phylum Basidiomycota; class Agaricomycetes; order Polyporales; family Irpicaceae; genus Irpex; species Irpex sp. Y119-03. The sequence goes on along the minus strand of JAXQKB010000475.1, from coordinate 169,536 downwards.
CTCTGCGTCTAACAAACTTCTGTCGCACCAGAGCGATGGTCTCGGTGGATTCTTCTCTGCTTTGTTCACCGTGACGCCCTTGTCTATCTTTGCTCAGGTGGGTTCTCCTTCGCCTCCGTCACGTTCATGTTGTTTCATCGCTGACGTTACTACTCAAAACCAGAACAATGGCGTTATAGCCATCACACGATGTGCAAACCGTCAAGCTGGTCGGTTCTGCTGCATGTTCCTCATTCTGTTCGGCGTCCTAGGAAAGATTTCCGGTGTTTTCCTTGCCAGTAAGCGTCCATTCGTCCACCCGTTGATCCTACATACTCATTCAGTCCGATCGCAGTCCCAAATCCAGTACTCGGAGGTGTCACCACATTCCTGTTCGCATCCGTCGCTGTATCCGGTATTCGAGTACTCGACTACACGCAGTTCACACGTAGAGATCGTTTCGTACTCGCTGCCGCGCTGTCGTTCGGCGTCGGCGACTTGCTCGTGCCAGGTATCTTCACACATCTGTTCGATGGCGTAGACCATCCCAATAAAGGTCTTCAGGGTCTTTTCGACTCGATCACGATCGTTCTCAGCACACCATGTAGGTTCAGTCGCTCCTCGTTTCTTTGCATGATGATGCTGATGCTGTTTATCTGTAGTCCTCGTTGCCGGTATCGTCGCGGCTGTACTGAACCTTATTCTTCCGCAAGAAGATCCTCAAGACGAGGAGGAGGAAGAAGAAGAAGACGTCCGTGTTGAGGTGGTTGATGTCGAGGCTCGGCTTCCAGAACACGAAAAGGAATCGTAATTCTCATGCGAGCTGTGTAACCTGGAGTCTTTAGTCTACTGCTTTCGTGCTTTTCTGCTGGTATAATCTTGGATATATATGCATAATTTTCTACATTGAATGAAGTCCGAGTAATATTCCGTGATCCACTGTCTCCCAATTATATGCCATGCTCGACTGAATTTGTACGTACGCGCTTGAGTCTACACACGCGGATACGCAACCCTGTCCATTTTATAGCTCATGCAACCTCTGTGTCGGCATGTAACGTTCAGATGATTCCCAGAGGGTATGTACACTGGAGTGAACGCATGACCAAATTGAGACATCTCATATGCCAAACACCCACGCTGGTCGAAGGTCTGTGGCAGCTCAATTTGCACGCTCTGCATTCTGAGCGCCGCTCGGCACAGCATATGCAGGCTGTCCCATCGCAAATCGTGCATATCTGAGAATTCGGAGCCCTCGAGCTGAATGCGAATGCGACGAAGGTTGTGATACGGGACGAGAGAGGCGATGCCAGTGGCCAGATTCCAGCACGCGAAGTTCTCTGGAAGCTCTTTGAGGACAGCTTTGCCCCCCTCAAGCTGTTCGACGAGGTCTACTTCTTCGTGTACTCCACCAAAGTCGACCATGAGCTCGATAGCGAATTCTTCGAGAGATGAACACGCGCTCAGTCCGTGTCGGACACTGTTAACGAACCTCTGCACTTGCGATTCTGGTGGTGGCAATCAATACAGTATAAGGATGAGGGAACTGGATTCTGTACATACCATTTGCGCCATCGTTGTCATGTATCCAGTACCAGGTCGGGAATATGTGCATCGTAAGAGACGTCAAGGTACCACGAGCCGCGAATAACAGGTTGCAGAAACCGTCTACGTCATTCGAGTGCCTGAACTCATACTTGAGAGAAGTGAGGTGACCTGCTGCACCGATGCCACAGAAGTAGTCCGGGACAAAGTTCGTGGCGATGAATCCATCTCCGCAGGTAAGCTCGCCGATTTCCAGTTTTCCGTATCGACTTAGTGCGATGGTGGACTGAATCAAAGCAAGTGCGCTCCCGGGCATGGCCAACTCGTTCTTCCACGCTTCTCCCGTCCAAATATTGAGTTTCCCAATTTTCGAAAACAGAGCCAGGACGTTCACTAGGCTAGTCACCTGTGTAACGCTGTCTCGGAGGAGCTCACGCTCTCGGAGCCCACCGTCCTGGTTCATGTCTCGGTTGTCGTCGTACCATTCCAGTTGCTCTAGAACGTAATCCTTCTGGAGTTGCCGATTGATGTAGGGGCTATTATCATAGACATCCCCGACTTCGACCAATTCAAGTCGCAGACGTCGTAGCTGGGGAAGGTGGTAGATAATTCCGTCCAGAATGCGCACGTCGAGTTCCTCGATATTGCATATGAACACTTGACGCACAAGCGACGAATGTGTAGGGTGGCCGGCAAAGAATGCAGGATAATCATCGGCGCGATCGCAAATGACGATGGTATGAAATAGGTGGGGAAGTACGATGCCGTGCCACTGTCGACAGACTAAGGCGCAGGCCTGCCATGTTGATTTCACTTCTTGGTATGGTGGGATAGAGATATCCTCCACGATATCAGGTGTGTCGTCTACGGCCTTGAGGATTATGTCCAAGATTTCTTCGGGAAAGTGCACGGGCCTGAGGGATGCATAGGTTGAATTAAAGAGATGGGGTAACACCATGGAAGTTCACGTACCTGGCCTCATCGTAGTCCATCCAGTCATCTACAGGGGCATCCCAGGTAGAGACGTTGAAGTATGTTCTGGACGGAGAGGGAGTGGACTGTATAGAACAGCTTGAGTTGAGATGCTCAATCTATACCACTTGAAGACTCACCGACATAGGCAGCGTGAAGCTGTGAAAGCTAGTATAGTTGTCCATATTCCTGTCTCTGTGTCGTAGAGTAGGTTCTGTAGCGATGTGGTTGAATGAGTAGTGTAACTACGGCGAGAAGCGTAGATATTTAAGGCGTATGGCTGCTCATCCGCAGAACACAGAACGGGTCGTCAGTGTTGAGCGTCGTCATACGTACTTTTTGTCATTGACCTGTACAATAACACGGATTCAGTACATTGGCAACTCTTTAGAGAGAGATGGTTCGAAGTTACCTATTTCAGCCAGTGACCTGGTGAACGATCATAGAGACGACAGAACCAGGAATAGGGTTACGAACGAGCGGTAAACTATCGTACAATAAAGACAACTTCACGACATTGACAACCGCCATACTACCAGGCGACGGAAACAAGCCTACGAACATGTACCGCGATAGTGGAAGACAATAAGATCATGTCGTCAAATCGTCAACGAATACTCTACAGTGAGTGTTTAATGCCCTACAGCCCTCATGTTGGCACTGCCGGTCCGTGGGCAGATGGTCCCTAGAACTTCCGCTGGTCAAAGTACGTCTTCTGCCTGAAACCGCCCTGACATCTCGGAGTCGAGACAAGCATGCCAGCCTGCACGAAGGATAGGTCGATGTGAAAATGGTATGTATACGGCCGTCGACTGATTATCGTCTTGGGGTCACTGGGCTTGCAGAGGTATTCTTGACAAGCCGTATCGTGGCAATCTTCGAGGTCTGTGCTCGTTGGCGCCCTATGCTTGCAACACGAAATACTACGCCTGAACTTCCTCATCTCGTAGAGAACACACGGCCACAATTCGCGCCTCTCTTCAGAATCACAGAAGCCGAGGCAAATCTCCTCGAGATGAGTAAAGCGGTTGCAAACGCTTCGCATAGTCGACAGCGCTGGTGAATGAACGATGTCAGGGTGATAGAAGCGCTCTTCAAGCAATGTGGAGCGAAGACGACGGAGGTTGCCTGACGGAAGTAAAGCAATGAGACCAGCTTGCAGGGCCCAACCCTCGCGGAGTAGTGCGGCCTCGATCTCGTCGTCCGATTCCGCTAGCAGGTACATGTCGTCTTCGATAAGCGTCCCATAGAGCTCAAACTTGACGAGGTTTTTGCACGCTGAAAGTCCAGGACGTGCGGCATCGATAAGGGTGTGCCGTTCTGCGAGAACGGGGGTTAGTGACGAAACATCGGGCTAGATGTTGGACGTATATTACGCACGACTAGACAGATCTTGGGTTTCAGGCCATTCCCACCGCAGCTCCAAGGTTTGGAGCGTCGGCCCTACGACGACCAGTAATTTGCTCAGCTGAGTGAGCTCATCTAGTACGTGCCAGATCGCGCCATGGATAGTGTAACACAGAGAGGTGAGATTACGGACGGCGTCGATACTGCATAAGAATGGTGAAATGAATGCTATCACGCGGGGCCCAGATTTGTAGGAAAACCCATGGACCTGTGTCTTGCTGACAACACTAGTTGAGGCTGCGAATGCGATCTGACGTTCGACTATACTAGATACGTCATTCTCCTGCGGGTGGGGAGCATTATGCTTAATTGTTAAGGCCTTGATATCCGAAAATAACGCGAGGATGGCACCAAACGTGGAAATTCGGCTTGTACTGCATGCGGAGAAGTCACAGTCGAGTGTTTGCAGAGCGAAGTCCCTACGAGGCCAATTCCCGTCAGACTCCAAGGGAGCGTGAACCTGTTTGACGTGCAGGATAAGTGATCGGATGCTTGGAAGACGTTCCAAGAGAGTGATCAAGACAGAGATAATCAATGGTGCCCGCCGGATATGAACCTTACGTATCTGGGACGCAATTGAAGGAGCGTCGAGCAGAAATTTGGTGTATGCAATCATGCCATGAATGCCAGAGGTGATGTTGACGCTGCGGAACAAGTAGGGGATGACTATAGAGCGCCATTGGTGACACACTAGAGAGCATGCCAGCAACGTGTCATGTCGCTCCTCCAAGTCTAGCAGACACTCTTGAATGATGAGGTCGACAATCTCGTTGGGTAAGGACTTATTCGCGAAGCTGACTTGGGATGCAAGAGGAGAGATAGAAACGGCACGTTGAGACGCTGCAGCATCTGGTATCGTGTAACGCCGCGGCTCCATGCTGCCGCAATCCAGTTAAGTAATCTGTTGACTTCGAGTATTGTCAATTATTTATACGAGCTGGAATCATACAGCGTAAAGCGTACCGTCAACTGATGACCGTCTTACGAGCTCGCCTTTGTGACGTCTGCGCCGCCAGAGGACTTGTGACGACTCGAATGTATCTGATAAAATTGTCAACTTCGAATTCATTATGGCTGCTACAAGTCGGCTCACCTCGTGCGGTCTCAAGATCTCAACCTTGATTACGGTTTGATTATAGCCACAGTAAACGAGTGGCACGACAAGCTCGCCGAGTCTAACTCAGCGTCACGGTGTGGGAGGGGCCTGGCGCTAGACGTGTGCACGAGGATTTGTGAAGACTCGGCGGCGGTCGAGCGACGTCGAGCAATGGTAAATATAAGGGGCTTATTTAGAACGCGAGGTGAGTGGGATAAGTGTCGTATCCAAGCGTGAGTGTACGTGTGAGGACATACAGTCTTTATATACAGTTCTTCTCTAGTGCCACTCCGTAGCTTACGCACTTCTACTGATCCTACGACAAAGAACAGTAAGAATCTAATTTTCGATGAGTCATCCATCTACGTAGCTACGGCCGAAAGCACTTGAGCCTTCGGGGTGGCACTGAACGAGATGTTTGAACGACGTACCACGGTCGCGACTTTATCGCCGTCTCCTCGCGCATTCCATCGATTTCATTCGTAGTCAGATATGGGTTTCTGAGAACTCAGTGTATGCTTGCCAGGCCCATTTAACATCTACGTCAACTGCTTCACAAGTGACCGGAGTTGTATCAATCGTATTGAAAACGAGTTCCAGGATTTCGTCTGGGAGAGCGAGGCTCGAAGGAGGAGCTCTGTGTTAACCGGAATAGCGACATCGCAAGTAGCACGCCAAGATGAATAGGGCCTAATAGCTGGTGAAAAACGGTCTATGTGAGTATGTGCAATTAGTACGGGCATGATTGCAATAATCTCACGATGAAAGTCGAGTTCAAGAAGGAATAAAGAAAGACGCTCGCACTGCACTCGATGTGAAGATCTAACGGTGACCACGCCGTACATTGTACTTTACTCCGTATACATATATTACAACTAACAATGGCGGCAATGGTGGTAGCATGGCGAACCTAAGTATCGGATGGATGAATATCACTGTGAGAGTTCCAGAGAGTTACAATGCGGAGGAAGAGAAAGGTGCTGTCTTGATATCAATGCTAGCAGCGAACTCACTGCGTATGCGACAGCCCACTGCAAGGGTAGCAAAGATGGAGATCTATGCACGAAGCAGCAGCAGCAATTCGAAAAGAAAAAATAACGTTTCAAAAGCTACGATAGTGCTGTTTACTCGCCTGCATACGTGTATGACAAGAGTTTCTAAGTATACCATCAAGCCTCTCGAAGGAACCTGCTGGCGTTGTAACTCCTACACCCCGTATGCTGACACTTTCCGTCGATCAGCAGTCCAGCTCTGCCCGCCCACGGCAAGCCATCGTACTTCTCGCGCTTGAAGACACTAGCGAATTCTGACAACTCGAAGTCGACACACCGTTGCTGATCTTTGAGATGTAGCGGGATCAGCTGTGCATCTAAGCTTTCGAGCTCGATGAGCGGGCGGCATATAGCACGCAGGTCTTCCCACCGGAGTTTGTGCACGTCCGGGAATACGTTTTCGTTTTTTGGATGTTCCAGGTAGAGACGAAGTCGACGAAGGTTGGTGCTGGGAACGAGTGATAGGATGCGAGTGGCCATCGACCAGCATTCAAAAGCCACCTGACTGGGCTCATCGTTTTCACCCTCTGTATCGACAATTACAGAGAGCTGAACTTCTTCCAGACAAGTACAAGCGGGAAGACCACGGCTCCATGCTTCAATGTAACGGTCTACACCTGTTTTGAGGCTTCAGCTGAATTCGTTTCATATATTCACGAATAGAGAAAACATACGAGCGGCAGTTCCGTCGTCACTCCAGAAATATTCTGGCATATCAAGGAGCCAGAACACTTTCAAGGTGTCTTTCACCGCCAAGAGTAGATTACAAAGCTCGGTAAGTTCATGGCAGTCCCGCAGCTCGAGCTTTAGCACTGTGAGATATTTACACGCGCCGATATCAAGCAGATAACGAGGCATGAAACGAGTGGCCACATCTTCCGTCCCGCAAGAAAGCTTGCGGACCTCTAACCCATTCGTGCAGCTGTCCGCGACTGCAGATCGCACCATAGCGGCCATGTCGGTAGGAGATAAGTCGAACTCCGAGTCCCATTCGTCGTCTGGGAGAAAGGAGATATCGAGATGTTCTATCCTCAAGAAGAGATTTAGGAGATTTGTCATTCTTGTGGTAGGAAAAGTGCCACCGTCTGGTTCGGGCCATCCAGTTTCAACGTAATTGCCAAATTGCAGTACTTCAATAACATGGTGCCTGAGGAATGACGTGGTGTCGCAACCGGGATACAAAAAAATGTTGAAGTCTGGCGGCACTTTCAGCAATCGGATGTAGGGCAGCCCATGAAGAATCTTATCAAGCACTTGCACGTTGATGCTTTTGAATATGAATACCTCTCGTACGAGTTCTGCGACGGGAGGGTTGCTGGCGAGAGCGGTCGCAAGCTCACGTGCAAGACGGCCAACTGTGATGGAACGGAATAGACGGGGAATGACGATGTTGTACCATCTGCGAGACACAAGGGCGCAGGCTTGCCAGGTCCATTTCACCTCAATCTCGGGGGTTGGCTCTTCGTCGGGAGTTGTATCGACGGCTTCAAAGACGAGATCCAGAATGTCATCCGGGAGATGCATCGAGCGATAGGGTTCAAGAGGAGTTCCCGTTTTCCTATATGTAGTTACCGCTGGAGTACTCCAAGATACGCGTACGAGGTATATGCCAGAGAGGCCCAGTGAGGGCTGGTCCAGGTGCCTGCGTTGAACCGTCGCGCGTACTACTAGATTCAGTGCTGGAGGCAAAGCAATTTATGTCAATTTTGGTCTCATCTATTAAGGGTTTTCCGTGAAGCTCACAAACACTTGCAGATAGTAGAAACTACTAAAGGCTTGTCCCCGTTCAAGGATATCTGAGTTTGTAGGTGGAAGTCGAGTTCTTGAAGGGATATCAGAGAGAGACGCCCGTACTCTACGCGTGAATTGGCAGCGCCGCTCCTGTCCTGGACTCCTGGCACGCGTCATACACCCCGCTTTCCTCGTTCTGCTATGTCCAAAAATGCCGACGAGGAGAATAATCGTTTGTTTCTAACAGCCCAGAGCCAATGAGTGAGGCAGAAGAGGACGGAGTTGCATCTGATGGAGAAGACAGTGACGCCGACGTCGAACTAGATCTCAACGTGTTGAAAGGGCACAGTAACGGTGGAGTTTAGTAGACGAAGGCAGCGATGAGTCAGAGGTTGGGGATGAAGACAGTGAGGATGAAGGAGAGGATGATGACGAAGATGACGATGAAGAGCCGAGGAATACGACAGGCAGGGTGGGTCAGTCCATGACCTCCTTCGCAAGGATTCACAAGGACTCAGTCCCTGCACTAGCATATTCCAACAAGAAACTGGTATGTTTGATGACCTTTGTCAGAATGCTTGATGTCGTACCTATGACATACAGGTTCTTAGGACTCATGCAGGTATCATACATATATGTGACCTGAAGGGAGAACAACTCAAGTCGGTCAAACCCCATGCTGCCAGCATCATCGACATCTCGGTGGATGAAACCGGATACTTCATAGCTACTGCCTCTATTGATGGTACGTATCTACTATGCAAACTACCCCCGTACTAAACCCGTCTGTTTCAGGACAGGTCTACCGCTTCGACCAGAAACGTCCCATGCGTACTATTGCTCTGGAACCAAACTTTGTGAAACGAAGTGGATGAGCTTTTGTGTGCGGTGGGCTGTCCTGGAATTGCACTATGCCCGAGAAAGGGTAGTTAGGTCATAAGGAAATTCTTCTAGACAGCGAAGAAGGCCCTATATGGCAGGCACGATGAAAGGGTCGACTCATAGCTTGGGCCAACGCCTTGGTGCGTAAATTTAACGCTATCATACGCTGGTTTTAACTTGTACGCTAGTGTAGGGTGTCAAAATATACGATACTACATCTCAGATGCGTATCATCTTCATTGACAGACCGGCAGACAGTCCAAGGGCAGATTGGTCCAATTGCACTCTCCATTGGTAAGACGACTCAACACTCCTCATTGCATGGGCAGACCAGATAAAAGTTGCACGGATACGTGCTCGCTCAAGGTCTACCTTCTTCGTCGGCCACTCTCCCTCCTCTCGTTGTCGAAATCACGGCCGTCTTCCAACCCGACTACATGATATCAGGGATTGTTCCTCACATCGTATACGCAACACCTCACCCCACCTCACCCTCCCAAGAGTCGGCAGCAGTGAACAACTCTACGCTGCCCGCTCCTCCGAAACCTACGCTCACCGCGTTCCTCGCGCTGGCGTATATACCTCCCGACACGTCCTTCCTCACATAAACAGCATCTTCACGCGCTGAACAAGCCCGCAAGGCTGCGGAACGCTCTGAACTGCGCATAATATCTCGCAGCGGCGAAGAACCGGCTGCGGACGCGCTCTCGATATCCAATTTCGAGAGATGGGGCTGTAATGACTACATTCTTATCGAAATCCCGTCGGCTGTGGCGGGAGAGGCGAGCTCCTACGTCGTTGTGAGTCCGAAGGATGTTGTGTCGGTGCATCCAAGAGATTGGAGAGATCATGTAGCATGGCTGCAGAAGTCCCTTTGAGTGGTAAGTCGGAAAATATATCTTTTATATGACTTTTGATGACGCCTTTTCGCTGTAGGCAAGCTTTAGTGTCTCGTATGCTTGTTACTACTCATAAAAACGTCACAGTCACTGTTACTGCTGTTCTTGTGCCGACGCGTTGTCCACGCGAGATGTGCTGGTGCGCGAGGGGTCATCCACTCGCACACGGACATCAATAGAGTGAGTCTTACAGCAAGGATTGCCAGGTTGGTGTCGTTTCTCAACGGATTAACAAAAACAGATGCTTATGTCACTTGATTTTACTAGAACTGTGGTGGTGAAGGCGCGTCTGGATCAGGGGTGTCCAGTCTGTCTCAAGCGCGGCAACGCACTTACAACGTGACGTTGATATCGCTGCCATACTTCTGTACTATGGAGACCACCTAGGATGACATCTACACCATTGATTCTGCTAATTTTGTTACGTCCATCGCGTGCTGATGCCTTGGATCACATTTATCTTTGCTAAGCTGAAGTATAGACGTACGTTAGGCTTCGCCTACTAGCCCTAAAAGCGAGTCCGGTCAAGATTGCTGAGTAGTGAGTTCCTCTATCTCCTGCTCATACGGCCAGAGAGCTGATGGCGTATAGAGTGTCTTGATATATCCATGAGAAGAGTTGGCCTGTTCCGATTTATTTCGCAAGGCCATGGGATCCTGGGGCCAGCTTCTTTCATATGACTGTCGCCATGAGCGGTCTTTGCGATAAGGAGCCGCCATAGTTCGTCTGGATGAAAGCTTGTCCACTCTACCAGCGGATTTTCAGCGATTCAGTCCCACACTTTACAGCCGTTATGCGGACGGTAATGACTTCTCATCACATGCACCATTCTGAGTAGAAATTCTATATCAGCTGGAATTATACATAGAGTTGAGATAAGGTGTGTTCGCTCCAGAAGACCCACTTGCTAGTCAATTCATATAAATGCTGGCTAGATCGCGAATCATCAAATGTGGAAGACTTCTAGCAGATGATAAAGCTGGATGACGCTACAAATAACACTGACTTGTGTATTTACGTGACATCCAGCTGTCCTTCTATCTTTCAGCCCTCAGTCATGGATACGACCGTCCACAAACGTGACGTCCAGGTGCTTGCCGGTCTTGGCTACAAGCAAGAATTGCAAAGGGCTTTTACGCCGTTGGAAGTGTTCGGTATCGCCTTCAGTATAATAGGTCTTGTTCCGTCGATTGCGTGAGTGTACTAACCAAGCTTTGCCCGTTATTTATTCTTGATACCGTTATAGATCAACGATAGGTTTTGCTCTCCCTAATGGTGGACCAGGTGCTCTCGTATGGGGTGTAAGTGTCAATCGGCACGCGTTAGACCTACTATACAGCTCACGTTGTTCCCAGTGGGCTATCTGCGCTATCATGGTCATGTTCACCGCTCTTTCTCTCGGCGAGCTGAGTTCTGCCGCACCTACTTCCGGCGGACTGTATTTCTGGACGTTCAAATACGCTTCACCGCGATATCGAAAGTTGTTGTCTTGGATCGTAGGATGTGAGTGTTTCGAAACTCCCTAGCGGACCCCATGCTCATACGAATAGACTCCAACACCATGGGTAATGTGGCGGGGGCTGCTTCAGTTCAATGGGGCTGTGCGGTTCAGTTGATGGCGGCTGTCAGCATTGGGCGGGATCTGGAGTTCTCAGCGACTTCTGCACAGATCTAGTAAGTTGCAGTCGATGTATTGTTTTCTGTCGACTGAAACGTTAGTTAGCGGGGTTTACGTCGCGCTTCTTATCCTAGGAGGCATGGTTGCGTCAACAGCAAGCGTCTTAGTGGCCCGTTTGCAAGGCATCTATGCATTTCTGAACCTCTTGTAAGCGTATCACTGTCCAAATTTATCAGCACCGGCTGACTAGTCACTAGACTATGTCTCGCCATAATTATTGCACTCCCCATTTCAACTCCTTCACAACTGAAAAATGATGCAAGCTACGTGTTCACCTCACTTCCGAACTGTGAATGCGATCTCTTCCTCAATGTAAGCAATGACCTGACTACGATCACTTAGTAACCGCGTGGCCGAATGGCTTTGCCTTCATATTGTCGTTTCTTGCACCGTTATGGACTATCGGTACGTCCCACGATCCGTTGATGCTTACTTTCATCATCGAGCAAGCCTCGTTTAGGTGGGTTTGATGGGCCAATTCACATCAGTGAAGAGGCCTCAAATGCGAGGACTGCCGTCCCATGGGCCATTGTGAGCTCAGTTGGTATTTCAGGGCTAATTGGGTGGGGTACGTTCGGGAATTCAATCCTCTGCATTTCATAAGCACTTACACCACCTTTGCTAGGAATCAATGTTGTCATCGCGTTCAATATGGGCCAGGACATGGGAAGCATAATGGCCAGCTCCATCGGCCAACCAATGGCAACTGTAAGCATTGTGAGAGCTTATCCTCTACGAGACTCACCACAATGCATCTAGATATTTTTCAACAGTTTTGGTACGAGGTCGACCCTTGCAATCTGGTCCATCGTAGTTATTGTGCAGTGAGTGTTCCCTCAGCCGTGTGGGATCTATGTACCGATCTTTCTTTGATCTCAGGTTCACGATGGCCACAAGTGCAGTAAGTAACCCTACCATCACTTGAATGCGAATTTGTGTAACATCATTTGTGGTTCTGTCCAGCTCTTATCTACCTCTAGGCAAACATTCGCGTTTTCTCGGGATGGCGCCCTTCCTTTCTCGAGTATCCTGTACCGTATCAATCCATATACGGGGACACCAGCCAATTGCGTGTGGGCCTCTGTTTTTGTCGCAATGCTCCTCGGCCTCCTTGCTTTCGCTGGCCCTACAGCAATCAATGCCATATTCAGTCTAGGGATTATTGGTCAATATACGGCATTCATGATTCCTGTGGCGAGCAGACTACTCGGCGGGATGCCATGGGTACCGGGGCCATTCTACCTCAAGGCGTTGGTGAGTACGGCGGTGTTCAATATTCAAGTTCATTCGAAGGCATTGACTGACCCGTTATAACACCTGAATAGAGTGTCCCTACCGCTGTCATCATGATTGCTTGGTCAACGTTCTCGATGGTTATCGTCATGTTCCCCTCTACCACTGATCCGAGCGCTCAAGAGATGAACTATACGGTGGTCGTTGGTGGAGGATGGCTCATTCTATGCGTTCTGTACTACTACTTCCCTGTGTATGGGGGTAGGCACTGGTTCAAGGGCCCCGTTTCCAACATTGATCCTGTCGAGCAGGCAGGAGCTTCCGAAAGATGCTCGGATGGAGAAAAGGCTAGTGTAGAGTTACATAAAGAGTGAATATATGACTGGGATGTAGAGTATTCAGTATTCATTCTGGTGCAGCGCGATCAGTTTGCCATCATATCTTTTTCAGCACATCATTCGCAAACAGGTCCGTTCAGCTCTTCTGAACTTCTGGCGGGTACCATATCCTCCATGCCCCTCTATCTGCTAAAATTGCCTGACAAGCACGGAAAAGCTCATCGTCACCGCTTTGTCGCGTTAAATGCCCGGTGTTTTGGTCAGCGATCATTTTATGCAATTCGTTCGATGACTCGGAACTTACAATCTATCCTCCTCCACCGGTGGTAGATCTGATTGCAGCTGTCGTGCTAGCCTTGCAACATGATACATAATATCTTTGATGCGACCACCCATCGTCACGTATTCGTTCGCAAACTCCTTCTTAGTGACGACTGTGAACGACATTTCGGGAGTGCATTCGCGTCCGAATCGCAGGAAGCGCGCCCGTGATACCTCCTTCCAACCAGCGCAAGACGATCGTAGTTGCCAACTACTCGCATAGCATGGGTCTCCTAACATTCCTGCAGGTACGACAACGCCGTCTAAACCTAGTTTGAGATTCCAACTGTGGCGATCGGCTATCCATCGCGGTTGTGCGGAAAATGCTGCAGGCCGGGACTCCGTCAAATACGACTGGCGCTTAGCACGGACTGCTGCCGACATGCACCCAGGAATATGTGACATGCCATCGTCTACGACTTTGTCGAGATCCCATCCGCGCTTTGCATACTTTTCCTTCACTTCCCATATCTTGGGCCAGTCTTTAGTGAGCAATCCAATCCGGCACTCGAACGTGGCGATGGGGTAGAGCGAATACGCCCGATCGTACGAAATGAGGTTCATTAGGTGAGCTGTCAATTCGAATCCATTAAGCGGCACCGCATCAACAATATTTACACGAGGAAGGACAGTTTGAACAACTGACTGGAGTAGAATTTCAAGATGAGCGCCATCGGCGTGTCGATAGCAGAGACGACTTGTACTTTACGAAGCCCTGCTTCTGGCCACAAGGCAACTTTGTAAAACGTATAAACCCCTTCTGGATGGTCATGCGCGTACTCCCAATCGTTGTCTTCATCCAGGACTGCTTGGACAAAAGTCGTTCCAGGGGCCTGATTCGACGCTGTACCGTTGGGCTCAAAACGGTACCCAGCAGAGTTCATCAGCCAATCGCCAACCTCCAGCACTTTACTCGACTTCACGTATATGTCCAGATCGCTCTCTTCGTATCTGACTTGAGCAAAGAACTGCAATGCGTTGGACCCAGATATTAGTGCCCCTGTACGAGCTTGAAGAGATCGAAAGCCGATCGGATCGTCAAAGAACGGTCGCAGGTGTTCGTTGATATTGTAGGCGAGCGTGAAATAGTCTTGGATAACTTGATACAATGTCCGACAGGTCCACGATAGACGTATGAGCGTGGCCGGTGTACAATGGGGGATAATGACATCACGGATGTTGGGGATCGCGAGGATACACCCTGCTGCTGCTCGTTGTAGCGAAAGTGCTGAGAGCCATCTGACAATGTTATCTTCTTCTGCGGTCGCAACTGGGATGTGTACGTGCGCCATATCGTAGAACACCGGTCAAGTAGACTTGTCGACTAGCGAATCTCGGTGGTGGGGACTACCGTTCAGGTAGTATGCAGTCAAGCCGTTATCAACAGTGTGGCAAGAACCGCTCCCGCCCGTGGGAACGAATGGTCTTCTCACACGGACCCTATGACCAGCCTCATGAGCATGTCAAGTGACCGTGATCAGAACTGCAATCGTGCGTCAGTCAAAGTATATGTACAGTATAGATTCTCGTTCCTACGCATATCTTGATGAAGACCGAATGAGGATGCGATATAAACCATGCACTAAGATAGTACGGAATGAGCGAAGATAGCAACTTGACGTCATGCTACAAACCTCGCACACCTGGCCTGTTTCTCTAAGCCTCTATTATGCCCGATTCGACTATTTTCTCCGCCTTCTCGGGATCATTCAATGAACCCTCCTCTTCCCACCCTTCCTTCCTTTGCACCGGCATACGTACCCATAGTAGGTTAATAACCATAGCGAGTACGGTAAAGCCGACCGCCAGAAATATAGCTCCGCGATACCCTTTAACGAGGCTACGCCCATCGTCGTTAACGTAGCGTTCGATTGTACCAGCAAACCCGAGCCCGGTGGAGATCCCGAAGACTTGTATGACACCAATCAACGATCCACCCACACCTTGCTCCTGCCGTTGAACAGAATTCGAAACAATGACTTGTCCAGCAGTGAGGACGAAGTCTGGCCCACAGCCCATTATGAACGTTGCCACGAACGCCTGGGCCCAGTAAATTTGATGTGTTGGCATGGTGCCGAGGATGAGAAGTGCGACGAGGATATCGGTAAGGCCAATGAAGATGATGTATTGTGCCTTCAGGTGTCTAACGAGCCAACCCGAGACCACAGCCATAATAGCACCCATGAAGACAATGGGGGCTAGGGCTGCCCCGGCAGCGATGTTGGTGAAGTTCCTCAGGGTGAGCTGCCAGACGGTGAGGTACCAGGTGTAGACACCCATGTCCATCATGACAATAAAGACACACATGATAAGAGGGGTGAAGGATGGTCGTGTCCAGATAGCGATCGGAACGATGGGTTCGTTTGTGAACTTCGCCTCCCATATGGCGAAGGCGGCTGCGTGGAGTATTGATACGATGAGAAGGATGTAGATATATGGCGTAGGCCAGCCAACAGCGGGGGCCTGACTGAAATGCGATGTCGTTGAGATGAGGGAAATGAACCGATTCAGAACCGGCTACTCACTTCCAAACAAAGTTGAATAAAAATAGAGCTCCGATTCCGAAGTAAGAGCCAACGAAGTCAATCTTCCCATTGGGTTCTTGACGTTCGTCGCGGGGAACTGAAACGTACGCGACACTAAACACAGCACCCCCAAGTATCGCACTGTAGAGAGGAAAGAGTATGGGATTAGGCCATGCTTTGGACGTCGTTGTACAAGAGACTTACAAGAACCAGAACGTCCACCGCCACGAAACCAGCTGCGCAACCAGTCCAGCCAAGATACCTCCGCCAGCCGCACCAACTGGGCCGCCGCTCACGAACAACGCCATTGCGATGTTTCTCCAATGGCCTGGCGGGAATGTGATACCAAGTAGCGCGATGCAATTTGGCATCATGATCCCACCACCGATACCGCCCATCGCACGGAGAATGCAAAGAGCGATAAAGGTAGGGGCAAACCCGACGCCAATAGTAAATGCCACCCAGAATACCGACCCTATGAACAAGACGTTCTTATGGCCGTAGATCGTCCCAAGACGTCCTCCGATAATGATGAACGCGCCCTGTGTAAGTCTGGGATCGTGTGTTAGTTTTATACAGCGTCAAAGAAGTATAATAAAGTACGAACGGATATGAGGCAGCCACCCAAGGAGCACTACTCGCGGGGACACCAAAGTACTCAGCAATGATGAATCCGGTATTGATACCGCCACCGATTTGAGTCATCTATAGGGAGCAGTCAATTCTTGAGCACTCGAGTACATGTGAGGTGCACGTACTTGAACTAGCTGGGTTAGCGCGACGAACGTTATTAAGATAATCTTGCGACTGAATGCTATGTCTTCAGGAGGGGCTCGGACGTCCGCCTGCTCATTGTCACCTTCGACATTATCCAAAGCCACTTGTGTGGTTGTAGGTGACGGTTCCGTTGGAAGTGGCTGCTCAATCGGTTCTTGCTTTGCCATGATGATACCTGGAAGAGGTTGCAGGTGTCGAGATCTGTGCCACAAGATGTGCGAGTGTTAAAGTACCTTTCTAGGAGACGGAGAAGGCGCATCGGAGTCGCGCCATCACAGTGAAGCGGCGTTCGGGGAGGGTGGAGGTGGCCATCCCCGAGGTTGGGGCTGAGGCTTCGGGCAAGTGAGTGGTATCGGATGCATGCATTTGATCAACGGTGCTCACGGATTTGTTGGTCACCTACCGCTGTACGATTATGGGTCCCAGCTTTGCTGCCATCTACCAGTCGTAAGACCCTCGGCTTTCGCTAACGCCGACGGTTTGATGGAAACTGTGAGCCTTGAGGCCTGAGGTGTTGGATGTCGGTGCCTTATCCAGCTGATGACTGTATCTTCGTCAGCAGCTGACATAACGGTATGTTTCATGAGTGACAGGTATACGCTCCGAACGACGTAAATTACCAAGAAAAAATGCAACATGTCTTGTACCATGCACAACAAGGGGCGGAATCTATAGGGCAAAGTGCTGTGGTGGATTTACCATGATATTTTTACTGCTCTCGGCTTAGTCAGATTACTAACACGCGCCGATGCTGGGCCAAAAATATCAACTATAGCATATTTTCGTATGTCAGTACAAGTCTCTAGGCATGGTCTGTATTAATATTCACGTACTTTAAGAGGTTGGGTACAATGGATGATATGAAAATGCAGATTCTTTGAAACTATGCGTCAGTCCGATGTCCAACGATTCCGTGAAACAACAAAACTTACCGTGGTATGAGACAGGCCCGCGATAATAACGTTAAAAAGGGCAGTTCCCAGCATTAGGAGTTTTGTCAGCGAGGAGACACTACACGACCATACTCATGCCTGACGTCGCCGTCTTCGGCTTGCACACCAATAGATATTAATCTTCGCGGCAAATCAGCGTTGTCCTCGCGCGTTGAATGTAGGTACAGGTCGGCCAACATGACGAGGTCAACGCTGCAGAGGAAAGAACATCAAGACGCTGTCAATGTTGCAGCGCGTTCTATAAAGCCGCGGAGATGGAATACGCAGGGGAATCGCCCTCATTATTTAGTCTCCGATTCATCATGCGCGTGCATGGCATGAGGCCACCAAGCCTGAGGCTGCAACTCTGTCCTCTCCACAATGCAGCAGACTCGAAGCCGCGATGCTCGTTACAAACAGGACGTCTCATCGTTCATACTCGCGAGTGGGCTAAGGTCTGAGAATTATTTGCTCCCCTCGATAGGCTCCAGCAGAGTCAGGTGACAACTAACCGCACGGCATACTTACCAGCAACAATCTGAAGACCCTCTGTATCCGAAGACCCATACTGGCGAGGACGGGTCGGATGGTTGAGACGATGCCGCGGGAGTAGGGCGGGGAATTGTTTATCTACAGCTACGTACTTCACTTTTTCTTTCCTTTGATTCTTTATCGACGCTACCTGCATCCTCCAAGGTGCAGACGAGAGTGTGGCGCCCTCTCGTAATTACAAGTCGCTATTGGCTGAAACTTATGCTTTGGCCAATCAGGCAGTCATGTTAGTAAATCTTACAACGCCCATCCGGGATTGATTGGGCCGCCGAGGAGAACTGCCTTGCGAATGCGAGTGGCGCTGCTCGGGCATGATGCTCGGGTCGCGTCACTACTGCAGCAATATGCGCGGATTCCTGCCCTAGTTGGCGGGGTGCTACGTATGTTTTTTTCGCAGCCGGGTATCCGATGTGGTACCTAATCCGTGTGAGACGAGCGCTGGTTATTTGTGCAGATATGCACTGGACGTGCTTTAGCCGTCAATTATTTTCCCATGTTATTAACCATGTCCCCCCAAGCTTCACTTTCGGTTCTTACTTTTGTTCAACCGCTTCACTTTTACTTAAGTCACACGTCAAGGCGTCTATTTCTTCTTATATAGTCCTTAATGTTTGTTATCACGCGTGCTTACCTTTGCTTTTTGCTCTCACCATCCGTGCCCCCATGCCCCCCTGCTCTGGCCGCCCTGTGTGCTCTTTTAACATTCTCGCTCACCAACCCGCATGACGCAATAGTCAATTTAGATCCGTGTTGTCGGTCGTGACTGTCTTGCATCGCTACACCGCCGAAACTTTGTTGCACCGTCTCAGCCACGCCAGACTTTACCCTGTTCGTCCTCTACCGTGTTTGGCCCATGGAGCGGGGTGTAATTGTTTGTGTTTTGGTGCGTGGTCTCGTTGTGAAATCATTTTATGCTTACTGATCGGATTTCATCGCATGCATCTTGACCACTCTTGCCAGGTCAGTTGACATGTACCTCCAGTTCTCTATAAAACACCCCCTGGCCACTACCGTGCTTTGACCAATTCACTTGATCGATATGTCGACTACTACCGTCTCAGCTCTTCCCGCCTCTACTGCAAAACCTTTCACCACCATCCCTGGCTCCAACATCCTTACTGTCGGTTTCTTCTCTGTCGCTCGTGGTACCCGTATCTCCGTCCCTCGCCCTCGCCCTCAAACCTCTATCGTTCCCACGAACTCTACCGCCGCCACCTACTTCATGACCTACCAGACTACTTTCCAGTGCAGTCTTGGTGATTTTGTACCCGCCGAAGCGCGTGTTTACAGCCCTCCCAACGACTTGCCTCTTCCCGACAATACCGTCGTCTTTCTCATCGGCCGTGTTTGTACCTCGGTGTCTGGTTCAGCTTTGATTGATGTCATTCACCTCTTCCCGTGCCCGGGAGATCCTGCCGACCCGAGCTATGACACTCATATTCCCGATGCCCCATATCCGTTCCTCATCGTCCTCGGCATGGTGCTGGGTGCGGGGGAGGAGCTCGGTGACGGCAGCCGTTGCTTCAATGTAGAGGCCTCCGCTCACGTCTGTGATCAGAAGCGTTCATCTTTCATCAGGTGAGCATGTTTCTCTTCCATATTATGATGACTAACTGTTTTTCCGTATAGATGTGTATTCGAGAGTACCTCCGCCCGTTGGCGCAACATGCGGACTCCGTCTCCTCTTACTATGGTCCATGTTCTCGGTATGTGCCGCCATGTCGCACCCGGTGGTCATCTCGCTATCTCAATTTCCGACATCACTCTCAATGCGGCACCCGCACCCGCTCAATTCCACACTAACCCGGATAGTCCTGGTCCAAGCACTCCGACGAAGCGTCGTCGCTTCAATGCCTTTGTCCCTTCCTCTCCCGCTTCCGTCACTGCCAGTCCCTCTCGGTGAGTTTGTCCCTATCGTGCATCTCACATGTCACCGCTGATCTTTTGTTGTGGTCGCAGTACGTCTGATGTTGGCACATCCGGTTCTGTCAGCGATGATACGCTCCCTTCGGCTCCACCGCCGTCGGTGTCCACATCGGTCAGTACTTATTTATTCGTGTGATATCCCCCCCTGACGTATTCTGTTGTCTTAGTCGACTTTGTCAACCATTGGTGAATCCCACGGGTCGGATCTTTCCGACCTCTATGCATCTGATCATGGTGCTGACAACACCGCCGAGGATACTAACACAACCCAGCATGAGCCAGAGGCACCCCGCACCCGTGCCTCCAAGGCGAAAGGCTCTTCGGCCAAGGGCAAGGAGCGGGCCCATGATTGAAATGCGTATGTTCTGATTAAGTTTTGTTCTTCTTGATCGGCGTTGATTGCCTGATCTGTATTATTAACAATGCTTTGGTGTCAGCTTGGTTTGTTGCCTTTTTCGTTATTGATCGGTGTCGACTGTACAATCTGAATCTTTTTCCATCCTTCAGCGAGACTTCGCTCCATCTTTTGGGTCTTACCCGTCAGTGTATTGATGTTGTAGTCTCTCAATAACATGCTGCATCACTCTGTCTATTTTCATGCTTTTATTTAAGCTGTGTGCCTCAAGTGTGAATTGTCTTCATGCTCTCCACTGCTGTTCAATCTTCGTGAGTCTCTCTATGCTTTGACACTAGGCACTGTTGTTTACTCTAGATCTGTTTCGCAGTTTCCGCAGCATCAATGCTTCGGACTGTGGACTCGCATCCATGGTATATCACGCCGCTTCGTCGTGTGACTCTTTCCTGGGCTGCTATCAAGAACGGTGTTCCTCATTGCTGTCCATATTGCAAGATTGATCTCCTGACCGGAGAAGATCCTGGCTTTTGTTGTGGACCCAAAGGCTCTCGCCTCCATGACGTATCTCCGTTGCCCGAGCTACCGCCCGAATATGGCCTGTTCATCAATGACCCATCGCTCTCGAAGCTGTCGCGAAAGCTTAATCTCCTATTTACTTTTGCCGCATTAGAGAGTACCATTACGTTTCCGAACATACGCCACTGGGAGGGCTTCATGGCACTCGAAGGCAAGATCTATCATCGTATCCGACCCAGCCATCGTGACTCAGCTGTGAAATGGCTCATCTACGACGGCTTCAATCCCGCCTTCGCTCCATATTCCCGACATGCCGCACAGCTACCGCCTCAGTGGATTGTCACCATGCAGAATGTCCTGGTACGGATTAATCCTTTTGTCCGTGCTCTCAATATTCTCGGCCAGCTTCCGCCCCATCTGTGTCCTACTGCACATGTCGTCTTGGAGGAAGGTACTGCAGCTGAACTCGCAGCGTGCCTTTCCTTTGACAACACATCCCTGTCACAGATTCGCCCTCGCCGTATGGTGATATCCCGTGCTCGCACTGCCGCCAACATTACAGTTCCCACTGTGAGCCGTCTTTGGGAGCCTCTCGCATATCCCCTCCTCTTCCCTCACGGTACACTCGGCTGGGGCCTTATTGGCCGATCACACGATCTTGAGCCTGAGCCAGATCGGCGTGGTGGCGAGAGGCCTGAATGGGATAAAGCTACCACTCAGATGTGGCACTATCGCGCACGTCTCCTCCGTGAATCTCGCTTTGAGATCTTCGGCAGACTCACAAACGAATATATTCTTGACATGTTCACCCGAAACCTAGAGTGCCGCTTGAAATATATCCGTGACAACCAGTCTTCCGTTCGTGCTGCGGATGAGGAGTTGATGGGACCTACCGCTCAGTCGGACACAGCAAACATCTATCTTCCATCATCGTTTCTTGGCTCTCGTCGATGGGCATCTGAACAGATCGCAGATTCCTTGGCTATTGCGGCAAAATTTGGTCCTCCCACGTTTTTCATCACTATGACGTGCAATCCGCAATGGCCTGAAATCACATCCCGCTTACGCCCTGGACAAGTGTTTTCAGATATACCCGTTGTTGTCTGCCGCGTGTTCAAGCGAAAGGTCGCAATCTTTGAACAATACCTGCGTAGCATGTTTCCTAATAGTGGTGGAGTGGTCTATCTCATCCATGTCATTGAATTTCAGAAACGCGGCCTCCCTCACGCACATATCCTGATCAAGTACCGAATGGATTGTGTCACACCTTCCGACATCGATCGAGTTATCTCTGCTGAGATGCCAGACGCACCGGAAGACGCTGCTCTTATCCGCAAACATCTCATACACTCACACGGTCGCTATTGTCAACGGAAGGACAGAGACGGCAATACTTACTGTCGTTTTCGTTACCCTCATAGACTGCAAGACACGACTACTATTGACGCTGAGGGGCGTGTATCTTATCGACGTCGCAGAGACGGTGATGAACTCGTTGTTCCTCACTGTCTCCCACTCATCCGTGCCTTTCAATGTCACATAAACTTTGAGGCTGCGGGGCCATCTTACATTTTCCAGTACATATTCAAATATATCCATAAAGGTATATGTATTCCACGCGTATCATTGCACTTTATTCTTAGCTAACAATACAATAGGTCCTGATCGCACAAGATTCACAGTCACCGACGAAGATTCACCGGCACCTATTGACGAGATCGACGATTATTGGTCTGCACGGTACCTTTCTGCGTCAGAAGGTGCATGGCGTATACTTGGTTTCACTATCACTCGAAAGGACCCTGCCGTGACTGCTCTTCCGGTATCAACAGCTCCTGCCACGACTCGTCGCCGATATCATCGCAACAACGGTGATGAAAATGACAACCTGTCCAAACTCGAGCGCTACTTCTTCCGTCCCACTG
This sequence comes from Irpex sp. Y119-03, assembly GCA_037042295.1. Taxonomy (NCBI): domain Eukaryota; kingdom Fungi; phylum Basidiomycota; class Agaricomycetes; order Polyporales; family Irpicaceae; genus Irpex; species Irpex sp. Y119-03. Next base: position 146,895 of record JAXQKB010000475.1, on the reverse strand, counting down.
GCCAATATACTCTGCACGACGGCTCCATACAATCATTTGACGACCTCACATATCTCGAGTACTACAATATATTTCGCTTGGACAAGTATCGAGTCGATCGGGAAGGCCTGCCGGGCGTGTATCTTGAATCTCCTAATAACCTTGGTGCTCCTCGCCTCCATGTCATTCTTCGCACCGCTAATCATTCACATGTCACCCGTATGCATTCTGCACGCCCATCGGAAGGTGACAGATTCTATCTCAGGGCACTTCTCCAGCGCATTCCAGCCCGCTCATTTGAAGACTGTCGAACTATCAATGGAGTCATTTATCCCAGCTATCAGCTTGCTGCAAACGAGCTAGGCCTATTCGCATCCGATCGAGAGGCCGAATATGCTATGATCGAGGCAATTGCCGGTTTACGTACCCCACGCTCACTCCGTGTTCTTTTTGTTCATATGTTGGTCAATGATTGCATTCCAAATCCCCGAATCCTTTGGGATCGCTTCTATGATCAACTCTCATATGACTTCCTTATTCAGAACAACAATTGTGCCGAGGTGGCGCTTGAACTCACTCTTCAGGAAGTTGCTCATTTCCTTGAAGAGCATGGCAAGACGATGGAAGAGTACAACTTACCTGTCCCTCCATCCTACTCAGACGAAGTTGCTCACGACTTACACCGTTGGCAGCCACTGCGCAATACCATGGCCATCCGATCCGCAGATGCCGTATCAAGGTTGAATGATGAGCAACGACATATCTACGATCGTATCCTGCAGGCGGTGAACTCAAACGAGCCTCTACTCGCTTTTGTAGATGGCAAGGCGGGTCGCGGGAAGACATTCCTTATCAATGCCCTCTGTGATCACCTTCGTTCGCAGGGGAAGGTTGTTTTACCTACCGCTACAGCTGGTCACGCCGCACAGCTTTATCCTGGAGGAAGGACTACGCACTCAGCATTCAAGGTACGTATGTCAGACACCAATCCATGCCATCATGTATTCTGTCTGATGCACATTTTGTTCATGCTATACAGGTTCCTATCAACGAGACGAGCGAGATGCTTGAATCTCCGATTACTGCTGCATCCGCGCGAGGCGACCTTATCCGAAACGCCGCTGTCATTGTGTGGGATGAAGCTCCCATGGCCAATCGTGCTGTGCTCGCTTGCGTAGAGGAAGTATGCAGGACTGTCATGGAGAATGACCTGCCATTTGGAGGCAAGGTTATGATCCTTCTCGGCGACTTCCGACAAACTTGCCCTGTCATTCGTTACGGTACACGGGCACAGGTTGTCGACGCGTCCTTGGTTTCCTCACCACTATGGCCCCTCTTCACCATTTATCGTCTCTCCACACCTATTCGCAACGCCGAGGATCCAGAGTTTGCAACTTTCGTCGATAACATTGGAGACGGTGCGGGTCCCAATGTCCCGCTCGATTTCATTCAACGTGTTGACTCTACACAGCAGCTTATCGACTACGTCTATCCCGTGCACTTGCTCACGAACCCCTTGCTTTGCTCTCGGCGCTCCATTCTCGCACCCACGCATAGACAAGTCGATCAGTACAACGCAGCCGTGCTCGGAAATATCGACGGTATCACTCGAACATATCACGCCGCTGATTCTCTCAAGGAAGCCGATGATGTTGGTATTGACTTTGCCGGCACGGTGATGGACTTCGTGGCACAATACACCCCTCCTGGCCTACCTGCTTTCACGATCAATATCAAAACCAATGCGATCTATCGAATGCTACGCAACTTTTCCCTTGATCGAGGCTTGGTGAAAAACGTGCGCGGTATCGTCACCCATGTTGGTCACCGTCTCATCGCTATGAAAATAATTCGCCCTTCCTCTCAAACCGGCTCCGTTCTTGACGAGGAGGAGGTACTCATCCCTCGCATCACTTTCTCCCATGTCCTACACTCCGGTCACACTCTCCTTCGCCGACAGTTCCCTCTAGCTCCCGCCTATGCAACAACGTTCAACAGTTGCCAGGGGCTCACTCTTGATCAAGTTGGTATTGACTTAACGGTACCTGTTTTTTCTCATGGGCAACTATATACAGCTCTTTCTCGTATACGCCACCGTACTCACGCACGTATTCGGCTACCCGATGACGAATCTACGACTCCGAATGTAACTTACCATGAGATCCTCGTGTAATACGTTCATGACTTACTGTTCTCACTGCCTCAATAGTACTTCGTTCCATTACATATGTTACTACATTGACTTCTTTTCCTATAAGTGATACCTTATACCAGCCGGAGCGAAGCTCGGCTGCCCTTGTCCCAATTACTACCAGTCAGGGAAACCTTTCTGGTACGTTCTTGTGGCTGCTGCCCGCGGCCGAGTCCGGCTATGTGCCCCATAGCCACCTCAAGCCCCAACGGTGTATGATTTATCTGCACTGTATAAGGCCCCTTACTGTGGGAAGACGTCGCAAGACGCTTCCAATCTGTCCAGACCTGCTTGCAGGCTGGCCTTCTACGCGTTTCGGAACCTATGGTTCTGGGACAATCTAACACGTTTATAACGTGTCATTTAGTGGGTTGGACGCCCCCTCGCAGAGGGTGGCAGACAGCCATTGAACCCTTGGGCAGTAATGCTCTTGGAATCTACGATCGTAACCCTGCACCCTGCAGGCTGCGATACACGCGGAGGAACACTTCTGCAAACACGAATACAGTACTCGTACTGTAAATGACCCATGGTGAACTCCATGGAACATAACCGACATGCACTGCTTGATTCACAACCGTCGCTTCGTCCGACGGGAAGTAACGCACGAGACGCATTTAGAGTGAAGATGAGGTGTATGTGCTCGTACTGCTGATGAATATTGTCTTCCCTGCCCTTTAGTTCACTTCGCGGCGCGCTGTTGACGTCGGCATCGCTTGAGCTCACCTTCGTGGTGAGTTCAGCGATGCTGGTGCGATGGTGTAACTCTATTCAGACTACTTCCGGTCTGCTGCATGCACATCAAATTTTTCAAATTTATTCATCTCTTCTCGAGATGATTACTACGTATACGTAGATCCCAAACTGTGCGAGCTCGTCTACATACATGAAATACATTTCGCGAAGTCTACCGTGATGCTGTCATGAGCTCAAGCTTTGCATGGTCCAATTGAAGTACTCGGGCGCCGAGGCGTGCTGAATCATGGTACTAGTAAGTACAGTGCAGCCAGTCGAGGGCCCTTGTGCGTATCGCGCCTCATCTCCAAGCCACAGAAGCCGAGGCAGATAACCTCAAGCTGAGTAAAGCGGTTGCATGCGATTCAAAATTCTGACAGCGTAGGCGAATGGATTACGTAAGGGTGGTAGGTGGTGATGACTCCGCTGAAGTTGCAGGAAGGATGACGAAGGGTGCTGGTCGGCAAGAGGTAGATGAGGCTAGCTTGCGATAAGCAACTTTCGTTCAGTAGTGCAGCATGCTTGTGGCTTGCTTGCAGTGGACTGTGCCGATCGCAGTGGGTTCTACAAGATATGCACGTACTTCAATGTCCTGTTTAATAACTTGTCAGTGACAACACGAGATGCGACTGCCAGCAGATACAAGTCAGGAACTTTGAACGAAAGAGAATGGCCGCCGCGATAAGCGATGATGTACACTTCGACTCCGTGAGAATATTGACAATACCTCTCCGCCTCTCCGCAATCACACTTCATTCCATATCCGATACCTCAGAGCATTCAGTACTTGTAGAATTGTTGACCGTAGGAGATTTTATTATACTGTACCGTTGGTCCACACATGAGACGTACTGTCCTCAAGACCGAACTATACGTACATAACCGCTACGCTGAAACTGACGGCGCAGTTCCGCTCATAACCTCATACAAACCTTCCATCGGTCGCCTCGATAGCCGTTCACTCCAAAACCGCATGATAGGTTCCCACTCTTCTTTCGACCTCGGCATGCCCTCTCCACGTCCCATACTGAAGTCTTTGACTGTTCCAAACGCCTTCTTGAACGATGCCATGGAGTTTGGTGGTAAGGCCGTCTCTGCTGGTGATGGACGATGGGCGACGAGGATAGGAGTTGGACATGGAGCAGGTAAGGTGTTATGATATGAGAGCAAGGGCCCACAGACGGTCACGACAGATCCAAGAGCCTGTGAAGCCGGAATACGTGAAGGGTCTGGGGATCCGTCGTCTTTGTTCATCGTCGAAAGGGCTGATCGCCACCATTTCACGGCGAACTCGGCTGCAACGGTACCGCCTTGCGCAAATCCAAAGAGATGAATTCGATTGGCGGGCCAGGAGCAGTCCTTCGTGAGGTGGGCCACCACACGAGTGAGAAGCTCAAGTGCGGGGGAGGGATTGGGGTTCGTGAGTAGGTCTCCTAGGCCATCAAAGGACGTGTACCATTGATAGGCCTCCTCGTATAGGAATGGAATCCTGCGTTTCGGATTTACTAGATTATGCTTAAGACGAAACTGAGGACGATACTTACAGTTCCGGTGCTCTCAGGGCTAGAGTAGCAGTCTGTGGAAGCTTCAAGGAGCGACCCAGCTTTCCAAACGGGATATGCGTGTCACCTATGTTAGATTTAGTGATCGTTCATTCATGGATCGCAGGAGTCACTTGTCGATTACCTAGTCCATGTAGAAGTATTAGCAGATTCTCATCCGTGCCGTCGTCGCTTGGGTTGTAGTCAAATGGAACAGTTATTGCGGATGATTTTGGTCGTGGTTTCACTTTCAGAGAACCCTCGCCTGCTGAACGTAGAGACAAGTCGGCCGACATGACGAAAGTAGAGGAAAGAACTTGAAGACGCTGTCAGTAAAGCGCATCTGATGCACCCGCACAAGCTTCGCGGAGACTGAATTTTCGGTCGAGATGGCCCTCGTTATTCAGTCTCCGATTAATTGTACTCATACTTATTGCTCGCAACGCTGGCAACTCTTTCTTCTCCACGATGCAGCAGACTCGAAGCCGCGATGCTCGTTACCCACAGGACGTTTCGTCGTTCACACTCGCGAGCGGGCTAAGGTCTGAGTATTACTTGCTTCCCTCGATAGGCTCTAGCAGGGTCCGGTCGCAACCAACCGCACGACATACCAGCAACATTCTGAAGGCCCTCTGGTCCAAAGACCCATGTAGGCGAGGACGGGCAGGAAAATTGAAACATTGTCGCGGGAGTCGGGCGGGGATATATTCGTTGACAGCTACGTACTTTACTTCTTCTTTACTTTGATTCTTTATCGGCGTTACCTGCACCCTTTGAGGTGCAGGCGAGAGGTTGGCGCCCTCTCGTCATTACAAGTCGCTACTGGCTAAAGCGTAAGCTACGTCTAATCGTGCGGGCATGTTTAGCAGACTCTACAATACCCATGAGGATTGGTAGGGCCGCCGTCGACAAACACTCAGGAGAGCAGCTCTGCGAACGCCAGTGGCGCGGCTTGGGCTTTATGTCTAGGTCATGCCACTGGTACAGTGATGCACACGTACTACTGCTCTTGTTAGCGGTGTGCTGCGTGTATCCGTTCGCGACTGTGTATCCAATGTGGTACCTAATGAGTACGAGACGAGCGCTGGTTATTTGTGCCGAGACCGAAGTGCACTGAGCGAGCTATAGAGTAGCCGTGATATAAGTCACTACCAGATAGGAAGCCCCGTTCTGGCAGGTTTCTGCTGGCTGCTAACCGCAGCCAAGTCCAAGGTCAATGAACCAAAAGCCGAGATGAATACCACATCTGAGAGTACAAGACACCATTGTACGGAACGCAGTCATACCAGACGCTTCCACGCCCTAGTATATAGGCAGGCTAGAGCAAAAATGCTCGTTGGACGACTTAACGATCGCAGACCTGCAGGCTGCGAACATGCGGAGTGACATCCAGGAAACATAGTTCGGTATACGTACCGAGACTAGATCCATGTGAGAAACCCCATGGAATATAACCAAAACATGCACTGCTTGATTCACAACCGTCACTTCGTCCGAAGTACTGGACTACGACGGGGAGTAACGCACGAGAAGAATTGGAGTTTAGAGGAGGTTTATGTGCTTATGCTGCTGACGAATTTCTTTTCCCCCGCCCTTTAGTTCACTTCGCGGCGCGCCTGCCAGCTTCGTATTGCTTGGCCCACCTTCGTGGTGGGTTCGGCGGTGCTGATGCGACGGCGTAACTCGATTCAGACTACTCCTTGTCTGCTGCATCAACGTCGAATTTTTCGTATCCGTTTATCTCTTCGCGAGATCACTGGCCTTGTCGTTCGTATACTTATCATAGCTTCTTATGTATAAGTATACGTAGATTGAAATCTATCTGGTTGTGTGCCCTAACATTCGGACTGAGACTTGAAGCTTACAACACAAGGCGCGTTGTCCTTGTGTCGCCGCCGGTAGACATCGATGACGTCGCGATTATATCCAATGGAACGGTTTGTCTGGCGCCGCTACTGCGTGGATGCCTCGAAGAAGGTATGTAAGTAGTATCGCTAGCTGTACATCCTCTATTTCTTTGCAATCGGCTCAAGTACAGAACATAGTTGGTTCCCGTTCACGCGTACATCTAACTCGACTTACGCGTGAGAGGAAAAGACATAACAGCAAATAAAGCAGGCGTGTATGGGGTCGATGTTGTGCGTACAAAGTAGTAAAGACTGGAATAAGTATGTCGTAGTGATACGTGTGATACAATAGAAGCATAACTCAAGAATGAGAACAAACAAACAGCACGGTGCAGACGTCTAATTAGGACCGACGAACTGATACAATATCCGTCGTACAAGCCCAGAGAGATGTTGCGGGTCATTCTGGTATATGCTCTGCAAAATCAGAAGTAACCGTCAGCATCATCGAACGCGAATCCACTGAAGATAGAAAAACTTGCCATAACCATCCCCATCCCCATAGCCGTCAACAACGCCTCCCCATATTGCCCCGTCCTAGGCACCAACCGTCTCCCTCTCGCCATCACCCACGCGCTCTCCAATCCCTTCGGCAACACATACATTGCCAGCTCCGGCCGCCTCCTCGACTCTTCTACGAACAGGGACAGCCCGCTGAGCAGGCCGCCGAGCCAGAAGGAGGGTTTGGAGAGGAGGAAGTCGACGAGAGGCTGGGGGAGGAGTTTGGCGAGGCGGGCGAGGATGGATTGGGCTTTGGGGGAGCGTAGGGCTGTGAGGGTGAGCCATGCGTTGTGTTTCCAGCAGAAGAATGCTATGGATATGCAAGTAATGGTTCATATCGTTTGGTGAGCGAACGTTGTCATGCAATGGATCGAAAAATGACAAATGAGGTTGCACGTACACTGGTAAATGACAACGAACACCCCCAAGAACGCCGAACTCCTCGCCGTGCCCCACCCAGCTCTCACCAACATCTTCGCCGGCTCCTTCATAACCGTATTTCTCTTGAAAAGCACCATCGGTATCAAATGCAACGCGCCATAGATCGGGAACATCCACTTGAAGACTTCCCAGAAGCGTTCGAGGGGGACGTTCAGGCAGGAGTCGAGCCACGGGTGGACGGCGGAGCAGGGGCCGAAGAAGGGACCCCAGGTGGGCGGGGAGGCGAGGGCGAGGGCGCGTCGGGCGAGGAGGTCGGTGTGGTTTGAGGGGGTGATGTCCTATGGGGCGGAAAGAGGTTAGTTGTGCTCTGGTGGTGTAAAGGCGAGAAGAGGAAGAGGAACGTACGGGGCGGTTGATGAGGGTGTTTATGTCTGACATCTTGAAGACGTGGTCTCGGACGAGGTCTCTGTTCATGGAGACGCATTCTTTAGGGATCTTCCCGGCTTCTTGGATCCTAACAGCAAGCCATTAGTCGGGATGGCGGTGTGACAGGAAGCAGAACGAGACGTACCAGTGGACATATGCGCGTGGAAGCGTGTCCGGACGGAGAAGAAAGCCGTACAGAATTTGTCCACAGCTGTAGATATTCATTAGAAATCTAGTTCGCTCGATGGGAGTAGTCGACTGACCATAGTGAGAACACTAGGACATCTCCATGAGGGATTTTGAAGTTATGTTTTACTGAGAACGCATTGTAACTGCCCTGCAGCCCTCTACTACGCGTCAGCATATGACCGAAGCAAAAGAAACAAGAAAGCTACTCACCGAACAAACAGCTGTTGGGCAATAGTTACTCTTCTCCCTCTCTTCTCACACAGAATCGCAACCCCTCCCGCAATAGCACCAGCAATAACAGCATGCCATCTCTGCGTTCTCTTCCGTAGATACTCCTGCGCACTCAGCGACAGCCGAGCCTGTCTCTCCGACAACAGCCTACCCCTTCCAATCTCAATATCACCCTCCTCGTCTTCTTCGTCGAACGGGTTGGCAGACGCAGCCAAAAGGGCATCCGAACCCCGTGGATAATCTGCACGGAACTTTCGATGTGAACGAGAATGCGACAGGCTCTTGTGTTGGCTGGGTCGTCCGCCTAGTGAGCCGGGCGCGACGATAGGGAGGGCGTTGAGGATGAGTTTGTATATGGATACGAAGAGACCGAGCATGGCTGCGAATCTGGCAGAGTCGGAGCCGAACAAGGCTTGGCGGATGACTGCGAAACGGTAGGACCTGCATAGGTAGGTGATGTTTATGGCATGTAAAAGAGGATTAGAGACAGAAATACGTACTTGGGTATGCTCTTGATCCGTGTCAGGAGCAGAATGAAGTTCACACCAGAGCGTATGGCAAACGCCAGACCTCCAGCACCTACAAGCACGCGTGCAGATACCATTAGTCTTGCAGTTTCAGGTGTAATAATCACAACGACGCACGTAGTCCTCCTCTCCCAGCATGCTCAAAGCACTCCCACAAACTATCCAGCTCGACCGGTTTCTCGCCCCTGTCCCGCCACACAATCTTCCTCGCCTCCCTCAGCCTCTCCTCATAGTTCGCAAGAGCGACCAGATTCTCAAATGACGCCATGGCCCGCCTAGGTGCGAACTGAATGTACGACGGTACACGCGAGATGGGGGGAGTGTCCGAGCTATCACGGTCTCGTTGGGGAACAGAGCTCGAACTGTCCATCCTTGGCCTCTAATTCCGAGTGGCTGGCGATGATGAGGGTGAGTGGAGGTTACCCCAGACGGCTCGAGAGCTGATAATAATGTGTTGGGGTCCCGGGTGCGGGGTAATTGGTAGACGGCGTTCCCCACTGCAAAATAGACGTGAAATCACAGGCCTTGGCAAACGCTGTAAGTAGGACTTCAAACAGACTGTGGCTTCCAGGTGGCTTCAAATGCTTTCAGATGACGATGATGTATGTCGTGGCCAAGGCTTGTCTTGTGAACTGGGCGGAGTTGAGACGGAATCCGGAGTTCCTGCTGTACGTGTGGCTGAGAGGTCAGTTGATACCCACTCATCGAGTTCTGCTCACCACTCTAGATAGACACTGTGATATAAGGTCTCTATTTTGAAGTTCTAAAGCATAGACGTCCTGTGCGAGTTGAGCGTGGGTTGGTGGTCGTCGGCCAGGTAGTCGCGTTGGGGAAATGGTGCGTAACAGACAGCATGGTAGTCAAGCGCCAACGTCAAGCAGCCTCGGTTCCCTGTTCGTTCGCAAAGCTCGTACGTTGCTGAAGCCAAGGATGAAAAAATAAATAGAGGGCAATGTTCGAGGGGAACGTGAAGAGCGCAGAGCACGCTAACCTGCATTCCAAGCCGCACTCAATGCCGTTGATCATCTCACATGGCACAATCTGGGACGCCCTGCTAATCGAACTTACCATGATCATATGAGGGATCACTCTCACGATTACCAACGCAAACCATGGATATTTAACAGGAAACAGATATATTCTGTACGTACATCCAGAACGTGAACATAGAAAGTAGAAAGACGATACATATCTTTACAACGGCCACGAAGGCAGAAAAAATAACAAAAGGGGTTCAATCTCGCGAAGAGATGAAGAGGTTTCCAAAAATTGACCAGATGCAGCAGACAGGGAGTAGTCTGAATCGAGTTACGCTCTCGAGCCAGCCCCGCCGAGCCCGCCACGAAGGCAAGCCCGAGCGACGCCAGACCCGATACGAGCGCGCCGCGAAGTGAACTAAAGGGCGGGGAAAAGCAAACATTCGTCAGTAGCATAGCCGCACCACAACACACCACCTCCCAGAACTCTCTCCTTCTCTCGCCACAATCCTCCTCGTCGCGTTACTCCCCGTCGGACGAAGCGACGGTTAATGGTCGGTGGAAAGCATGCTTGGATTTGTTTCGTTTTCACTTCTAGTCTCCCTACGGGAACTTCGTTCGTAGTAGTCACAGTTCGTCATGTATATCGGCTTCGCAGGGTATAGTCGCTTGGTTTCGCGTATGCTTATCTCGTGCGTGCGTATAAAGCTTGTGTGCCACTCGACGAGTCCTATCGGGATTTCGTCGTGGTTCTTGTTAAGATACGATCGGTATGATCGGTGCAGTTGGGGTGGTACGTGCGATACGTCTCGACACGTCCGGTACGGTTGGTACGGTGGGGTACGGTTGGTACGTTGGGTTACGGTTGGTTACGGTTGACGGACGGTACGTGCGACACGGTCGACACGTCCTGTACGGTTCGGTATGATGGGTTGACGGATACGGTGGGTACGCGCGAAAATCTTCGACACGTCCGGTACGGTATACGGTATACGGTATGTGGTATGTTACGCATGATGCGCTTCTCGGTATGTCTGAGTGTGGCCACCCTGTGACAGGGGGCTTCCAGGTATATCAACGTCTTCGCAATACGCGTCGACGATCAACAAGCATTCGAACTTTCGTTCTTCAGCAGTTACACGCCCTGAGGGCAACGTCCAGGAAAGCGTCTCGCGACACATTTCCTCCAATTACAATCCTCCACAGCGTGGTATGCGCTGCTTCGGATACATACAATCCTCCACGACGTGGTATGCGTCGCTTCGGATACCTCCAAGAGGTTTCCCTCTGCAGTTTCATGGCTTTGTCAAGCACAATTCGCTGTGCCTTTCGGCATAGTACCAGCTACGTCTCGTACGGTTAAGCACCACATCGGATACACAGCTGCAAGGAGGATACGCGCCGCACGCCGCAAACGAGCGCGACAGTACGCGCATACCGCTATACGAGTAACACGACACCGACCAGGAGCCGACGCCGTGCCACTCGTCCCTCGCGAAGCTGCTCTCTTAGTGTTGGGCGACGGCAGCCTTAGAGTTCCGTGATCGGTTCCCTGGAGCATGTTCCACCGACGTGGACGGCTTTCACCACTTCCAAGTCGACTTGTATTCACGAGAGTGCGCAACACTTCTCGTCTGCACCCCCGGGAGGGCGCAGGTAACGCCGATAGAGAAAGGGAGAGAGAGATCAAAAGAAATGAGAGAGAGGTGAGAGTACGTAGCTTATAACGAATGAGAGAATCCCCGCCCAACTCCCGCGACATTGTTTCAACTTCAGGACCCCTCTCCTCGCCCGTATAGGGGTCTTCGGTGCTATAGGGGTAAAGTGATAGTTGCTGGTGTGCCGCTCGGTTTGGTTGTAACCGGACTCTGCTAGAGCCTGTCGAGGGGAGCGAGTAATACTCAGACCTTAGCCCGCTCGCGAGTGTGGACGACGAGCATCCTGTGTGTGGCGAGCATCGCGGCTTCGAGTCTGCTGCATCGGTGAAGAAGAAAGAAGAAAGAAAGAAGAAAAAGTGAATTTTTGAAGCGCGGACGAGATCAGGCGGAGATGGAATTAGATGACTGTACATTCGATCTCCGCGATCATATGCAGCAGATCCAATCCGCCGATGACTGTGGCCAGCTGCTGACGCGCTCGTGAGATGGTTCTGACTCGTATAAGAGGCATGCGATGTATGTACCAAGAAAACCCAGTTTGGTGATCCAAGGTATCGTCATTTCTGGCTTACTGCCAGGGCAGATCCGCATTGACCTGCCAGTAGTGGCAAGAGACAACTTGAAGTCAATTTGGCTACTTCGAGTAGAGGTATAAGGTAGAGAGTCAACAAGTTTTAGGTCCTACTTGGTATGTAAGTAATTAATTTGGCACATACCTTGCCTAGTACCTTCTTGTGTCTAGTACCTATCGTCGCCTGTAAACCTAGAACTTATGTTAAGTCACGGTAAACGGAGTCTTGGGACTCGTATCCATGAAATGACTGCTTATATACTGGATACACAGCGCAGCTAGCGTTTTGATAAGGATGCGTCGGTGGCATAAGTACTTCGACGCTCATACGCGATGAACGGAGACTTTCAAGGAGTGAGCGGTCTGGCGGCAGGCAGGCCAACATTCTCACGGGCTCGAAATGGCAATCATGCGCATCACCGCCCATTTCAGCGGCAATTCGCGATCGAAGTTCGTCAAGCTTTCGTTCGACAAATCGATCCCAGCACATGAAGACGCAAGCCAACCAACACAACATCTACGCCGAGGTACGAGCGCACTTCCTAGACCACACGTTTATTCATACTTACGGATGTCTATGTTCTCAGGTAAGCTTCGCCGTTAGCAGTGTCCAGTACTGGAGTGATTGACGTGTCACTCCGCTGTTTCTTTATGCAGTCATAAGACAAAGAGAGAAGCTACTACGTGACTCGGAGGGAATATCCGCCCGCCGTTGTAAGATTTTTAGTTCCTCCTTGGTTTAATAATCCTCTGACGACGAGACTGAAAAGGCCAGACTGTCGAAAGCTACATGGAAGCGCACCGTCCAACGTTGAGCGAGAACTCCGCACCCCAGTTCATATCTGATTCTTTGCAGCCGACCCAGATTGGTTCTGCGAGGATTCGCCTTCCTAATGAAATTGTCGACCTAATCATCCAGGAGTGTTGGCTAGACTTGGATTCACGACACAAGGTTTTGCGTGAATGCTCGTTGGTATCCCGCAAATGGCGAGCCATGGTCATCCCTTATTTATTCCGTGAAATTACTATCAACCCCAACGGCCATACGACGTCTGCATACGCCCAATTCCTACTCGATACTCCCCTAATCGCCTCTCGGATACGCAGTGTTCATATCCGCCGAGCACCCTTTACCGTGCCTGAGTTAATACCTCTCTTGGAGCGGCTTCCAGGTCTCCGGTCACTTCGCCTGTACGTCAAGAACTTCCGTGTACGTACGGGCTCCAGTAGTACAAGGCCTCTACGGGACTTCACTCTCGAAACACTCGAGTGCGACTTTTCCGAGTGCATCAAGCGCCGATTCAAACGTTTCGACGAAATTCTTACGCTGTTCTCAGATATCAAGACCTTAATGATAGAAGATACGCATCCGATTCACCTGGAAGCTTTCGAATTGGCGGGTCAAGCTGTCCCTGCGGTGTCAGCAAGTGCCGTCGGCAAGACCCAAGTCCACGAACTTCACTACCAAGCCGGGCCACGCGTCACCACATATGTCTCTCCACTTCTATCCAGCATGGACGCCGTGCGAAACCTCACCTCTCTGTGCTACTTCGTTCATGGCGCAAATATGCGGAATGACTTTATTCAACTGAGCGGGTTTTTGGCGACTGTAGGGCCTACGCTTCAAAAGCTGGAACTCGTTTGGGATTGGCTAGTGAAGGAAGATCTCGCCAGTAGTGCGTGAATTACTCTCCGCTCGTATATCTCATAACTTAAAGTCGAACTAACAGATAGGAAAACAATTCTCGAAGCTGCACAGCGAGGCCTGTCGCTATGCACAAACCTTGTCGAATTTGAGCTCCATGGCGACATTGTCGATGACGACGGCACAGATGCGATATTGAATGAAGACTATGAGAAGGTCCTCCGTGAGGAATGGCATCTGCAGGCTGGTTTCATTGCCTCGATACCGTCCAGCAATCTTCGCCACCTGTCCTTCAGTCTAGCCATTGAAGACTGCTACTATCCCGACGTAGTCCACTCACCGCTGCTGTCAAAGATCCGCGACGCGTGCAACCGCTTCACTCAGCTCGAGGCACTCTGCCTCGGATTTTGCAACAATGAGTCGCGGCAAGAGATATGGCAATGCATTTTCTACGAGATGCGGGAATTCGAGCGTATCTTGTGCTGCCATCATAATGCACTGGCGAGCATCGATTTCGGAGTCTGCAATGAGCGGGCCTGCAAGCGATATCTCCTCGGGAATTAGATGTCGAATGCATGGGTGTCTATGTATGTGTTGCACATTATCTCACTCTCGTTTTGTGCTTACTCGTGTTCCCATGTCCCAGCAGACCACGGCTGTCTCCAAACCACAATAATCGCTGTTCGTCTTGCTTATATCACTTGATTAGAATTCGTTGTCCTTTGGTCTATACTGTACCATGCTTTTGGTTTGACTCATAGTCGACCGTGCGTAATTGCCTTAGATCTGCGATACCGTTCTGGCCAGAGACAGAGAGGACCATCCTATATATCCAGATATATATGTACGTATACATAATCTTTTGTCGATTTGGAAACTGACATAAACGTGCACAGAGGAGTCCTAGCCCAAAATCACTTCGTCCTTGATAAGGTTCGTACATGGTGTAGGCCAGACGTCGTTCCAATTGCAGGGCACGCCACTGTTCTGGTGCGCTACAGCTTGTTGATGTTGCCCTAAATGACGGAGAACCGAGATGACTGGGACCGAGACTGGGTGACAAAAGTCATTTGACATCTTCATCAGTCTGGTCGTAGGGTCATATGAGAAACCCATGGAAGAGGCATCTGTGCACCGTCGCTATCTTCTTGTTCTGCTTCCTGTGGTGGGAACGGCGTCATCGCAAGCTTCAGAGGTGGGAATCGCACGTACATATGTGCTCTGTCTTCTAACGCTTACACAAATGAACTCTAATTTCTGTGCCCCATCTTCGCGCTCATCGCGGAATAGTTACTGATCTTGTAGGACATCAACTACATCGTGCTCAGGCTGGAGGGTCGGTACTCGTCGTACTTACACTCTGTTCACTAAATGACAACCAGCGATATGGGAACAAAGTAAGCATGTAGTGTCGGAGATCGTATTTATCGCACTGATCGCCTCGGTTGCTAGCGCAAACACCGACAAAGGGTGGGCCCCTGTCGATGACGGGACAGACGTACGCATCCAGTCTGCTTTGACCAAGAAATACATCGATTACGCTTTCCATCTCGACTACGCCGCTTCCCAACATGCTAGCTCGGGCAGTCGCAAACTCCATCAGTGGGAGATCTCAGGGGACACCCCCAACCAAGTCGTTCGTGTATTCTACATTCCTGTCGTTCCTGTGTGGCTAAATCATACTCATGTTATTCTCTCGTGTAGTGGAAGCTCGATTCTACCGAACCCGATTCAGCAGGATACCTTATCCGCCATGCTGAGACGGGCCTATGCCTCATCCCGACCACAGTCGGTAACGACGGGAGAGTTTATCTGGACGTAGGCCCATTCGGCCATGGATTTACCTTCAAAAAGACTAATGATGATAGCGTCATGTTTGTCGCATCCCCTCGACGTGTAGCAGATTTTCTGATCTGACATCTAAAACACACAGAATTTGTCTCGCAGGCAAGGGATACACAGTCACCGTAGAGGACGCATCACCACACAACGGTGCGAGACTTGTTCTGTGGCCTCACGCAAGCGGCCCAGCCTCCAGATGGAATTTCAGGATTGATAAAGAAGGGCCTCAAGCGAAGTGAGCAGGGTGCGGGTTGCAGAACGGGTTGCTTACGAGTTTTGCTACATGCTTATAAAGACAATGCGAGTACTAGTTTTCTGGATTGGGGCTCTGTATGAAACCACGGTGTAGTTCTGTATAGGCAAATGATCATAACAGAAGATTTTGATATGTAAAAATCGACTTGTCTAAGGTTTACATGCCGTACTTATGCGGCCATCCTCCATCTACAGTCACGATAAGCTGATAGTCGATCAACGAATTAGAGGTTGCTCCAGACGGGCCACATGACGAGGACTGAGCGATCCCACGCTATAGAAATTCGTCAATCAACAGTTCACTGCGAGGAGAACAGCAAGAACCGAAGAACTTACTTCGCACAAGTGATGAATGACGCTGCGAGATTTCATTGGATCAGCGAGGCATTGCGCAGGAGATGAACGACGCACCTCATCATAGTCACTCTCAAACTCTTCGTCGTCGCACTCTTCGTCGTCGATAATCGCATCACGCAACTCTAACGGAATGGTCTCGTCGTAGCCAACCTTGAGCTTGGGTGATATGGCTTTACCACCGAGGTTTACGAAGTCTGTCACTGATAGCGACGTCTCTACCTCCCTCCGGTCCGTGAAGTAATAATCGCCATCTTCACGTGCCCCTGGTCCAGCTTGACGATACTCAACGTTGGCCAGTCCGAGATGAATACCTTCTTCTTCAGCGATCATCGAGAGTATATCAACCTTGAGTACGTCTGAGCCATCCAGCCCTTTGCGACTGCTAACGTATTTGGTTTCGCCAAGGAGGTAGATGAGCTTGGATGGCGATGATCGACCCTCGTCGCGCCTCCATGCCGCAAAGACACTCCGCAAGCGGAAGATAAGTTCTTCGTCGACAGACAGTTCAGGGCGTGGCGAAGGCGCGTTATGTATGAGATCGAAACACAGGGCCAAACGAGTACCGGTAGTTATAGGTTGAATGTCGTAGTTCACGTCAGCGTGCCAAGCGAGAACGTTGGTTTCGTAAGGATTGTTGACGCCGCACTGCTGCGTGATAGAGAACCCGCTGCGCGGAAGCTTGAAGCATGCAGATCCGCCGGTAAAGTTGGACGGCAGGAAGATGATGACATGAGCGAAAACCCTTTTCTGTTCGGATTGCGAACGGCGCTCTGTAGGGAGCAGGATTCTGTAGGGTTCGTGAATATGATGCTAGTTCACTATGCAAAGAAACCACGGACTGCAATCCAGGCTCACATAGGAGCAGCTTACGCAGCTCCAACGTTGGCGGATGACCTTTGGGGTACAGGGCTCCCAGTCCGTCGCATACGTCACGGGTAATGCTCGCTAAAAATCGAGGCCACATTGCATTGCTAAACGCCACCTAGTGCTCTGTCAACCAGAATGGCTCCTACACCTTAGAGGTCAAAACTCACCTTGCGTGCGGCCATATACCGAGGGACGCAAGTTGTGTTGTCGTCCGAGATGAGCGGCTGGCATCGTGCCTTCACTAGCTCCTCTTCACGAGCACCAAGAGGCAGCCCGACGAGACCAAGATCTGCGAGTCCAAGGCCTGGGTTGGGCGCATCTGGATAGGCCTTGTTGAACGAGAAAGACCCGTCGATGTCAAAGTCATCGTAGAGTATGGTCTCCAAATCGCTCTGTAGATGTCACATCCATGTTAATACATGCAATGAGATGTAAGGATCGCGTCGCTGCCTACCCGAATAGACTTAGCATTGGCTTCCCCACTTCCGATTGCCGGGGGTGCTGCGAAAACAAACCGCTTCGTGCCATTACGATGCACATCCATTGGACTGTTTGATGTGTTCAGGATTTCTTCTAGACGAGTCTCGGTGGTCCTGTCGAGTGACAGACTCAGAGCAATCAACAGTTAGTAGTATGAGGGGGTTAAGGTGAATGGCAACATCTGGAGGGCTTTATAGACACGCCCTGCATATATTTGCCACACAATGGTGACAAAGAAACAAAGAGAAAGACAGTCTGCATACTGACGGTGATGCGATAGTAGGCCACAGAGACAAAGAATTCCTTCAGTGCCCGCCGAGCGCTCTTATAACTAAAAAGGTAATACGTCGCATCACTACGGCAGTTTCCTTCTTGAGCGCTCGTATCAGGTCGCGTCTGCTCGAGCTCGAAGCTGTCGTCACTGAGGATAAGTAGGCCTACATTGCAATAGAGGTACGTGTAGTAAAAAATTTTCACTAGTTATGGCTGATTGTGATGGTTGATGGACTACTGCTCTCCAGGACGATAGCAAGTTACAGTCCTCCGAATTCAAGTGTGTCCCTCGCTTGGACGGTGGACAACTGGAGCATTATAAGAGCGCGTCGTCGGAGACTATTACTGGCGGAACCCAACCCTTCATGCAGTCATCTCTGATGCATCTTCCGCCCGAGTTGCTGTTCCTTATTATGGAGCAACTGTCGAGAGGGGATCTGTTCGCTTGCTCCCTTGTATCTCGCCAATGGCGTAGCGTCGCCGCTCATCGACTGTTTAGGTTCCTGACAATACCCAGCTCCCAAGACTCCAGAACCGTGTCGGATATCGTGCAAAGTATATGGGACATAGACACTACACCCTCACTAGGTGCACACGTGCAGGCTGTCTATATCAGCGGCTTCGATATGGACCTCGCTGTGTTGAATTTCCTCATGGATCACCTCCCTCGCCTTACGATGCTCGATATATCCGGAACCACCCTTCGCGTAGGGAACTCCTCGGGCCCCCAAAGCCCTCTGAACCGACACGCACTCAAGAGAGTCAACTGCGAATCTTTCTATGTTGATAATAACAACTACGACCAAATCATAGGGTTTTTGTCGTTGTTCTCACGTATCGGCTTCCTGGAGATTGGTGACGATCCTTATGCTGGAAATAATCCATGGGTTGCTCGGCAGCACGCGGACACCGCGGCTGATAGCTACGAACAAGCAGCGCTGCAGGTCGACAGTATCCATCTGGGATACAATTATCGAATAACTTGTTTTGTGGTGCCATTTCTATGCTTGACAGGCTCATTCCGCCATCTTACGTCTCTGGATATGCCTGTCGAGGACCCTATTCACGAGCTCGCGTCCTTGCATCAACTTCTGTATTGCGCGAGTGGAACTCTCAAGATTTTGCGCGTCGAAATGCTTCACAACGCGTCTTGGTTTACTCCCGAAGCTGCTTCTCTAGGTAAAGAAGTTCTCACAGGTATTTGATATCAGGCGCATCACTTACAACTCTGACATTCCAGCGGAAAAGTTGCGTCCTGGGCTCACAGCATGCACGGCGCTCGAGGAGCTCTCCCTCAACGTCGAACTCACTCTTCCCATTGAGCACTACCAGTCTCATGTTGACCGACTAACGGAGCCCGTTGTATCAGAAAATGAATCCATAGTTCGACTTTGCTGTCAAAGTTGGCTCGCGGTGGTGGACATGGTTGCCCTGCTACCTGGACAGCATCTTCATAAGTTCAGTTTCTGTTTTACTGTCATGGGGTTCGAGATGGACATACCTCACTTGCTCTCGTGGTCAAGCCTACGACATACGCTCCGCAACTTCCCCGAATTGACGGATATTCATGTTGATGTGGATGCACACTCGTTCTGTGTCCTGAGCGAACTGCAAGAATTTGAACCCGTCGTCAAGAGGCTTCGCAGCTGTATAAAGCGATGGTTCGAAGAGTGGTCCAGGTCTGCGGAAGGACGATGCAGTCATTCACCGTGTCGGAGGTATCAGGATAGGTGGAAGGATATCCTGGAAGTGGTTGAGTAGGATCAGGTGCGGACTTACTGCTTTCTAGCAACAATACGGGATATTACTAACGCAAGACGCGTCTTATTACTCCAGACTAGAGACATGGTTTACAGACCTTTGAACGGATAGTGCAGAAACTTGTTACATCATGATTATAATGTCCTAACTTGCAGCAGACACAAACTCCCAGTCGTCACTACTATCGTCCTTTGCCTTCAACGAAGCTTTCAGATGGGTGTAATCTGAAGTCGCGGTATTACGATATCTACCAGCTCCTTCTAGTACCTTTATCACCGCGATACTTCCAGTGGCGCTGGATTCTGAATTCGTCAAGTGTATGCTCAGCGCAGATCTGGGTGAGTGATTCTATTCAACTGAAAAACACAAAGAAGTTACCATATTATATAGAGATGGACTAGTGAACGGCACGCGCATGAGAGACATCATCAGATGGCGCCCAGCCTAGGTGAGAAACTGAAGGTCAGTTGTCATGCTATCTTCCAATTCAGTTGAGTACTTAATATCCTTACGTTTCAGTGAATTGCGAGGCTCATCACCATTACCACACGAATAGAGAAGTAAGCGAGGTTCGAGTTCAATATCAAGGATACATATTCAACAACACAATTGCTTATATACGCTACGTCTCCGCCCGCCTCAGGTGATCCTCCCTCAAAACGAAACCGATGTCTGACACCGTCGTAGAAGAAGTCTACGGTGTACCCTACACACCCCAATTCGTGAGCCCATTCACTGACGCATCTCGCGCTCTATCCGGCAAGAGCCTGGACAACACTTCGTCCCTCGACACCCATGGAATCAAGTACATCCGCGTCCAATGGCTCGACCTCACCAACACCGTTCGCTGTCGCATCGTCCCTCGCGCGCACATGGCCAATATCCTTCAGACTCCTCGTCCCGGCATCACCACGAACTACGCCATCCTAGGCATAGTCGGTGTCACTATCGCACCTGGATTCTCTGACGTTGGTGAACATCTCTATCTCATTGACCCGATGACCTTCAGGGTCTGCACATACGCGCCAGGACATGCCAGCGTCATGGGCGTCTTCCAGGAGAAGACTGCCAGGCCACAGTATGGACTGGACGTGCCCACGTGCCCGAGAACGCAACTCAAACGAATCGAACATGCTGCAAAGGTAGATGCGGGGGTCACATTCCTCGTGGGCTTTGAAATTGAGTTCATCCTGTTGAAGGAGTTCGACTCGAAAACTGGGAGGTTTGTCGCAGCCAACGACGCGGAGTATACGACCTCTGCCAAGTTACCTACTGGTGGTACAGAGACTATCATCATGGAGGCTATTGTTGATGCTCTGGTGGCCGCAGACGTCGAGGTTCTGATGATGCATCCTGAGGCTGCGCCAGGACAAGTGAGTGGTCGCAGATCTATATCATCAAGGACATATAACTCACCTTTGAATTGCTAGTATGAAGTAATCACCGGCCCACTTCCTCCAGTGGAAGCCGCTGATGCGCTCGTTTTCACCACCGAGACGATCAGGAATGTTGCAGCTAAGCACGGATACCGAGCAACCTTCGCACCTCGTCTTTACGCAGATCAACGTACGTGCCACTCAGTTTCCTATTGTATACGTCAGTAACGGTATCTCCAGTCGGGAGTGGGCTTCATGCTCACATATCCGTGCATGAGACAAGTTCAAATGCAAGCGGGCAATCCACACGAGACGATGAGGCTCTGGCCCCGAATTTGACTGTCATTGAGCGCTCGTTCCTGCAAGGAATGTTATCTCACCTGCCTGCACTCTGTGCTCTCACTCTCCCTACTGCCGCTTCGTATTCCCGTGTTGACGATGGCATCGTATCCGGCGGTTCCTACGTCGTCTGGGGTTCCGACAACCGTGAAACGCCCATACGGCTGTGCGGAATGCCTCGAAGCCAGTCTGCAGGTGGCCACCACTTTGAAGTGAAGTGTTTGGATTCGACTGCGTGTTCATACATCGCTTTGGCTTGTCTCCTTGGTATGGGAGCTGATGCGATCAAACGCGGGGCCCCACTTACCCACAGAGACTGCAATACCAAAGGCGTATATGAGATGTCAGCGGAAGAGAAGGCCGAGTTTGGACTCAG
The DNA here is from genome assembly GCA_037042295.1 of Irpex sp. Y119-03. Lineage (NCBI taxonomy): Eukaryota > Fungi > Basidiomycota > Agaricomycetes > Polyporales > Irpicaceae > Irpex > Irpex sp. Y119-03. The sequence continues at coordinate 125,510 of JAXQKB010000475.1, read as the reverse complement.
AGATGGGGAGGTGAGAAGGCTGTCTAAGTCTATCGAGGAGGCAAGAAGTGCATTAGAGGCGGATCGGGACGTTGTGAAGCTGTTGGGGGAGCAGTTTGTGCGTGATTATCTGAGTGTGAATAGGGTGAGTTTTTGTTTGCTGTGTTTCAGCAACCGCAGGATAATTGAACTTGTGAAGATTCTACAGGAAGCTTTGGCAGGAGTTGACGAACACGACGCAATGGTTAAACTGATCAAGAGGTATTAGTGGATGTCGCACCCGAAAAGAAGTTGACCCACAAGACATGCATAAATAATATCTGCCTCTGGTATCGGCCCCCAAGTAAATCGTGCGTAGGCAAATTTGACAGGGATGTTCACGACGAAGTTCAAGTTCAAGCTCAAGCTCGTAGGGGAACTTGCAGTCGGCGCTGTTTACATAAGCACATATCGAATTCCAGACGCGACCGTGACTCGGACTACCTGGTGGCTTATGAGAAACTTGTTATAATTTGACGTTGATATTCTATGCATTCTCAGTCTTGGTGTAAAAGGGACTAAGACATAACTTGAAGTACGGTGGTAGAGTAGTCTATCGGCATGCATGCCGGTCACGCTCGTGACGACATTGCTCGGTAACGCGTGTGTCACACACCAATTATGTCACGTATTTTCGCGTTCATGCGCGCAACAGCGACCCTGTCTCTGTAGAAGGTGTCTTGAGCCAATTCTTTGCAAGTTCGAGCTGCGCAATAGCTTGTCTTTAAGCTTGCAGCTGCCTTTGTGATGGCAGAAGCTCAGGAAGTGGTCCCAAGTCTGCTGGCGGACGTGGTACCAATGGCAGTACCAATGGCGGTAAGTTCTGGAAGAGGTATTCGTCCGAATTATCACTCTGAACGTTCTGAACTCTTACCAGGGGGATAGTGTCACTCAGAAGATCGTGGCACCGGACGTTAATGACATATTAATACAAGACACTTCTGTAGAAGCTGCAGGAGCGTCCAATGGCAACGGTGCTAGGACCGAAGCAACGAATACTATTCAGGAAGACGTGAGCAGCCATGGAAATAAAGAAAACGCGGACGATGCAAGCGATATTCGGGTGAGTGACATTCATGTCGTTCAGCAATTAGAAAAGGGAGGATAAGAACATAAAAACTAGGATGACTTGGCAGCCGTCCTACAGGGCGACGTCGACTTCAAGGGCGCTTTCTCCTTCCATAGAACCTACCCAGACGCTCCTAACCCAGGACTCCAGCTCTCCGATCTTGGTACAGTAGGATTGCCTCTCGGTCCCAGGGACGCTGAAGCTGTCAAGTCAAGATGTGCGCAGGCTCCTTTCGGTAAAGGAGAGCGTACATTGATTGATAAGACCGTGCGGGACACCTGGGAGATGGATGCCAGCCAGGTGAATAAAAACAAAAGATCGAATTTGAATAATTCTTTGATATACTGACGGTGCTGTCTGTAGGTGAAGTGCGGCAATCCACGATGGTCTCAGTTCCTGTCCCGTATTGTCAGGGAGGTCTGTGAGATACTTGGCGTTAATTTCGCGGCTAGTCTTCCTCGGTGCGAACTGTACAAATTACTTCTATATGAAACAGGCTCACAGTAAGTTTTACAAGCATGTATGCGCATATCAGCACTCCCCTAACATTACCAATAGTTTCCTTCCCCACGTAGAGTAAGCTACAGCTTTCTTCGACGGAACTTGCCTCCCTCTCATGAATTCGTCTCTCAGCACCGAGAAGCAAGACGGAATGTTCGCGACAATCGTCGTGGTGCTCCCCTCCGCATTTACGGGTGGCGAAGCTCATCTCTCCCACGGCGGCCTCTCGACCGTCTACGACTGTAGTCCGAACAGTCACTACGACACGACCGTCCTCGCCTGGTACACCGACGTCACCCACGAAATCAAACCCATCACCAGCGGGTACCGTCTCGCTCTTTCCTTCAACCTCATCCACACCACCCAGTCGCTACGTCCCGCTTTATCGGCAAACGCAGACCTCGTTGTCCGTCTACGAGGTATACTGACAGCATGGAAGAAGGACAGAGGACTCCACTCGCCTGAGAAGCTCATTTACATGCTCGACCACACGTACTCTCAAGCTAACCTCAGTGCGAGCGCCCTGAAAGGCGTCGATGCGCACAAGGTCGCCATGCTCGACACTATCGCGAAGGAACTCGGCTTCCGACTCGGACTGGCGAGTATCGAATGTCATCAAGTTGGTCCTGCGGATGCGGGATACGGCGATGAGTACTACGGTTTTGCGGATATCCATGATACTTCCATGTCGGTTACGTGTTTCAAGGATTTGGACGGCCAACTGATTCGTAGTACGTTGGATTTCAAGGATGAGATGGAGACTATTCCGTGGGATCTTAGGGTTAGTATCGAGGAGGGCGATGTTGATGAAGAGGAGTACGAGGGGTATCAGGGCAACGTACGTACCTCCATCTCTGCTCACTAAGAAAAGCTTTTCACTTTTGACGGTAGTACGGGGGTGATCTGGAACGATGTAAGCGTCATTACTTCGAGTCGGTTTCATGTAGACGGCCAACCTTTGCTGACGATGGCATGCAGGGTACCGTCGTACCGTGCTGGTGATTTGGCCTTCATGGAGCAACTACTCCGTGCAATACACAGGAGATAAAGGACTCTGGCACGCATTAGCAGACATCAAGAATATCACCTCTCCTCACGGGACGTCGGACGAAACAGAACTCATCGACTTCGTCCTCTCTCGCTTCTCACAAGACCCAGGTACAGTCGCGCGTGCGGTAACTGAGATTGCTCTCATTTGGCACGATGCGGCGCTGTGGACCCGTACGGTGAAGACATGCTGCGCCACGGAGGGACTCAAGACCATTTCGGAGGAGAGGATCCAGCTGGCCATCAAACACTTTGGGTTAGAGACCGCCAAATCTGGGTACGTCTCGGATGTTAATCTTATAATGCGTAAGTAGCTGATTAGAAGGGAGAGTAGAATAGAAGAGATGTTGGACAAGGACACTCGTAACGCGGCTAGGATAGAATTCCTGGACCGATTCCGAGAGTGGGCTAACGAGCTGCCGGACGACACACCTGACAAGGCCGCACTACAGGAGTGGTCTACCGCGAGCGCAACCAGAGTTCTCGCAACGTTGAGGAAGCCTCAGAAGTCCGAGCAACCACTGTTGCTCTCTGTCGCGATGAACAACGGTGGCATCGAATACGTGAAGGATCAGTAAGTGATAAGTACGCACTAATCCTGAGATATATGTTAACGCCCCTGGAAAAGCATGTTGCACCAGCTCATCAGTATAGCGGACAGCAGCTTCTTACGAGAATTCGCAACGACCGTACACGAATTCCCAGTATTCCCGGACTGCGATGCCAAGTCGACAGTGGTGTCAAGTCTCCTCGCTGCGGCGATCTCGCGGGCGTGTTTCTTCAAGCCTACTGCCAACGTGCAAGCACCTCGTTATGGATATCCATACTACAATGCTAAACCGCCCGCTCCTGAGCCAGATTTTCTGACCTTGGCCAAGGTATATATCATAGCTGCGAGAGACCTGGGGCAGAGGCATCTGGCTAACGCGGTCATCGATCGGATTATGGATGTGAGCAAGTTCAACGCCGCACAAGCTCAGGAATGCGCGAGGAAGGTCATGGTGCCTTTGGTTACGTTCTTGGGACAGGCTAGCTCGCTGCCACTGGATAGAGGTGGCATTCAAATCCCTACACGTTTCTCGCAGCTGCAGCAGGAGGGTATACGGTTATATCTTGACTGGCTCTCGAATAGCCCGAGTGGGCTTACACAGGAACAATTCGAGACCTTGGTGGATGCGGCATTAGCTGGTGGTAATGCTGACCTGTTCGTGAAAACGTACGTTGATCCAATATATACGCATTTATCGGCTTCCTTACGCGTGGTATATAGCGTCTGGCCCCGCCTTGAGAGCTCAAAGTTGAATGGCGCAGGGCTTCAGCTGTTGATCAAGCAGCTCGTGGCGAAACGAGACAAACTCATCTCGGCAGGCGTCGACGGTCCTTCTGTACAGTCTATGATCGATACACTGGCAAAGCGCACAATCTCTTCTATCTCCCTACAAACTATCTCAGAAATCGTCTCGGCGCTTGATTGGTGCATGAAGATGAACGCACCCGACCTCTGCAACACCATCGTAAAGCGATTCCTCAGCTCTGGAGCGAGCTCTACACCCTATCTCGAACAAGTCCTTGCCCCTGGGCTGCCTCAGCTGCGAACATGGGGTATCAAGCACAAGAGAGACATGAACCCGGTAGTTCAGAAGATCGTCACCGCGTGGACCGAGAAGGTCCTGGGAGCGCTTCCGGCGGCTAATTCCTCTCTAGCCAATCAGCTGGCTGCACTCGTGAAATGGACGTGCTCGTGCGCCTCGTGCTCGTCTGCACGTACATTCCTTACAGCAAGTGACCAGAAGTCGACAACCCTCTATCGCATCGGTGCCCCTGCCAGGAAGCATGTCGAAGGCCATCTTTCGATACATGCGCGTAGTTTGGCGACCTGGACCCTCCATCGTACAACACCACAGGGGCTCATCGTACGTGAACTTTGGCTTCCTGATATGCGTTGGTAGCTGACTTTTGTATTGTAGTTGAATAAGTCGGACGCTTTGTGCAAGCTGATACGATGGAGAGCAAACCAAGCTAAAGGTGTCGCTCTTCTGAAAACTCTAAGTGCAGATGAGAACGAACTCCGGATCATCTTGGGTCCGGAATACGACCGCGTGAAGGCTGTCCTGTCAGGTCGTGCAGTCGGACAAACAAGTGGCCCAGCTACTGAGCCCCACCCCCCTACAGCCACCTCAGGCTTGCGAGCGGGACCATCAACAAATCCTACTGTAGGAAGTGTTCAGCAGCAAGTTGCTTCTAGCTCAGTGACGAGCGTCTCTCAACAGGAAGCTACTTCTAGTTCAGCGACAAGCGGGCCCCCTACGAAGAAAAGAAAGCATACCGCTTACAATCCGGACGACGTGATAGACCTCACATGACGACAAGATTCGTTGAGCCCACGGGATGTGCGTGTGGGCGCGATCTCATTTCATGGTACAATATCAGACAGTTGCTAATGCGTACCAATGCTTCTCTATGTAATGTTTATCTTATCACTTAACATATACATGTTTGATACAGCACATCTTCTCGCAGGTCCACTATTAATACCGTTGGCACAACGGTAAATGTCGTCACTGCAGCGTGTGCTCACGCCCGCCCGAACCGCGGGAACGTATCATGGGATGTCCTCGGTTGTTGTGGATAAGCTCATGCGTGATGCATCGCTCCTCCCATTTTGTTCTTGTCTTCATTGCAGCCAAGGCACATACGCGTGCATCGGTCTTCTCAAGACTGGGTTGACCCGATTGATGATGCACGAACGTCACCCCCTGTGTTCGGGACCGTCATAGTTTTCCCAATTGGATATGTGGGTCGCGTGTTGCTAGACAAAAATGTCTGGTTGGGAGGAGCACTTTGGCTTCCATTGGTGCCGCAGCGCGATACCTATCACCGGGGATTAAACCATATTCAACCTGGCACGCATTTGGCGATGTAAGCCTCCTGAGATGTTGTACTGTCAGCCCCCAAGTCATCGGTATAAAAGGACCTTCGAATTTAAATACTGACCATCCACTACATTCCCTCCGAACCCCCTTTCGTCACAGCAACCTACATACAACTATGTCCTTCGTAAGTGTAACGATCAAGGACCACACGACGGCGTCGAGCCCACGACCGCATGTCATCTACTTCGTCGACGCTTTGGCGTACGACGGCAAGGTCACTCGGGTCGGAAAACGCTATTCAGACGTAAGCAACATCCCACTAATGCCCTTCACACAACCATCTGCTGAACTTCAATGACAGTTTCTTGACCTACACACTACCCTCGGCGACAGAGAGATCTTGCCGCCGAAGCGCATCCTCGTCACCTCCTTCATCCCTTCAGCCTGGGCGGACGACAGTCTCGTCGCAGAACGCAAGGCAGGGCTGACAACATACCTGAACAATTTGCTCAAGTCGTCCCAGTATGGAGCCAACACATCCCTGAACGAGTTTCTAACACAGCAAGCGGACTCTACGAAAGCACCGAACCTCGAGGACGCTTTGCCATCGACTCTGTCTCGTAAGGCGGCGCTGGAGGTCCAAGCACAGCTCTCCGCCGCCGCCACTTCTCCTATTGCCGCTGCATACTATCCGGACTGGTCGGCTGACAGCTGGCCACCTGAGAATTTGGACTATTCGAAATTCGATATCATATTCTTTGGTGAGTGATCCAATCCGCCATTCTGTGTCGTGTCAGCCCTAACAGCCACGGTAGCATTTGCCACGCCGAACTCCTCGAGCGGGATCAGCTATGACAGCGGTTCAACGTCCATTTTGAAGAGACTGGTCACCGCTGCGCATAACAGCGGAAAGGGCACAAAGGTTGTGCTTTCTATCGGTGCGATATATAGAATTACGAGTATCTCTACGAGCAATGCTAATGTGTGTTCTGATGATTTAGGTGGATGGGGTGGCAGCACGTACTTTTCTCAGGCGGTCAGTAGCTCAGCAAACCGCTCTACTTTCGTCAACGCGGCGAAAAGCGCAGTATCGACCTATAACTTGGATGGTGAGTTATCTTATGCATGCAGTACTGGATCTTCTTACTTACCTATCGACACTATCGACAGGTATCGACATCGACTGGGTACGAGTCGCTTCTTGCACGACCCTCGCACCTCATACTCACCATTCTCCCAGGAATACCCTAACTCGGAGGGCGCAGGCAACCCACACTCGTCATCAGACTCTGCAAATCTTCTGACGTTCTTGACTTCTCTTCGTTCGGCGCTTGGGTCTTCGAAGATCATCTCTGCGGCGGTCACGCACCAGCCTTTCTTGGGTTCCAACGGTCAGCCGCTGACCAACGTATCTGCGTACGCCGCACAACTGAGCTACATTAACATCATGTGAGTCGTCACGACATTACTTCCCTCTTGAGTACGTGCTCATGAGAAGCTGACTCGTATTGATCTCTAGGAACTACGACGTTTGGGGTCAGTATTCATGTCAGTTAAGCTATGGAAGCACGTCACTGACCATACATCTCCCACAGGTGCTTCCTCTACACCCGGGCCCAATGCTCCCCTGGGCAACCTTTGCGGAAACTCCAAACAACCCCAAGCCAGCGCCGAAGCAGCCTTCAGCCAATGGACCGCAGCCGGGTTCCCAGCAAACAAGATGCTCCTCGGCCTTCCTCTCTACGGCTACGTCTCCCAAAGCACCAAGACAACCCTGACAGACATCGCCATCCCGCCTCCAGGCTTCAATGTACAGAAGTACAGAGAACGCGTGCTGGGATTGCCGACCAGGAACCCGGTGCTCGCGTGCCCTCTCGTGAAAGAGGCGTATGACGGTGCCAGTGAGCCCCCTAACTTCCTGGATGGAAACCATGATCGGAGCAGGCAGAGGGAGAAGACGAAGACGATCGAGGCGAAGGCTGGAAATGGCGATCTGAGTAGTTACTTTGGACAGCAGATTGCGTTTAACCAGATCGTGGCGCTTGGTGCTCTGACGAAGAGCTCGAATGGAACCTACGTCCAAGCCAATGGGTATACTGAAGGTGAGCTTTTCATGTCGTATGTCGGAATACAGGACTCAAACGGTTTAAATAGGCTGGGACGACTGTAGTGACACTCCGGTAAGTACACTTTAAGACTGAAGTTATCACTGTTTCTTACCGTTCGCATTCCAGTTCCTCTTCAACACGTCTCGCAAGACCGTAGTCACATACGACGATACGTACTCCCTGAACGATAAGGCCGCCTACGCAAAGCAGGTTGGTATGGCAGGGACGATGACCTGGTCTCTGGATCAGGTAAGCAATAGTCATGTCCCGATCTCCCAAGAATTTGTCTTCTGACTTCGTCCGAATAGGACGACGGATATACGCTCCAGAACGCTATTCGCAAGGCCCTCGGAAAGTCTTAGGTTAGACTTTGAAGACTTCTTGCTTCAGGATACGCGCTCAGTGCTTCTTGTTTACGACTTATTCTGACGACTTTCACGAACGAACGACCTATGATACGACCATGTTAGCGACGAATAGGTTATTTGATGGATAATGTAATAATACTCGCCTGTAGCAGAATGCATACATGTCGTGAACATTAAACACGCCTTTACCTGCGATTATACTCTATCGGGTGTTGGTGAAGTCTTCGCCCCTATGGAGGAGCAAGCACAATCAAGACGATGCTAGAATCGGTATATTTGAATCACCAAATCTACGCATAACGCCCTTTCCTTCACCGTCTTCACGAGCTCGTGCCGTTCCCTTGACACTTCTCAAAGTCCCCATTCCCATTGCCCCTCGCATACCCCTGACTCTGCACGAACGCATCAAGGGTACACAGCCCCTCCTTATCGGCACCGCAGAACTCCAACGATTGCACCTCGTCCTGCACCAATATCCTCACCTTCGCCTCTTGAGCTTTGCCCTTAGTGCAGCTCAGCCTCTCAACGACCACCCTCCCCGAAAACGGTACGATCGAGCTCGCGCGCCACGTCCTGTTCGGATCCGGGTTCGTAGGGTCCAACGGAGCGTCTTGTCGGAAGAGCCCCATAGCAGAGACGATAGCAATGATCTCGTCGTCGTGGGAGAAGTCGGCGTATAGTGTACGGTTGAGCGGGAAGGTGGTAGGGTTGGAGTCGAGGGTATGGTTCACTTGCGTTGAGTCTTGGACGGAGGTGTTTGTGAGACGCGCGAGGAGCTCGTTGATGTACCCGACGCCTTGCACTGGCCCGAGGGGTTGGCCATATCTGTGACATAGCACAAACGTAAGTCATATGCGTGTTTGATGGGTGAATGCTAATAAGAAAATGAGCCTAAGGACTTACCCAGTACCATAGAACTTGTCAAGATCCTCATCATATGCGAATCCAGGAAATGCGGTAGAGAACTCTTCAAAAAGGGTACACCACTGACTCTTATTGAAACTGGCAACGGTCTCAAATGGACAGAGGCTAATGAGGTGGCCAACGTTGCCGGTGGTGAGATTGGCTCCGGGTGCAGCGGAATTAAGCTGAGCGGCGATAGGGGCGGCGTAGATCGCTTCCCACGCGGATGTTTGAGCCTTCCCGTCACCTGCGGCGGGGCACTGGGAATTATCGAGGGTATCGTTCGTCTATGAGCGGGTAGGTCAGGTCCGTCTATTTTAGGAATAAAACACGGCCAAACGTACACCGCTGCCGATGATCACGTTTAGGACAGGTCGAGAGATATTCCCGCTGACTAAGGCAAACCCTGTTGTCCAGTTGTTTGCAGTGGCTACTACGCGTGCGCTGATATCTGAGCGAACGAAAGGGGTATTGCCACCCTGGAACAGTTTCTGGTACCGTTGGAAAGCTACTTGTCCGGCATCGAAAGACCTAGATGTATCTCATGAATGACTGCGATCTATCTCCGTAGCGTGCTTACTGGTCAGCGCCAAACTGTACGAGATCGTCCTGTCCCAGGTTGTATTGAAAACTCTTGACAAAGTCCAGTCGGGGATCCGTGAAGTTCTTTACATTCTGCAGCTTGGCGAGAGCTTTCTTAATCTTTTTGGTGGCCCCAGACGTAGGGAATCGTGCCCCGTGACGTTGAATCTATCACAGTATGTCGATAAGAAACCAGAACTTCCGAAAGTTTTGAAATAGACTGACAATATTGACCTGAAAATCACTATGAGATGGAGAACGTTGTCGTGTATGATAGGATACGTACTTGGTCGACCTCGCAGCCACTAGGAGGAGGTTTGTATACCGCCCTCGGAAAGTACGGCGAATACTGCGCCCAGTTCAATTGCTCGCTTTCAGGGACGGGCAGCAGAGGCGTGACAGGCTTCACCGCGATTCCTACGGTGACAAAACATAGAGTCGCAAACCAAAAGATCATTATGGCCATGACCGCAGAGTAGAAAGAGCGAAGAACGAAAGGAGTGCAAAGAATTCTCCGTTTCGTTGTAAAGCTCTTCTCTTAATATAGCACCTCGGGGACAGGAGCATGTGCGTCGATCGTCCGCTGACTCGGTCGTGAGAGGCCGCGAACGTGCGTGCTTCTGAGGATGATGAGACCAAGGCTTGGCGGCAACTCTTACTTCCATCGTTTCCGTGATAGTCATACAACGGTATACCCGACGCATAGTCGCATTGACGACCGGCGAGGAGGATCACCACTCGTGGCTTTGATCTTAGCGCAGTACTAGTGACACCTACAAAGTCATACATTTTCAGACGAATGGACACTTAAGACAAGACGACAGGACGTACCATAAAGCTCCTCTTTCCTTCACCATAGCTGCTCATGCATCATGGCTTATGCTATATGCTTTTGTGATAGTCACCCGAGTCGATGTTGTGCAATCTGCTTCGCACCAAAACATTGAGGATTTGAGGCCGCAATGGGTGGAGTAGATGATGGGCTTTGTGTTGACTGCAGCTGGGTACATAACAAAAACATTGTGTACGGTGCAGGCGAGGTACAAGACCATGGAAGAGCTTCACAAACCTGCGAAGTCGCAGGACCCGAGCCATAACGAGGATGCTCACGTGATCCAGTGTTAGGACCCCGGATACTCGTAGACGCAGTGCTACTTCATCCATCGCGACTTAAACACGTACTGTACGGTCATCGAATATTCAGGCATGTATCAAGGACTCAGATAAAATTTAAACAAGTACATCTGCGTATTTCTGACTCTTAATTAGCGCATGTTTCCGTAAGGCCGGGACATTTCCCGAACGGGCAGTTGTATAATCACTACTCCCGGACGCGAACCTTTTATTTCGCATTCACCGTTCTTCCATCTCAGTTTTCTTCCATACCCTCTACTAGTAGAGAGCATAGGGTAGTTTTATATTCTTCAGTCTTCTCATGTTGATATATCCCGTCCTTATATAAGCAGTCTCCTTTCTTCCCGAGCATCTCAGAGTCAAGTAGTGATCTGTCCTCTGAGAAATCGACACTACGTGTCGTTTCACTACTGTGTCGTCGCGCAAATGCTTCTTTCCTACTGGCAACTGGTTGGATAGAGCCCACGCCTGTTGGCTGCACAGTACGAACTCCGTTAGGAACTCATTTCGCATACTTATGTTACACAGGCAAGATTTGCAACCTGCTCAAACGCGTCAAGGGATATACCACAGTGAAGAGTAGACAAGTAAGTTAAAATGTAAAACAAGGGTTTATGAGAGGGCTCACACTCAGAAGAGTAAATATGCACTCTTGAGTCTTAGATAGAGACGGTTGGGGGAGTAGTGATAGTATGACTGCCCTTTTAGGAAGTATTCCACCCTCAGAAATGCGTGCGCGTGGGATTCAACAGTAGCAGTAGTATGTCGATCAGAAGATATACTAGTACATCAAACGTGAATATGTGGTAATAAGATGCATGTAACAGATAGAAACTCGGTCTGAACACTGAGTCAACAGCAGCTACTAGTAGTTTTGTAGCACACACTACTACTAGTACTTAGCATGCCAAGATCGCGTTCAAGTCCACCATCCCAGCTTCCTACAAGCTGTTAGCATCAATGAAGCTTTCACTTCTTTGCAGCAGGTGCGTTTAGGTCTGCGCTAGATGTGGTCAGCCGTTGAGTAACACTTCCTGCAGTCGGATTGGTAGACGTACCGGCTTCCGAATCCGAGGTAGCTGCAGAGGTGCTTGTCTGCTCGATTGGGGGATCTGCCAGAGCTGCCTTCACGCTTTCGTATTCTGGACCTAAAATGTTCCGAAGTTCGTTTTCATCTGCGCTCAGATCCTTCAAGAGAGCGACACCCTGGGGCTGGAACTTTCTCCATTGTAGCAATTTAACCAAATCGTCGGACTTGGTTATCTAGTGGTGAAGAACAAATTATCGAATCGTCTTCGAAGCAAGTGCAGATTACGTACTTTGAGAGTGTATGATTCATGTATAGTCCAGGTCGCCAAGTTTTTTGCGTGCATCACAAGGTGTTGCACTGTATGTGGGCTCTCATTATGGTAGATGGTCTTGCTGGCGGTATAACTGATTGTTGTGAGAAAGTTACGTGCATCGAAACATGGGCGGCACGAGCAAGTCCATTTTGCTAGCGCAGTTAGCCGATTCGTCATGACCGAGTAAGCCGCAGGAGGAGTTCCTAGGACCTTCTTTATCCATGCCGCAACGGTCTTCTGAACTACCAGGTTCACATCCTTCTGGTGTTTAATCCCGCATGCTTGCAGCTTAGGCAGGTCAGGAGCAATCCTTTTTTCCAACCAATCTGCAGAAATTTGCTCCACGTAGGTAATGAACCGCTCTATAACGACGTTCCAGAGGTTTGGAATGTTCATCGTCATGCACCAGTCGAGCGCCGAGACAACATGAGAGATATAAGCCACAGACTCGCAAGAGGCCGTGCGTGTTGCCAATGTGCCGAGCAGGGATTGGACCGATGTATCATCCAGGCCAGACGAGACGAGTCTATCTTGGTTGGCCTTGACCTCGTTAATCATCTGCCGCAGCTGTGTGGAGTCCAGCTTGGAGTCTCTACCCTCAATGAATGAGCGTACGCTACAACGAGATGGGACATGTGAGCGAGGAAACAATAGAATCTCAAGGTAAGCGCACCTATCTGCAAACACCTGGGCATCACCACTTGCCAAACCCGCGTTTAACAAGGTCTTGAAGACGCCTGAATTGCGACTCCGGTACCCGTCCGTCTCCAGCAATAGCCACCTGAGATAAAGCCGCATGCCCTCTTGCTGCAACTTCAGGAAGTGCGTTGGAAGATCGCTTCGTGCCTCTCCTAAGAATATAATCAGAGGAATCATGACATTGCGAGAGCACTCTTGAGCGGCTTTATCGTCAAGCTTGCTCGTGTCGGTGACTCGATCGATGATGTCGTCAACCATATGTGAGAGCCCTAGATCTTGGACAGTCTTGATGTAGACCTTGGTCAAGTTGAGATATTCCGTCTCGGAGTCGCGGTAGGAAGTAATCGGCTTGAAGAAACACTCCCGCGAGATCGCGGCGGCGAGAAGGCCGGAAACGACTATAGATTTGGCAACTGACTCATCAGAAAAGGCAGTGGACTTGTGTACAGTCGTTGCGAATTTCCGCAAAAAGGTGCTATCCGCGATGCTGACCAGCTGAGGCAACATACTGCTTTCTTGTGAGCGGGTTTTCGTACTTCAGCGTTGTTGAAAGTTACTTACTGATCCTTCAAATATTCGACCCCGCCGTGCTTCACCGCGAGAGAGATTAACAGCTTTTGTTCGTCGACATACGGCGCCTTCAGCGTTTTGAGAACCTTGGTCACAGTCGAGGTAGCCCACTCCTGCAGGGCAGCTTTGTCTGGCGTGTCGTCTGCCAGACCTGTGATCCACTTTTGGAAGTTATCGAGGAACGCGAATCTAGACGCGTTACTGGGATCCTTGTTCAGCATTTCTTCTAAGCTACGATCCGTTGCATTAGCTACAGGTGTGACAATGGAGTAAACACGGGATACGTACCCAGGTCTGACAGCTTCCAAGCCGAAGTGTACGACTGCTCGCTGTATATCCTCGTCGAAAAGGATTTCAAGGCCTTCCGTGACGCAGCAAGTCTTCACCGCACGATTCCATAACACAATGTCATCCCAAAGAAGCGACATGTCGGTCAGTATAGGTGCGGCGGCGATCGGGTCTTCGGAGCAGCGAGAGAGCACAAAATCGATGAGCTCGCTTTCGTCGGGACTTCTGCTAGGAATGGTGATGTTCTTGAGATCAGCTAAGGCGTGTGATAGCGCCTCGTCTTTTTTGTATTGCAAGTTGTACTTGCTCCACGAAGGCCAGATTACGAGGACGGAGCGGTGATACCCTGCATTCAATTATATTCACTTCTCTGTAGATAGGTGATGGGATGACAAGACCTACAGCGCTCCAGGTCACCAGCTTCCTGTGGTCAAGGATGAGAAGATGTCTCCAGCAAGCAGCGATGTCCGAATACGTACATTCCCTGTATACTCTCCATGCTCCTCCTCATCATACTCATCGCCTTTCGCGATATGATCTGCGAGTTTCGACGGAATTGTCTCTGTCTTCTTGTCGACTTCCAGAGTGCTGCGAATTAGTTGGCCCTCCATATCCTTGAAGCACGTAATGGACAGCTTCTTCTCCTCGATATAGGCGAATCGCCTGGGATAGTCGTGGTCTTCGGTTGCGCCCCCCGACTGATAGTATTCGACGCTGGCTAATCCTAGCCGGAAGCCAAGTTCTTGAGCAATTGGGTCGAGCATGGCAACTTTGTGCGCGTCGACGCCTTTCAGTGCGCTTGCCTGAAGGTTAGCTTGGGAGTACGTGTGATCGAGGAGATAGAGTAGCTTCTCCGGCGAGTGAAGCCCCTTGTCATTCTTCCACGTTATGAGCCTATCTCGCAGCTGCGAGGCGAGGTCCTTGTTCGCCGACAAAGCCGGTCGTAAAGATTTAGTCGTGTGAACCAAGTTATACGAGAGCGCGAGACGATATCCACTGGTGATCGGTTTGATTTCATGGGTTACGTCGGTGTACCATGCAAGGACACTGATCCCATGTTGGCTAGTGGCGCTGCAGTCGTATACCTTCGAGAGCTTGCCGTGAGAGAGATGCGCAGCTCCGCCAGTGAATTCAGAGGGGAGAACCACGACGACGGTTGCAAACATCCCATCTTGCTTCTCGGTACTAAGAGGAAACTCATTAGCGTGAGAATGCTTCTCCTTGACAGAACTAGCTTACTCTACGTGAGGCAGGAAGCTGATACGAAATGAGCAGTGTGATCCATATGCTTTTGAAATCAAATACGCACTGAGAGCCAGTCTCGTAGAGAAGCAACTTGTGCAATTCGCATCGAGGTTGACTGGCGATGTAATTGACGCCGAGTGCTTCACAAACCTCCTTGACCACACCAGACAAGAATTTCGCCCACCGCGGATCACCAAACTCCACCTAGAGAACAGAGTAAGCTCGCGAGAAGTTTGTTCAAAAAATCCTTCTTCATACCTGACTGGCTTCCATTTGCCAGGTGTCTCGCACAGTCTTGTCGACCAAGGTGCGCTCTCCTTTGCCGAATGGAGCCAACTCACACTTCGACTTGACCACTTCAGCCTCTCTGAGACTAAGCGGCAGTCCCACTACACCAAGGTCGGAAAGACGTAGCCCGGGATAAGGTGCGTCCTTGTAAGTCTTCTGGTAGGAGAATGTGCCTTTGTAATCGACTTCCGTCAACTTCAGGAGGACTTCCAGGTGGTTCTAAACATTGTAGTCTTTAGTTCAAATCGATTTCTGACTCCACGTTGACGTTTCGTACTTGAATAGGATTCAAATCCTTCAGATAGTCGTCAGACTCTTCGTTTGGTTTCTCGCTGTCTGTCGTACTCGGACTCTCGCTTTCGTTCTCGCTGTGGTCCTCGTCCTCCGAGTTGTTCTCACTCTCATCATCTCTCTCGTTCTCGCTCTCACGCTCCTCGATATTCTTTCCTTCCGCAGTAGTCGCAACATCTTGCATTATCACGTCGTTTCCAGGGGACGGCAGGGTGTTCTGAAGGAGTGGTGAGATCCAGAACCCAAATGAGCACTTTGACACGTACCTCTGTAAGCGGAGCCTCTTCCGTGACGCCAGCCATGTTTACTCGATAAACCCTATTCAAAAGTCACTATGAGGCCAATACAACCGGTTCGAATGACACAATTCTGGACAGGTGGACAGTAACCTCTCTGAGCCTTCGACGACGGACAGAGACAAGGTTCGCTTTCGAGTGCGCGTTGACGCGCCTGTGACGTTAATTAGTCCGTGACAGACGTGTAGTATCACGGTCACGGGCATGACGACCGTGACAGCTTGTAAAACAAAACAAGGAGTAAGTATATGAGTAATTTGTCATCCATATAAACATACATTAGAACACTGTATAGAGTCAAGATAAGTAACTAAAGGAACACTAAAATCAAACCGCACGGCTACAAGAATTATAACGACAATTATAATCAGCCTAAGTCGCAGTCGCGCCCTTTGGCTTCGTCGCAGATGGTTCAGCAAACATCTCGCTGAAAGTCCTTTTACGCCGATTTGTTGAGGCAACCTCAACGTCCGCAGGCCCGGGATGATGAGAGGGAGGATCAGGTATAGGCCTCCCACCTGGTTGAGGTACGAGTGCCAATCTCATACGATCATACTCAGAGCCCAAAATCTTCTTCAGGCCATACTCGTTCACGGCAAGCCCTTGCAGGAAGTTGATCCCCTTTATCTGGTTTCTTCGCCATCTGATAAATTTCGCGAGCACGGTAGACCTCGTAATCTAAGTCAGGCACGAGATAGTTAGGATTTGGCTGCCATCAGGGTTCCACGACATGAACACTCACTTTGAGACACTGCGGCGAGATAGAGTCCGTAATCCACGACGCTAGCTGTTGAGCGTACAAATCGAGAAACCCCTCAACGTGTCTTCTGGTCCGGACTCTATTACAGTTCAGGGTTGCAGAGTCCTGCTCCCCCTTGATAAGGAACGTCCGCGCATCGACGCATGCCTGACACTCGCAGCTCCACGCAGGCAATGAAGTGAGCTGACTCGCCACGACAGGATCGGGAACTGGTCGGGGTCCGAGTACGCGTTCGAGCCACGCTACGACGATGGCCCGTACCTCGATGTCCATGTTCCTCCCATGTCGCTCTGCCCAGCTGCGCAATTCTGGTAGCAGCGGGACGAGGACGTCGTCGATGTATTCCGGAGTCGTAGTGACCGGGTCCTTCAGGCATTTGGCGATGACGTCGGAGCACAGGTCGAGGGAGCCTGCGGTAGCGCACAGGTCGAGAGTACAGAAGATGTTGAAGCGGTTCTTGAGGTCTACGCGATCCAGGAACTGCTTTATTAGGGTGCGAACCATACTTTCGAACGAGGTACTAGATGATTGTGACGAGCCGACGAGAACAGTGAATCGGTCCTTCCTTCGAGTCAACTCCTCGACCATAAATTGGAGGATCATGGGACCCAAAGGAGATGTTTCTAGTCGTGGAAAGATCCTACCACAGTCAATTCAGCATCAACAGGATAATATTACTAAGATGACAGGGTTACCTACGTTTCCGAAAACAAGAGGTCTCCATTGTTGGCAACGGCACCGTCGAGGAAACATGCGACTTCACGCTGTGTCACGTACAGTTGGTTAAGCTCGACGCGCAAGAATGAGAGGAACAGGTTGATTCCTCTCCGTTGTAGTTCGCTAAGTCTCATCAAACCGCCCGTATCGAGCACTGCCATGCGAGTATGCTGGGATACGAACACTACCAGTGGTAGTAGAACCAACCTCGCGTGACTCTCGCGCTGATTGTCGGGTAACGCGTCGGTGTCCAAAACACGGTCGATGATGCTCACTAGTAAGTGCCCGCACTCTAAGTCTTGAGCGGTCTGTATATACGCCTTCGCGCGAGCTAACCGAGGATCGTCCACCACACCGGTAGTTCCGAGCTCGTGCTTAATGGCAGGACCGTTGGCGAGGAATTCAGGGCTCGCATTTACCAGGGTAAAGGACGCTTTTGCGATTGCGATAGTGAGGAGAGACGAGATGAGGGTAGATTTCGTGGGAGAGTCCGGAAATGAGGTGTATATTGTGGATGCGAATTCACGGAGGAAGTCGTCAGAGGCAAGGAGCAGTGTCTCTTGTGTTTTACTAGGGGAGCCTAATTAGTTTGCACAATTGAACCAGAGTAAAGACGACTCACGGATCCTGCAAGAAATCGAACGCACCGCACGCTTTCGCTATATCTACTAGAACAAGCTCCTCGTCTCTGATTGGTACTCGCAGCGAGCGAGGAACCTGCGAGATCCGGCTAGCAGCCCATCCTTGAGTTCGTTCCTTTTCTGCGTTGTCGTCTGGCAGGTTATCGACGAGCTCCAGTATACCATGCAAAAGCTCCCATCTTGGAGCGTTATGGAGATCCCGGTCAAGCGATAGGTCCAATCTGCGCGTGTGTTTGTCTAAGTTGAGTGATAAGGGCTATAATGAATTCATAATACAGCACGACGTACTCTTGTTGGATGGATTCAAGGCCGAAACACTGGATGGCCTCGATTACTTGCTGCGCTGACAATAGAGCCACTCCGTCCTGACAGCATTTCGCGATTGCGCTTGTCCATAGGGATACCCGTCTCCGTTGAAGAGCCACCTGGCATACGGCCTGGAGAATCAGCTCAGGGTTCTCCGGAGCGCGTGAGAGAAGTGACGATACAAGGTCATCTTCTACGACTGAGCTAGTCAGAGAGGACATGGACTGTATGTCGTGTGCTGCCTTCGCGATCGTGTCGTCTCCTGTGTATAGCACTGCGAAGTCTTCGTTGGCAGTATTTTCACCATTTTCAAAGGACGTGTGATGGAGTTGCAAATGGCGTTGAGCCAACTGCGACAATTGGTCTGAGCTTTCAGGAGGAGTACTTGGCCCTGCCTGCTTCGAACCTCGATGCTCGTCCTCGTCTTGACTCCTCGCCTTGACGCTGGGCTGCGAGGTACGAGTGAAGTACTGGGAGATTAGAGTTTGCTGGGATCTGGACTAGAATTTCTGTATTAGTTTTACGAAAGTACGTGCCAGTGGTGACTTAAACCATACTGCACTCATTCAATTCCGGTTTGAGATAGTGCGTAGAAGACTAGAAGTGAATTTTCAATTTACGACACGCCGCGTCGACGCAGCAACGAGTCGTTGAGGTGGTCTAGCCAAAAGCGGGATGAATAGTCCATCGGATATTTTACAGTGCTTTAAACTTACAGAGGTGTTTTGTAGGTCGATTAGGATGTGGACGTTCACGCCGTCACGATCCAGGTCACGGTCGAGGGCAACTACGTTTTGCCGCTGGTAACGAGGTGACAAGCGTGAGCAGTGACACTGTCACATTGCAGTCACTGTAACTGCGGCTGATATCGCTCGCCATACATATGCATATGAGGACGTGTATACGGTGGCCAACAACGTTGCTCTGGTATTTACTACAAATACCATGAGCGCATGGGTTATAGGTCCGCCACCCAACACTGAGCGGGTCGAAATTCGAGACCCACTTTGCCGCGGTGCCGGTCGATCAATATTTCCCAATAGGGCAGTTGTACTTATCAATACTCCTCCCCTGCCTGTGTCGTGTAGTAGTGGATGAATTGGCTCGTATTAAGTACGGAACATTTTCGAGTCGTAGCTGGTATAAAAAAAGACTTCAAAACCGCGGAGTCTGTCAGTATGCGAGGTAAGTACATGACGTCCTCATACAATGTGTCTGCATCGAGCTTCATTTTATCTGCAGGTGGAACGATTATCGTTCATGTAGAAGTAACTTGCTGCTCATTCATACTCCCCGCGGACAAAGCACATGACGAATCCGCTGGGGCCGAACTAGGGGCACTCGTCTGTCCTTTTAGCCACCCTACGGAGCATTTTCTCACAAATCTCAGGCTTCGTCAGAATGGGAGTGTATAGGCTATCACGATGTGGCTGGTGTGCGGTATCATGGCCGCGTATACGTAATGTATGCATTAGTAGGAAGGCTTTAAGGGTGCAACGCTGGCTTCTGTCTGTACTAATGTTTACAGATACTACAACTATCGATCAACTGACGAGAGCATCAATAACGAAAACCCTTTGCTTCTTCGCCGACGGTTCGTGTTGTGTCTTGCTATACGCTCTCGCACGTCGGACGCCAGTTTCTCCGACGGAAGACGGAGAAGCAGCCACGTTTCGTGAGTCGTTTTCAGCTGATGGTCGACTGACGTTGGGCGATGCAGCTGGCGTGGCCGTGGGAGGTCCATCCGTCTCAGGCACAAGCGTTGACTTTACCCGGTAATACTTTTCACCAAGTATCTTCTTTAGATCGCGTTCGTTCGCAGCTAGGCCCTTCAGGAAAGCGATCCCCTTAGCCTGTTTTCGCCGCCAGTATATAAATCTCGCCAGCACCTTTGACCGTGTGATCTATGGCAGGTATAATTCCATTCAAGTTAGCTGCCATCACGATCCTACAAGACAAACACGACCACTCACCTTGAGAGACTGGGGGGCGGTACGAATAGTAGCCCATGACGCCAACTTTTTCGCATGCAACTCAAGGAACCCCTCAACATGCCTTCTAGTGTGCACTCCGATGCGGTCAAGCGTCTTGGTGTCGTCCTCGCCCTTGATGAGGAAGGTCCGTGCAGCGACACATGCATGGCATTCACAGCTCCACGCAGGCAATGAGGTGAGTTGCGTCGCCACTGCGGAGTCGGGCACTGGCCGAGTACCGAGAACATGCTCTAGCCATGCTACGACGATCGGCCGTATGCTGGCGTCCATGTTTCTGTCGTGGCGGTCTGCCCACGTGCGTAGCTCGGGTAACAGCGGGATGAGAACGTCCTCGATGTATTGCGGAGTAGCGATAGTGGCGCTGAGACATTTGGTGATAACGTCGTCACAGACGTCGAGGGCTCCTGCGGTAGCACATAAGTCCAGTGCACGTATGATATTAACCCGATCCTTGAAGTCCACTCGTTCTAGGAAATGTATCGTCAGAGCTCGGCTCATACTGTCAACCGTGACGGAGGTAGGTGACTGTGACCGGTCAGAGAGGACAGCGAACTGGTCCTTTCTTCGAGCTAACTCCTCAATAAAGAAGTGAAGAAGCGTTGGAGACAGAGGAGAGATTTCAAGTTGTGGATAGACCCTGTCGACGTTAGCTCCTAGGTCAGCTAAACGACTGAGTTACATTCGACATGGCAGTGCTTACGTATCCGTGAACAGAAGCCCATCGTTATTGGCAAGCGCAGCGTCGAGGAACATAGCAATCTCGCGCTGCGTAACGTCGACGTGATTCCACTTGTCGCGTAGAAACGAGAGGAACAGATCGATTCCCTTCCGTTGTAGGTTCCCAAACCTTGTCTTAATATCGTCATCATGCATTACCGTCCGATATTCGCGCGCTATGAACACTACAAGCGGTAGAATGACCAGCCTTGCATAATTCTCGCGTTGGACCACAGACAACGCATCCGTATCCACGACACGGTCGATGATAGCTCCGACCAAGTGTCCGCACCCCAGCTCATAAGCTAACCGCACGTACATCTTCGCGCGCGACAGTCTGCGATCGACCGCTGGGGTTCGAGTAGAGTGGACAGTACTGGCAGGAGCGTCGAGTTGTATGAGCGTTAAGGGCGCTTTTGCGATTGCTGTGGTGAGGAGAGACGAGATGAGGGAGGATTTGGTGGGTGATTCCGGGAATGCGGTGTGTATATCGGAGGCGAATTCGTGTAGGAAGTCGTCGGAGGCAAGGAGCAATGTTTCTTGCGTTTTTCTATGTATGCGAGCGATATCAGTTCGTATGATCGAAATGTAATAGAATGCACACGACTCACAGAGACTGCAGGAAGTCAATACCGCCATTTGCTTTGGCTATGTCGATCAGTGCTGTTTCTTCACCTATGATGGGTACTCGCAGTGAGTGCGGAATGAGCGAGATGCGACTGGAAACCCATTCTTCCTTTTGTTTTTGCGAGTCGTCGTCGGGGAGATTGGCGAGGAGTGTCGATAATTTATGTAGAAACTGCCATCTTGAAGCGTTGTGTGTGTCCCGATCGAGTGACAGGTCTAGTCTGCGCCGCGGTCATCTAAGTTGAGCGACACATAGGATGATAGTAATAAGGAGAGTACGTACTCTCGTTGGACACAGTCCAGGCCAAAACACTGGATGGCATCGAATACCTGCTTAGGTGACAAGATAGCCACGCTGTCTTGGCAACATTTCTCGATTGCACGCTTCCATAGGGGCAGCCGCTTCCATCGAAGAGCCAGTCGGCATACCGCCTGCACGATCAGCTTGGGACTTTCTGAAGCTCGAGTGAGCAGTAGCTGAACGAGGTCGTCCTCGATGAGGGTTGCATGCCGTGACGAGATAGACTGAACATCTGCAGCGGCCTTCTTGATTGCGTCCTTCCCGGTGTACAACACTGAGAAGTCTTCGTAGACTGGCCAGATAACCAGTGCTGCACGTTGAGCTACTGCAAAGTAGATCAGCTTTACGTTGTAGCTACTAGTATCTGCAGGCGGCTTACAGCGCGTAACGACTCGATGAGGAACCTATGGCTCTGATCATTAGTCGTTGTTGTCATTCGTAGCGGAGCAGCAAACATAATACGCACAGCTGAGTCACGGCCTACACTATCTATTTCTTCTTCCATGTACGGCCCGTCGCTCACATCATCAGCCAACGTATGCGGAAACGTTGCCTCTTCGTAGTTCTCGAGACTATTAGAGATGTGCTTGCCGCTCATGTCTACAAAGCGAGTGACACAGGACGCCTCCTCCCCCTCGCACTCAAAACCTTCCGACTCATACTCCACGCCCCAACACAACTCCTCAATGGCCACGAGCCCGACGCGAAGCCCAACCTGATCAGCAAGTGTTCGGAACAGAGCGACTTTGTGTATGTCAGTGCCCTTCAGAGAACTGGCTCGTAGCTCGTCTTTGGGGTATGTGCCGTCGAGCAGGTAGAGTAGTTTATGGGGGGCGCGGTTCAGCTTGTCTGCGCGCCATTTTTTGAAGATGACTCGTAGTTTGAGGGCGAGATCGCCCCGTTTGTGTGTCGAGTCGACTTTGGTGCATCCTGCGAGCGTGTTAATCTCGTCGAGAATACCCCAAATGTCGTCCTGAACGACAGCTTGTGAACGATATGAATTGAATAGTAGGACGAGCTACTCACGAATGAATCTTCAGAACCGTTCGAAGACTCGTCTTTATCTCCCTCTCCCCCTTCGTCCGATACTAGAGTACGATGCAGCTGCCAGTGACGTTCGGCCAACAGAGCTGCCTCCTCAGCTTCGCGAAGATGAGGTGCTCGCTCAGGACGACTAGTATCACAATGTTCGCATTGGGCCTTAGGTTGTGTAGTGCTCGTAAAGTAGTGGTGAATCAAAGTCTGCGATTTAGTCTAAAATGTGCCTGTCAGCTGCAACGCGATAGACATGAGCAATCACGGTATTGAATACATACAACACTCATCCTTTGCAAGCAACGCGACTAAGTTCTTACAATTGTCAGCTCAGGCTTGTGTTGGCAAGATTCAAAATAAGTAGAGCAAATAAGTAGATCTCAGATGGTATGAGCAAGGTGATATTATAGCAGGCCAAGTTTAAAGATGCTCGATGTCGAGGTGTTTTAGCAGTAGGATTGTTAGAGTGGACGTGGACGCGAGACAGCTGGCTGTGACACCGTGCCAGTCACCCATGAGTCGTGACAGACGCGAACAGTAACACCGTCACTGCAAGGTAAACTGGCACACGTAAGCCGTAATCCTACCAGCTGAACGGTATCGTCTACTTAACTCAAAGTATAGCTGCGATGTCTGGTATTGTAAACCAGTGTTACCACGACAAGAGGGCCAAATACTAGCAAGAAAGGGCTCAAATTCATGTTAAGTATGCTACGAGTCCAATAAACAAGCATACTTAGAAATCAATGAGAGCCGAGATTAAAAGAGATACAAGCGCAAGTGGCCTGCCCAGGAATAAAATCAACCCATTAAGTACTAGTAGTACTTCCGCTTCTTTTGGGAAGGTCCAGCCTGAATGTTCGCGGCGCTGAAAGCATTTGCCGTCCCCCTGGACTGTTGGAGGACGAAGTTGAAGTCGCTCCAGGAAGGCCAGATGACGAGGACTGTGCGGCGGTACCCTGCGGAATTCGAAAACTTTGGTTAGTATGTGGTGCTCTGCTGGAGCACTGAGAGTGACGTACATCGGCTTAACTCCCCACCATACTAGAATTGCAAGAGACATCAGTGGCTAGATTGTATACTTATTGCGATGAGAGAAACTTACATTCCCCTGATACCCCTCATACTCCTCCTTATCCACCTTCCCAGCCTTGACAACACGTACAAGGTTAGCAGGTATAGTCTCCCTCTCCTCATCCACCTCCAGCACCCTCGACATCAACGTCCCCTGCATATCAACGAAATGCGTGATACTCATCGTCGTCTCGAACTCTTCTCCGAACTTAAGTTTGCTTCCGCCGTCATAGGGACCATAATCCTCTGCCTGCCCTGAGATCATACACTCGACGCTCGCGAGTCCGAGATGGAGGTCGAGCTGCCCTGCTACGCTGTCGAGCATCGCCACTTTGTGTGCGTCCACGCCTTTCAGCGCGCTCGCACGCAAGTTCGCCTGGGAGTAAGCATGGTCGAGCAGACACACAAGCTTCGACGGCGTCGACCTTCCCCCATCGTCCTTCCATCTCTGCAGCACCCTCTGCAACTTAAGCACGAACCCAGCATCGTACGACAACGCCGGACGCAACGCGGTAGTCGTGTGAACTAGGTTGTAAGATAAAGCGAGACGGAACCCACTGGTGATGGGTTTGATTTCGTGCGTTACGTCGGTGTACCAGGCGAGGACGTTGGTTGAGTAGGAGCTGGTGGTGCTGCTGTCGTATATGGCGGAGATTTGACCGTGGGAGAGGTGTGCTGTGCCGCCGGTGTAGGTGGAGGGGAGGACGATGACTATTGTTGCGAACATTCCGTTTTCTTTTTCGGTGCTGTTGGCTTGTGAGTAAGTCGAAACATCGTTACTTGGACAATGACCTACTCGACATGGGGCAGGAAGCTGAAGATCACGTTAAGAGTGTAATAAGGAGATCGTATAAGCCATAAGCAGACTTACTGGGAACCCGTCTCGTACAACAAGAGCTTGTACAGCTCACAGCGAGGTTGGCTGGCTGTAATATTGACCCCCAGTGCCCGACAGACGTCGGACACCACCTCGGATAGGAACGTCGGCCATAACGGATTCAGGAAAGACACCTATCGCATTGTGTATCAGTACCTTCTCCAACGCAGCACAAGTCATACAATAATCCAAGACCCACCTCTTTAGCATCCATCTCCCACGTATCTCGCACCGTCTTATCAACCAGCGTACGTTCTCCTTTGCCAAAAGGAGCCTGCCGACAGCGCGACTTCACTGCTTCGGCCTCGCGCGTGCTGAGAGGCAAGCCGACAGTTCCCAGGTCTGCCAATTTCAGTCCTGGGTTGGGGGCTTCGCGGTTGTAGGCTCGGTGGAAGGACGGGGCGCCCTTGAAGTCGGCGTTGCTGTTTAGAAGAGTCTGCAGGTTTGCCTAGGCGTATAATATCGTGTTAGATGTGTGGAATATAAGTCAGAGTGGAAATGAACTCACCCGTGTGTTTGCAGGACTGTCAGTAGGTGGGGCATTTGAACGGCTTGCCATTTCTCTATATTCTCTTGCGTTAATCGTTAAAGGGACTTTGTAGTCTTCTGGGAGGTCGTCTTCCTAAAACGAATTGAGCTTTTTTTTGCGTGAACCGGTTCATTAAAATAGTCGTGTCACGTCACAGATTCTCGACTGACCTGGGCGAAAACGTGCGGTAGAGCGCACTGGCCCGAAGAAGCCTACGTCTGTGGTCGCTCATGTTGGTTGGGAGTTGAAGTCGATGAGAGTAGATGTCAAGCAGACGTGGCAGGGTGGTGACAGTCCACCGACGTCCACCGCCAATCTGGGGTGCAGCTCGGCGCGCCGACTTTGAATTTGGCAACGCGACAGCTAATTAGATGTCCAATTCTACCATCGAGTTAACCCGACATTCGCAACCAGCCTTCCACCTCTCTCTCCAGGCCTCAGCACTCAGCCTCCACTGCTTGTCACTATGTTCGAAAACAGTCTCCGTCATACCGACACCACAAACGCGAGTCTACTAGTAGGGTCGGCCAGGACGTCCATAGACACGACCGCCACCAGTGGATCAGCCACATCAACAAGCTCATCGTCGGTGGCCCGACCCGCCCAACCCACCACACCACTACGCACCGTCGAGGAGGTGCTGGAGTGGCTTTATTCTCCTCTGCGGGAAGGTGAAACCGAAGAAATACCGTCCTCCTGGGATATATTCCAAAGCGTTGTCGATATCATGTCCACGGGTCCACATCTGAAGTACGCCCCTCTTATATTGTTGCATGAATAATTTTTTCTAAAGTTGTGAACAACAAGGGTGGAGTTTGTCAACGACAAGACCCAGAAATTTGCCGGGGGTGAGATACATGAAGCCCCTGTCAGATACTGGCTTAGCCCTAGCCGAGGGACCACGACTATCAACATGGACTATCAGCTCCGGGCTGAGGGGAAACGAGTCAACGCCGATAACATCGAGCAATCTCGAGACCCAAATGTAACGTGGGTCTTAGTCGTCGCTGATAACGAAGCTGCAGAAGTCACTGGCGATGAGTCAGAGTCAGATAATGATGGGCAGGAGAAGAAGGAGAAACGGAAGGAGAAACGGAAGGCGAAGGAGGAGCGGGAGCGGGAGCGGGAGGGGAAGGGGAAGAGGAAGAAGGGTGAGAAGGTGGAGGTGAGGCTGCAATCCGGGGCTAAGGGTGAGCATTTCACGGCAGATGAGCTAGACTATATGCGGGCTTGGTTGAGCGCGGCAATGAAGGGAGGGGGTGTGGTTGTCGGCACCGCCGAGGTCATGTTGACTCAGTGTAGGGAGGACGGCGTTGCGAAGGCAAGAGAGATGCTGAAGACCGTGGGGAGTTTATGCTTTGTGATTCTCTTCGATTTAAAGGAGGGGTGTGGCTGGGAAGTGCCCACGGTGTCTGCCGAGCAGGAGGACATCCGTCACTTGTTGCGGAATTGGGTGAATGCAAATACCTCGGGGAAATTTGAGATAGAAGACCCATTGACACACAAGCATCCAATGTATTCTGGTGGCCAGCATACCTGGTGGGGTGCGTTCAACCTGTGGTTTAACTACAAATTGCTACATATCATTAACCTGTTATAGGTGGACTCGATGTTTGCCAAGCTGCAGTCGTTGGGAGAAACACTCCGGATTCCGAGATAGAATGGGTAAGTGTACACATTTTTCAGTTCCTCGCCATAGTAAGCTCATTCAATGTTACAGAAATCTGTTGTGGATTCTGTCCGGCGGCTCCCGCTGCAGAAGTATCTTCAGGACCCATGGCTGCGTCAGATCCCAACTGACGCCACAATCACCTATTGTGGCTCCCCGAGCTTGCTTGCTCAGCTCAGGAGCAGTATAGTTGCGACAATTCATGAACGAATCGATCAGTGGGCTCGTCAAGCTGGGTATACCAAGAGAGTGCCGACTCTGACCGCTGAGTCAGCCTCTCCGCTCAAGAGACCAAGAGTGTCTTGATCTGCACTTTCTGACATTCTCCCGCTCCTGTTGTTGAAGTATGTGGCATCTCACATCCACTGTTTTGGATGACTGCCTTATCGGGCAACGATAACAGATATACTTCCGTTCGTCTCTGATCTCTATTTTCTTTATTTGTTTGTTTTCCTCTTGTTCACCGCCTTCCTCATTCATACATGTTTTACTTTGTTCCCTAGATACATAACCCCTATCTGAACAGCCTCTTTCTAGTCTATATAACGAGCATAGATTACAGACAAGCACCTCAGACCTTTTATACAACTGTTCTGAGGTGTAAGTCATTTATCGGACTCTTCCCTATCATGCATGTACTTACCGATCCTGTAGATTGACACTTGACATGTCTTAGGTAAATATGTTGGGTGGGACTTGAAGTCGATGAGAGTAGACAACAAGCAGACGTGGCAGGGTAGTGACAGCCCACCACCACTCTGGGGTGCAGCTCGGCGCGCCGACTTTGACTTTGGCAACGCGACAGCTAATTAGAGAGGTCACAAACGCGAGCTGTCACGGTGACAGCAGCTGATTGCAATGTGCATTGCTTACGTGTGCCACTTTACTTTCTGGTGACAGTGTTACTGTTCGCGTCTGTCACAATCCACGGGTAACCACGATGTCACAGCCAGCTCTCGCATCCTGCGTCCACGTCGACGAGTTGTCCAATTCTACCACTGAGTTACCCCGACGTCGAACACTTTTAAGCTTGAACGAACGCTACAGCTTTTACAACATTTTCGTGCTTATACTATCTGAGATTTAGTTTCTCTATCTTGAATCCCGTGGATAGATAATTAACGTTTGACCTACACTACATTGCCAGCTAACGATGAGCGTTGTAAGTGCTATGCTACGCTGCTGCTTATATCAATGGTCGCTGACTCTGAGCATCTTAGACGAAGTCACAGAGTCTAATTCATCAATACTTTACGAGTACTATCCAACCTAAGGTCGAATGTGGCGAACAAACTAGTACAAGCTGTACTGAGCGACCTCCTCATCTTCGGGAAGCTGACGCGGCAGCTCAGTTGGCGGAACGTCACTGGCAGATCCATCGCACTTCATTAGACGAAGGTGGTGAGGACGATAAAGACGAGCCTTCCAATGACTCTGAAAATTCCTTTGTGAGTAACTCGCCTCGTCATCAAGTGGCAGGTGTATATTCTGAGAGAATTATCATGCAGGACAACATCTGGGACCTCCTCGACAAGGTAGACACACTCGCAGGCTGCACCAAAGTCGCATCCACCCACAAACGGGGCGACCTCGCCCTCAAACTTCGAGCTATCCTCGAAAAATGGCGCGCAGATGAACTGGACGACGCACCCACCAAACTACTTTACCTACTCGACGGCACGTACCCCAAAGAAACCCTGCGAGCCACAGCGCTTCAGGGTTCTGACGTCCACAAGGTCGCTCTGTTCCGGACACTCGCTGACCAGATTGGGCTGCGTGTCGGATTTGTGGCGATTGAGAACGCCAAGTGGGGCGTGGAGTATGAGGATGAAGAGTTTGCAAACAATCACGATATGGAGGAGACGACTGTCGAGTGTTTCGTAGATATGAATGGCAAGCATATCTCTGACACGCTCGAGGACTATAAGGAGGCGACGTTTCCGGACTGGGTCACGTTGCGTGGTTACGTGGCTGACGGGCCTTACATCGAGGAGGAGATGGAGAGTGATCCAGGCGTGCGTATTGTGTTACCGTCTTACAACGAAATATCTCCTAATGTTCAAGCTATAGTATGGTACTCGAACCGTCATGCGCCGTAAGCTGTCATCATACTACCGTAGTCTAACGCAAAGCTGATCAACGTCCCACTGTCCAGTAACTCAACGCGCAGCACTAGTCATCTGGCCAACTCACGAAGACTTCTCAGTACTATACACGGGTGACGACGCAATAGCAAAAGCAGCGGCAGACGTACGGTTCATCTCATCTCGACATGCCTCTATCGTCGAGAATGACCTCGTTGCGTCGTTGCTTGAGCGGGCGGAGGAGAGTCCTAAGCTCGTTGCGCAGGCAGTATGCCAAGTAGCAGTTCGATGGAGGCGGGTGTCCCTGTGGAAAAACGCAATCGAGGAATGCTGCTGTCAAGATGGAGTGGCTAGTAGCGTGTTATCGGCGATGGAAGTATTCGACGCCATTCAAAGTTTCGGCCTAGATTCCATCCAACAAGAGTGCGTCTCCCATCCAGCATCCAGCTTCTCAATCCCTCATCACTCAGCTCATGAATTCGTAGACTGGACCGAGCGCTCGATCAGGACCCGCACAACGCCTCCCGATGGGAACTCCTCAACACCCTATCGACGCTTCTCGCTAATCTGCCTGACGACAATAAGTTGCAAATTCAAAGTGCTCCAGCTCTAGCATGGGCTGCTGGTCGTATATCGCAGATTCCCGAGACACTGATGGTCCCGGTCTCGGGCGAGGAAAGGGTGTTGGTTGATATAGCTAAAGCGAATGGTGGTATCGAGTTCTTGCAGGATCCGTGAGTCACGGTCGTTGTTCATGCTATTACGTTTAATTACATGTAAACTCAACGCTTGCGTTTAGGAAAACACAAGAGACACTTCTCCTGGCCGACGACGACTTCCTCCGCGACTTCGCGTCCACAATCCACTCCGAGCACGCATTTCCCGACTCCCCCACCAAGTCTTCCCTCATCTCGTCTCTCCTCACCGCCGCCATCGCAAAAGCGCCCTTCACGCTGGTAGACTCTGACTCTCCCGCCAACACTCAGCCCGCTTTAAGTTCGAGTGTACTGGAGGACCCTCGATTGGCACATGTTAAGAAGTACTTGCAGGCGGCTCGTGACTTGGGTTGTGCGTACCTGCTCGGTGCCATCATCGACCGTGTCTTGGATACAGACGCGCTGTCCTCAGCACCACTCGAGGACTACGCCAGGCGGGTTATTCTACCGCTGGTAGTGTTCATATCACAGGACCCTCGACTGGCGGTGCTTGACGACGATATGAAGGCGAGGTTTGGGGACTTACAGAAGAAAGGAATCGATGTGTTCCTTTCTTTCTTACGTGACGAGCGGAATCATGGACGTGTTACGCAACATGAAGTTGGTACGTTCCTGGACGCTGCGCTCGCCAATGGCAATGGAGTCATGTTAACGGAAACGTACGCATCATGTCTTCGAGTCTTTGTAACGAAGCTGTTTGGCTGATATGTGAAACTATTCTTGTAGGATTTTTCCGCAACTCGAAACTTCTCCGTTGTCCCCGACGATCCTTCAAAACTTGATCGAGGAGCTGGCTCGAAGGAAGAAACGATATCCTGCTCTCGCCGTTGAGAATATGAACCCCGCTCTCACACAACAGTTTCTCAACCGCGTAGATCTCAAGAACAGAGTCAACATCATACGTGCGCTTGACCTGTGCGTTACCGCAGAAGCCCTCGACCTCTGCGACGACGTCATCACCAAATGCCTCAGCAACACCGTCGCCACCCCCAAATACATCGAAGAAGTCCTCATACCGCTCTTACCCGAGCTATGCACCTGGGCCGACCACTACGACAGGAACATGGACGGCAGCGTACGAGCGATTGTCATAGCATGGCTAGAACGCGTGTTGGGTCCTCAGCCAGCACCTGATCCCTTGGTAGCTAATCAACTCACTTCGTTGTCGGTGTGGAGCTGTGAATGCCAGCCGTGCGTCGACGCACGGACGTTCCTCATCAAGGGCGAGGAGGATTCTGCGACGCTGGATCGTATTGGTATGCAGCCGAGAAGGCATGTGGA
Source organism: Irpex sp. Y119-03 (assembly GCA_037042295.1). Taxonomy (NCBI): domain Eukaryota; kingdom Fungi; phylum Basidiomycota; class Agaricomycetes; order Polyporales; family Irpicaceae; genus Irpex; species Irpex sp. Y119-03. Next base: position 94,559 of record JAXQKB010000475.1, on the reverse strand, counting down.
GGGGTTTTTAGGGCTACATGCGGCACGGTTGGCGTCGTGGGTCATGGTTCGGACTAAGCCTCAGTCTCTTAAGGTGAGTGGTCATGTTTTTGTCCGGGCTTATAGCACCTAACGAAGATTGATTTAGATCTCAAGGTCAGATGTGCTTTCGGGGCTGATACGTTGGCGACGAAAGCAGGCGAAGGGTATCGCTTTCTTGAAGGACCTAGCATCGAACGAACGCGAGCTGAAGAGGATACTCGGTCCAGAGTATGAGCGAATAAAGTCGACACTTGTACCTCAGATGGACGGCCCCTCTGTACCTCCGCCGCCCTCTGTATCGAACAGCGTCACTAGACCATCAGTTGGAGGCAACCCTCAAAACGTGGCGCCTTCTAATTCCTCTGTCACAGAGACTGGTGTTAGACGCGCAAGAGCGCATAGCAAGACTCGACACGAGCCGTTAGCGAAGAAGGGCAAGTTTTACGTAGTGTCTACTGTGTCCAGTTGATTGTTATACTATGCCGTGGCTGCAGCACCAATAGTATAGCTGTCAAGTTCTCAGCTAACATCCATATCCTATGTTACATACGTACGCTAATAACATCAGCCCCTTAATTCCATCCTTCATACTTATTGCGACTCTGCGAGCTACTGAACGTTCCAGAGCCTGAGGGTCGGATGAGTAAGTAGTGGCACAAAAATAGGCTTGCAGAGATCAAAAATCGTGTTCCGAAAGTAGATGTACTGTAAGTTTACGACCTAAAGTTCAGTCACAGTCACAAGGGACATGAAGTGAACGTCGTGGCACGCGTCACAAGGGCCTCTGAACATCCCTCCAGCCGGTGTGACATAGGCGGCGAGCTTCCAATTTTTTTCGCCGCTGCCGCGGCTTCGTCAAGGGGAGGCACTATCGAACTTGAACATTCAGTCACAGGTCACTCGGGACTTTGAACATCTGAAAGTCTGAAATTTTGCGCGTCACAGTCACAACGCCTGAACTTTAGGTCGTACACTTACAGTATAATCGGAACAAGAGATCAATGCGAAGTAGGTCCCAAATGAGTCGCCTTATGATTGCCCGTTTAGGAAGTTATGATGAGCCGGCTGCAATACAGCCAGCCATGTCACGCGTTGAGTTAGGGGTCTCCAGTATTTGCCGGGCGATACTTGACAGCGCCGTCCCAATTCCAGCTATAAGTGTAACTTGAATATATATTCATGCTTGTCAGGAAGAGCTCTCATTGTGTTAAACAGCGACACACGTTCTGCCAGGCAAGGCGCGTGACAACCCTGAGTCGCGCTGTGTCACGGACTCATTTATGTCACGGGCAACACACGCCGCGCGTCCACGTTGGTCTCTGCCAAGCGCACCTTGTTTCTGACCACGATCATCCTCACTTTAAATCTACCAAGATTTGTTTGAATCGGTCATTCATCACGCATATCGACTTCCTAAACCAATTCTTCAAGCATGGCGACGACTCCAGAAGAGATTCCGCCTCCAAAAGTAAAGTGCCACTCAGCAGTCTGCGCATTCGTGTTCTCACTTGATATTCCTCAGAATACTACTGTGTCATCTTCAGACAACGATGTGGTCATGGGAGATGCTGTGGCTGTGGCTGAAGAGCAGAAAGCTGAGGAGAGCGTGAACAAGGAAAAGGGTGAAGATTTGAGCCATCTTCAGGTACGAGACATCGGAGTCAATGCGTACAGTTTCTTTATGAACTAATATATACGCCTGTTAGAACCACTTGGAAGTCCTCATGAAGTTGGCGGAGGTTGACTTCAAAGGGACCTTCTCCTTCCACAAAACCTACACTGACGCACCCAATCCCGGGCTCTGTCTTTCCGACCTTGGTATTGTCGGGCTGCCCCTCAGTATCAGAGATGCCGAGGCCGTCAAGTCGAGGTGTACTCAGGCTCCTTTTGGCAAAGGAGAGCGTACCTTAATTGACAAGACTGTACGGGACACGTGGCAGATGGACGCCAGTGAGGTACATATGAAGTCATGCCATTCTTAACGGACTTATCACAGTCTCACTACGTTAATTCTAGGTAAAGTTTACCCACCCACGGTGGGATGCGTTTTTATCGAGGGTCGTCAAGGAGGTCTGTGAGACACTTGGCGTGAATCTCGAGGCCAGTCAACCGCGATGCGAGTTGCACAAGCTACTTCTATACGAAACCGGCTCTCAGTAGGTTTTTCGAACTCAATGACTCGGAGATATATACTATCATTCTGATGTTGCTATTAGCTTTTTGCCCCATGTAGAGTAAGTCCTGTCTCCGACTCCGGAGAAACTTTCGCCTAACGAGTCGCTTCTTAGTACCGAAAAACAAGACGGAATGTTTGCAACAGTTATCGTGATCCTGCCTTCTGAATTCACTGGCGGAGCAGCCCACCTTTCCCACGGAAAACTTTCAAAGGTGTATGATTGCAGCACCACCGGCCAACACGAAACCAACGTCTTCGCATGGTACACCGACGTAACACACGAGATCAAACCAGTCATCAGTGGACGTCGACTTGCGCTCTCGTTTAACCTGGTCCATACCACAAGGTTTCTACGCCCCGCTTTGTCAACCGATGAAGCCCTTGTAGTGCGGCTGCGAGATAGACTTCTGTCATGGAAGAAGGACAAGGGCCGTCACTCGCCTGAGAAGCTCATCTATCTCCTCGACCACACCTACTCTCAGGCCAACCTTTGTGCGAGCGCGCTGAAAGGCGTCGACGCTCACAAGGTCGCCATGCTCGATCCCATCGCTCAAGAACTTGGCTTCCGGCTTGGACTTGCAAGTATTGAATGTTACCAGTACGGGGGTGCCACGAGCGATTGGAACAGTTGTCCAAGAATCTTTGCCTACGTAGAGGAAGAGAAAATGGCGATTACCTGCTTTACGGACATGTACGGCAAGCTGCTTCGCCAAACTCTCGAGTTCGACGAGGAGACGGAGACGATTCCGTCCAACCTCACACCTTCTATCGAAAAAGGTGACATTGATGAGGAGGAGGTGCACGAGGAGTACCAGGGCAATGTACGTACCCCCGCCATTTCTCCCTGAGGGCATCCTCTGACCCTTAATAATAGGAAGCCGGACAGATGGAACGATGTCAGTATATTCGCTTAGCTTGACACTCACTGTAGACGGCAAGAACCTCTCTGACCATTGTATAGGGTATCGTCGCTCCGTGCTCGTTATTTGGCCTTCGTGGAGCCACTACGCAGTAAATTACGGAGAAAAGAAGGCGCTGCCGCATGCTTTAGCTGATATCAAGACTATCACGACTCCGAGCGGAAGCTCTACTGCGGAAGATGCCATCGGCTTTGCGCTCTCTCGCCATTCCCAGGATGCATCCACCGTTGCACAGGCACTGACCGAAAGGGCTCTTCTTTGGCATGACGTCCGGTTATGGAACCGCGCGGCGAAGACTTGCTGCACCACGGGAGGCCTCAAAATCTTACCCGAGGAAAAGGTACAGTTGGCCGTAACACAATTTGGCTTCGAAGCGGTCAAACCGGGGTACGACTTGTCTATAAATTGCATAGTCGTGCTTGCAGCTGATAAGGGCTCGGAGTGTAGAATCGAAGAAATGCTGAACAAGGATCTTAGTAACGCGGCTCGTGTCGAATTTGTGGACCGCTTCCAAGAGTGGGCCAAGAATCTGCCAGACGACACGCCCGGCAAGGTCGCCATGGAAGAGTGGTCTACCTCGAGTGCAGCGATCGTCCTGGCGACGCTCAAGAAGCCACAGGAGGACGAACAACCACTGTTGATCTCTATCGCAGTGAATAACGGTGGGATAGGATATCTGAAGGATCAGTAAGTACTTGCTCGACCGTCTTTGAAGACCAATACCCATCTCCGTGAAACCAGCATATTGCCTCAGCTGGTCAAGATCGCAGACAGCAGCTTCTTGCGGGAATTCGCAGCCACCGTGCACCAGTCCACGGTCCTCTCTGACTCTGATGCCAAGTCTATGGTGGTGTCAAGCCTTCTTGCCGCCGCGATCTCGCGAATGTGCTTTTTCAAACCGCGCATTGGCCGCATCAGCCAAGAAAGGCCAGATTATCTCGAATTGGCTAAGGTCTACGTCAAGACAGCACAAGACCTCGGGCAACCTCACCTGGTCAATGCCGTCATCGATGAAATTATCGAGACGGTGCGCGAACTCAAGCCGACGCACGCTCAAGAATGTGCTAAAGAAATCATGATGCCGTTAATCATATTCTTGGGACAGACAAGCTCACAGCCGCAGAATGTGAACGATATTCCTACGCGCCTACCACAGTTGCAGGAAAATGGTATCAAGCTGTATCTGGACTGGCTTGCGGCGCAGAGCCAGGCCTGGCTTTCGCAGAACTACTTTGAAACCTTTGTGGATGCGTGCTTAGCAAGTGACACAGCCAATGTGATCGTGGAGACGTATGTTCACCTCAAGATCTTGAGTATGCTCTGTCGCGGTCTCTTTACTGATGTGCTTCTTTCTTAGTGTGATACCCTGCCTCCAGATAACAGAGTTAAAATCCAAAGCACTCAGGCTGCTAACCGAGGAGCTCGTAGCGAAACGAGACAAACTCATTGCGTCAGGTATGGATGCTCCTTCTGTGCAGTCCATGATTTACATGCTGGCGGCGCAAAGAGCCTCCTCCAAATCCCTGCCACTGAGGTATATCTCGGAAGTTATCTCGGCACTTGACTGGTGCATGAAGATGAACGCTCCGGACCTTTGCAACACCATTGTAGAGCGGTTCATTAAATCCGTGGATGGATTTACGCCACGGGGACTCGAACAATCCATGTTTCTATCGAAACTACCTAAGTTGCAAGCATGGGGTACCAAGCACAAGAGGAACCTCAGTCTCGTGATCCAGAAGGTTGTGACCGCATGGATCGAGAAGGTCCTGGACGTTCCCCCGGAAACTTACACACATCTCAGTAATGACCTGGCGGCGCTAGCGGAATGGACTTGCTCATGCGCCGATTGTCCGGAAGCACGTAAATTTCTTACACAATCTGAATATAGCAAGCAAACTTTATACGGCGCTGGGACGCATACTGAGAACTATCTTTCAAAGTACGCACGTAACTTGGCGACCTGGAGTCTAACGAAGGATCGTAGTTCTCGGATCACGGTTCGCCAACTACTGTGACTGGCTAAGATGAATTCGCCACTGATACCTCACCTGTAGATATACCAGACCCGCGATCTACAGAAGTTATTACAGTGGAGAAAGCATCGTGCTGAGGGTGTCGCTCTCTTGAAGACTCTGAGTGCAGACGACAATGAAATTCGACATATCCTGGGTCGTGAATACGACCGTGTGAAGGCAGCCCTGGCAGATCCCCCTGCCCAACAAACGGATGGCCCTGCAGCTACCTCGGCTTCAAGCGCGAGTTCATCTACCGAACAAACGGCAGGAGATCCTCTTGAGCAGCAACTTCTAGCTGTGCCTCCGGCGAAGAAACGAAAGCTCGACGCTGACGCGCCGTAGGATGTCCACTTAGTGAAACTCTTATGCCGATAGGATCCACAATAGAGTGCGCAAGTTCATTGAAACGTACAATAGCGACCCGGTAAACCTTGGCAGTAACGATACGACTCAACATTCTTTTCCTAATGTGTGTTCTCATCAGTCGCTGTATACACTTTTTTGAATGCTTCATCAAGTACTCACTGAGCATTGAAATCGATGTGTCGTCACTAATAAACGTTCAAAGGCAAGTACTTGGCTGCATTCAGCATAACCTTCATAGGTACGAGCGTGGTAGCGATCCAGAACTTGACTATCACGCTCGTGACTGGTTCGAAACATGTCAGCGTTGACACAGACGCCCACGTGTTTTCTCTCCAACTGCATCGACCATTTCTCCCATTTCTCCTGCAGCTGGTGCTTCCAAGTGGGATTGGAACCGGACAGGTTGCACTCAATATCATATCCCTGAGTCACTGTAATTATCTGAACGTCCCATCCTATGCTCAACCGCAGTATCTCGCATATCGACTTCGATAGTATCACTGCTCAGTAAGCTTGAATTTATGCGTTTATTCTATGTTCTATTCACTGATACGACCATCATTATATAGTTGCAGTAGAATGACTTCCGCTACTGTGAGACCTTGAGGCCTCACATGAGACGCGTGGTAGGCGGAGCGACCGTTGCTACAGCGCGTATTCAGACTAAGAAGCACGCTGAGCAAGGTCAAAGTTCAATCTGAACCGCTGAAAACTGGGTTCTAGTGGCCCTTCCATGAAGTTGAACCTTCGCTCGAGCCGGTCCTAAAAGCGAGGGTGGCATCGAAGTTCGGTTTGACCGGGCCAGACGTTGACTGGCTGTCAATCAATTAGGAGTAAGTCGGTTCCCTCCTCAAAAGGAAGAATCGCTATCCATGGAACTCGACGGACCAATTTCACTACGCCATTTCAGTATAAATACCCCACGCTGCGGGTTTGCGACGACCTCTCCCTTCCCCCGACTATCTTGACTACACTTGTATTAGATCTCACAATGACAGCAAAGATCGAAGACGTCGCTAACCAATTCTTTGATTATGTGATCTTGGGTAAGGGCGGGACGTGTGTAGACTAAATTGCGGTCTTGCTTATCACTTGCCGTAGGTGGCGGAGTAGGTCGATGATTGAGAGCGATCTGGTCACATCTCTGAACTCTATACCCGTAGACCGCTGGGCTGACTCTGGCCGCACGCCTCTCTGAAGATCCCGCAAACACGGTGCTCGTTCTGGAAGGAGGGGCGTCGCATGTGGACGTACCAGAGATATGTGAGCTTGATTAGTACGGACTAACCGATTTGGTGCCTTATTACATATGACCAGCACGACCCGCATCGTACGGCAGTCACTTTGCCAACACCAACTATTCTTACGAGTATAAAGTGGTAAGCATCTCGCAATACGATTCTGAATGCAGCTGAAGGCGTTCCTTAGGCGAAACAGAAGTTTGCTAACGATAGAGAGACGGTTTGGCAGAGGTAATCCAGTTTATGCTTGATTGTATCTGAATTCATCTGTGTACTAGGGGCAAAGGCTTGGGCGGCTCCTCCGGAATCAACTTTCTGTGCTGGCTGAAGCCCTCTCGCGGTGACATTGATGGTAAGTTGAAGACCTCTTTTTCGTGTTATACCCATCTGACCTCGTCATGCTGTCCAGCGTTTGCTAAACTCGGAAACCCTGGATGGTCCTGGGACAATTATCAGGAGCGTATCCAGCGTATCGAAGGGTAAAGTCTCTCGCCATTAGACTTTGGCGATATATCACGACGTAGCTTTTAGGTTCAGTGAACCCTCAAAGGAGGCCACTGACAATCAGAAGGTCAACCTCAAGTTCGATACTCTTGGCACGAACGGTTCGTCCTTTAACTCATAGATTTCCCGTAGTCAAATCTGACTTTAGCATACCATCAGGCCCCTTGCAGATAAAATTCCCTTCTAAGATCGACGAAGCTGAGCAGCACATTCAACAGGTATGTGCTTATGCTGCGGCCCTGAATACACCCCTGACGGTATCTTAGGCATTCTTCAACAGCGGTTTCTCGGCGGCTGCTAATCCGGTAAGGATGTGCACACCAGCTCGTTTAGGCAACCGACTCACCCATTTGGATAGATGACCGGAGATGTATGTCGTATTCCTCAAACACATGTGTTCTCACAATAACGGATCCCGCGTTGTGCTCAGCCGAATGGATTCTTCTTTGCTCCAGTTACTCACGACAAGAAGTCTAATCGTTCATACGCGACCTCGGTGTGCTATTCCCCTCCTGTGGCTTTTAACGTTGTATTCACTTTTCTTCAGGCCTTCTATGTTCCGAACAAGGACCGCAAGAACCTCAGCGTTCTGGTTACCGCCACGGTGCGCAAGGTTCTCACAACTACCTCCTCTAATGGCAATGTCATCGCTACTGGAGTCGAGTTCGAGTATAACGGGACCGTATACGACGTTAATGCAAAGAAAGAAGTCATTGTCAGCTCGGGGTGAGGAACTATTCAGTCTCCGAGTCAAGTCTTGCATACAGCTCTAACACGCAATGCAGCACCCTGGGTTCACCGCATATCCTCGAACTCTCCGGTATTGGGAGGAGGGATGTGCTGGAGAAAGCTGGAATACCGGTGAAGCTGGAGCTTCCAGGAGTTGGAGAGAACGTTCAGGAGCATGTCATGGTGGGGCTGAGCTATGGTAGGGAGTTATTTACTCAGCGTCGCACGTTACTCACTCCTTTGCATTTTAGAGCTGAAAGATGACGTTGAGTTCGATACCCTGGATATCCTCCGTGATCCTGAGACGTTGGCGAAGCACTTAGAGCTGCAGTAAGTCTACATTGATCCTTCCTCGCCTGCCTTAATATACTGATATCACCTTTCTCGTCGTATAGTAAGACCGTCGAAGGAGTATTCACGACAGGCGTCACCTCCTTCGGCTTCGTCACTCTAGACCAACTTACACCTCGTGCGAACGAGATATACAAATCCATGCAAGGTATCGTCGAGAATCTGGACCCGAAGACCACTCCTCCTGGCCTGCTCGAGCAGTACAGGCTTCTTTTGGATAGGTACAAACCTGGAAGCACAAACCCTGGCCTCGAGTTTATCAGTTTCCCGGGGATGATGTCTTTCCCGAGTTAGTCTTCACCGTGCCCTTCGTATGTGGCATCGTGATTGAGGCTGATGTTGTGTTCCACCTACAGATCCACCTGAGCCCGGGAAGCGGTATGTCACCCTCCTAGTAGCGGTGAACCACACCTGGTCCCGGGGAACTATCGTACGCTGTCTCTCTCTGGCATCTCCATATAACCGCTATATTGACGCTTCGTTGCGTTGCGGTAGCATACAACTTCCAACGACCCTAACAAGTTGCCGGAGATCGACCCTCACTATTTTGAGCAGGGCGTGGGTATGTTCCAGTATCGAATCTTCTGATATGTTAGTTGCTAATGACGTGTGAATGAACCTGTGCTCTAGATCTTACGCTGCTGCTTGAGCTGGCGAAACGTGCTCGTGAAGTGGCTAACACTTCTCCGATGAAGGAAATGATAGTGCAGGAGCTGAACCCTGGCTCAGAGGTTCAAACTGACGAGGAACTAACTAGTGCGTATCTTCGATAGCATATCACAGTCATCCCCCTCGTTGGTATACTAACACAACGACAGAGTGGATCAAGGACGCCTTTGGTACAGTCTGGCGTATGTCGTTCATTGTTTGAGTCGTTTCCCCCGACTTCCCTGACGCATGCAATAACTTACAGATACCGCAAGCTCGTGCTCTATGCTTCCCAAGGACAAAGGCGGTGTTGTTGATCATACGCTCAAGGTGTACGGTACTACGAACTTGCGCGTCGTGGATCTGTCTGTTGTTCCCCTGCACGTTGGGACGCACACTCAATGTAAGATTCCCCCGATATCGACGTAGGACGTACTCCGCTTACTGATATATTGATTTGATTTTTCATAGCTACGGTGTATGGCGTTGCAGAGCAAGCTGCGGATATCATTCTGGGAAGGTGCTAAAGTCTATCTATGCATCTGCATTTTCTCAAACAATAGATACGAACAGAAGAGTATGATACACTACTGGAGAATGTTCGAATCATTCATGCGTTATCACGAATGACGAGCAGGTCAAGAGAGCCGGAATAATCTACACAGTCCTCGCTCGATTCTTCTAGAGCTGAGATGAACTCTCTCTCTGCATCCCCTGGTCTGTTCACGTATGCGACTTGTCCCTTCACGAATATCACCCTCCGTGTGCTCCATGTCTGCTCTTTCGCCTGGAAGAGTGAGTTGAACCCGTCCCAATAAGGCTCTTTCGGGAAGGCACAACCAAGCCGTCAAGGGACTAGCTCGGACCAAACTCGTACTCCTCTAGCCCAATAGAGACTGTTGACGTGACATCACGAAGAGATGTCGGCGCATCAAGCAGAGTGACTAAGTATACTGCACGCTCAGTGGTATGGCCCAGGGCCCAGGAACTAGTAGCTCATTGCGCAATATCTTCTCCATCTCCTCGCAATCCAGAATAACGTCTTGGTCTTCGCTTCTGTTGTCTGTGTTTGGCTGTGCTGCAGTGCATCTCACAGAATCCAGCAGAAGAACGACCGACATTTTCCACGTCGTCCTGTTTTCCGCAAGAAATAGGACCAATGCTTCCCAATCAATAATCTGGAGTTTCGGTAAAATCCTTAGATGGAAGTCCGTACGAAGAACGGCTCCAAGCCGCTCAGACTTGGGCACTGAAATGGTCATGGAGACCTTAATGTTGCGAAGCGTAGGAGGGACACTATGCAGGCTCTCCGTGAGTATGGACCATTGGCGGTAATAGAACTGCCGGTCAGATAACTCATCCGAGGTCGAGAGATAAATGTGGGTCAAAAACTCGAGGGTTTCTAACGAAGGATATCGTGTAGGAGGAATAAGAAAGCGGAAGTGATCGTTGATACCAGCCCGGATGTGCTTGACATTGGGGAATATATGGTGGAGCGTTCGAGAGGCCATGAAGTTATTCAAGTTGCCGAAATCGTCTTGGATGAATAGCAGTTTCTTCGCGTCTATCAAATCGCAGATGAGAGAGAGAGGATCGAGGTCGTAAAGCTTTCCGTGTCGTGTAACAAGCGATTGGATGCGAAGTGGTTCGGACCGGGTCTGTACTTGCCGTAGGTGTCCGCTGTCGTTATCATCTTCCAGATTTGACTCCAACTCGAGGTATATGACGTCCAAAAGCTCGATATCATCGAACAGGTTCAAGAAGTTGTGAAGCATGGAGGGTGTGGACACGCGGATATCTTCGTCCCATGTCTCCCAAAGCGGTATAGGCCGAGGAGCATCGAAAGCCTCTCCTATTAGGTCGCATCCAATACGAAGAGCAGATAGTGTACGGCGAGAGCCCTGTGAAAGCCGCGCAGAAGCAGAATCGACAATGACGCGTGGCAGAGTTGGCGACGTATATTCCACCACGTTGGCTCCGGGGAAAAGGGCTAGTAGTTCCGAGAACATGTCGATGGTAAAGTCCACATGAGTGGCAATCTGTATATTGAGTTCCTTTACGCACGATCGCATAAGAGCAGAGGACTCGCGTGCACAGCATAGCAGTCCTGGAAGATCGTATTCCGCTTCGATTTCGTTGGAACTGAGATACGCTCGTAGTCGGATACGCCTGTATACCCTGGGGAGAGCTAGCCGCGCCCATTCACGACATATCAAGGAGCAAGGTAGCAAGTCGGCGAGGGAGGGAACAAAGCTGATTATGACTCCCACGAGTTCAGGAGGGAAACTGCTTGCTTCGCTCGGCGTGACATCCTCGTTATTCTTCTTCATAAGAGACAAAGAAAAAATACTGCTCGCAGATACTATAAGTACATTGTTCAGATAAATCAAACTGGCAGCTTACTATATTGCTGATGGTGGGACAGGTAGAAGTTTGTCGTGGCAGGCGCTGGGTATCAAACAGCGATCAATGAGCGCTTAAATACAGTAAAGTCGACCGGGGAATTCAATCGTTTATTATCTTGACTCTGAGTCGCAATACACGTACGATCTCGTATATCATGACTGTCCTTGATTTACCCTACAGAACACTCTCTTATCTAGTATTTTTCCTCCTTTTACAAAGTTACAACGGCAACCACGTAAGCCATATTGGGAAACTCACGATCAATTTTGATCGTCACGCACGTGTCGGGTGATAAGGAGATCGATGTGAGATTTCTTGAGCTCCGCCTTCAAAAAAGCGAAATTTCGTTGCTCTGCCTCCAACCACCATCTCCTCCTCCTCCTCCATTTCTTTCCCTTTTCACGAATAAAACTTCACCATGCTTCTCTACGAGGATGTCATTTCCGGCGATGAGATGTTCTCTGATGCCTTCCCCATGTAAGCACCAGGATCCCCCAGGTACCACCGAAGACGTTCTCTCATGGCTACTACTCGTTTTTAGCAAGGAGGTCGATGGCGTCGCATTCGAAGTAGACTGTGCCATGGTCACCATCAAGGATGGAGATGTCGACATCGGTGCGTTGAAAATGTCTGTTATATAGATGATTCCGTTATTCACACTTCTGTGTGCAGGTGCCAACCCCTCCGCTGAGGAAGCCGAGGAGTCTCTCGAGGAGGGTGCTCAACAGGTCAACAACGTTGTTCACTCTTTCCGCCTTCAGCCCACCTCTTTCGATAAGAAGAGCTACCTTACCTACCTCAAGGTCAGTGGTTTGACAGATAGATGGGTTCATCAATGTTGATCCGATGCAAATGTTTGCCAGGGTTACATGAAGGAGGTCAAGACGAAGCTCCAGGAGTCGAGCCCTGGCGAAGTTGAGGCTTTCGAGAAGGGCGCTCAGGCTTTCGCCAAGAAGATTGTTGGAGGATTCAAGGACTACGAATTCGTAAGCATGAATACCTTTCTGCGATAGTCAAGCCCTAATCAGCAGTGATCTTCAGTACACGGGCGAGTCCATGAACCCTGAGGGAATGGTTGCGTTGCTCAACTACCGTGAGGATGGTGTCACCCGTACGTCCCGCTGGAAACTGTTATTATCGCTCGTTCAGCTGACCCCGGTTTTCCTTTAGCCTTCTTCACCTTCTGGAAGCACGGCCTCAAGACCGTCAAGCTCTAGATGGTCTTATACTGGCGCTCACACTGTATCCTTATCCCTTTCATCTCTATTGGTCTCCTCTGTATCTCGGATTGGGTATATTGCAGGCGGTAGTGTACCTCCTTGCATGATGTATCACTGTTTGTATCGAAAAATACATAACGTTGTATACCAAGCGCCGAACTTGAATTGATGTTTATCGCGATTCATCTCGACGCAAAGGTATTTTCAAGTTACTGGAAAACAACATCAACAGACCTATCTGCGAAGTTTCCCTCGACTTCTACGTCTCTCCTCTGTATCAGGACCTCCATATCTCTCTAGGAAGGCCTCGAGCGTGTTTACTTTGATACGAAGACTCAAACCTCCTTACTCCGAATTGTAAGGATACTACGTACTTGAGGGCAGGGAATATAGCCTTCATGCATCCACCCTGGTCGCTAGGAACTGCTGTCAGATATGCCCGAAGCTGCTGTTTCAACGGACGTACTGGACATGTGCTCTTTAATCGCCGCGGCCTAACGTGTTGCGTTTCGTGACCAATACGAGGGTCGGCACGATACGTATACGCGTCCTTCCTGCTTTTGTCCATCGTTTCAATATGACAGGTATATAAAGGGCGTATCGATTGCCAGTCGACTTACAGGTGAACTTATAACACCATACTTTGTCGTTTCATTCACAATAACTCTTGAAATACTGTACTTTAATGCGCATAGCGGATGGTCACACGTCACATCCGCTCCATCCTCGCCGCTAAAGTCCGGTTGTCACACGTCGCACAGCGACCGTCCGCTTGTGACAACCGTAGTGAATATATTTCGATTTTTGTTCGATTTTTTCCGCCCCTGCGGGGCACATATCCCATCCTCAACTTAGCGGTGTCACAAAACCTTTGTAGCCCATCCGCTCGTCCGCTACGAAAGTTTTTGTCACACGTCACAACCCCATCCCCTCTGCGTATTAAAGTACAGTAGATTACAAAATCTTATTGATAGTCTACTACCAGAGCCGTTCCTCATTGGTCTACGCCCACGGCGCGTCACACCCCGCCGCGGTAACACTGTGTCACGTCCCGTCGCGTCATCCGCTGACTCACAATTGTCACACCCCAATCTCGCGTCATCCGCTCGTCCGCTATGTTGCAAGTTGTCACACGTCACATCCCCATCCCCTATGCGCATTAAAGTACAGTAGTTATGCCCGACGGCACCGCCATCGTAATTCCAAGAGGGTGAGTACACCATGTTCTCCCTCTTACGAGAGAATACGGATAACTGTAACTCATACGTTCATTGCCATAGATACTCCTACGTGGTTGCTGCAGTAGTCTCCACATTCTGGCTGACCTTCCTCGAAAGTGGCCAGGTTGAAATCGCTCGTAAACAGGCCAACATCAAATGGCCACAACGTGCGTAATGCCGAGATCTTGATTTTTGACTTTGTCCCCGATCTATATCTTAGCCTATGCGGACAAGGATGAAGCTGCTGCGTCAGAGAACGCGCGCATATTCAACTGTACTCAAGGTGGGTGTGATGGAGGGTTATTCGACCCGACAGTCAGTGGCCCGGGAGTGGCTTCCTACTAATGCATCATTTTAGAGGCCTACAGAGATGTTAAGGAGGCTCTTCCGCAGGTCTATGTTAGGTATTGACTCCTACTGGACTAATAATATCTCCATAGGCCACATTGAGCTCATTTGCAACTATAGCACTCTACTAGTGGGTTTGAAGTATCCCATTTTTGCGGCGTCGGCCTGTGGGTTGTGGTCATTGGGCCGAATTTTCCACTTCCTTGCATGCAGCTCAGGTGATTCAAAGAAGGTATGCTCGTCACTTATGGCTTCTCTTTATGGTTATAACTGGAAAATACAGCGAAAGAACGCTGTCAGCGTCCTTGGAAACATCAGTATGACGTTCGGTAAGTTCAGTATCTTCCTCATTGGACTGGTCATCGCTAAGTCGCTTAACAATATCAGGCTTGCTCCTTGGAGGGTCCAGCTATGTGGCATACCGACTGTGGACAGTGGACACACGAGCCTGAAGCTGTTCTCCCTTGTTTCTCTGACTTGTCTAAGAGCTAGTCGCATTGTGGGTACTACAAGTTCTGGCACTATTTGACGACCGAAAATTCGACAAACGTTTAAGAATCGAGCGACTCGAGTGGGCAGTGATATATCTATTAGCGGCAGTGCACTCTGTAAATCTGGGCTTTACTTCGAAATTCACATAAAATATACGTTTGAAGACTATGTATTGAACCAGGGCAACATCAACACTGAACGTCATTGATTCATCCTCCAGCCTAGTCGAAAAACTTCCATTCGACTTCTACATCTCCTCCTTGCATCAGAACTTCCAACTCGTTTTCTAAGAAGGTCTCGAGTGTTTCTATCTTTACCGGATAACTGCGGTCTTCTTCCGATGGTGGGTGGAAGAAGAACGCCACACGCTCGAGCGCAGGGAATGTATCTTTGCGCGATAGCAGGTTGCCGAGGCCCACCATACCCGAGAGGAAGACGAGATCAGGTTTGGACATTTCATCCAAACGTATGGAGATCAGTATGGTTTTCAAAACCCGTGAGGCGATGGACGAGAGAGTAGGGATCACATAGTCGGGGAATAGAAACGAGGTGCCGTAGAAGGCGATCTTTTCAAGTTGGGTGCAGCAAGTTAGCATGGGGAACCTCCATATGTCGGCGGCGGATGTCTCTTCAGTTAGCTGCTGAGCGGATATCGCAAGAATCCTGTAAGTATTGCAGTATCAGGTCTAAGACGAATAGGAGAATACGCACTCCGAATGGCATTTTTGCTAACCATCCGTGAAGGCTGAGCTCTTGTATATTCGCGCCAATGGTGTTCAATACATTGCAGTGCGACCACTCATGCTTTAAAATGGAAAAATCGTAGTCAAGCGACACTTTCACGTCACTACCTTGGAGCCACGCGGCGAAGGCATGCATTTCGCATTTCGAGGAGAGACAATCCTCTATAGTATGTTGTAGTTCCATTCGTTCGAGTCGGCGGGGAACAGGATGTTTGCATGGCGCTGAGGATGCCAGCTGCCACCAGCAGTCGATCTTCCAGTTCTTCACCGCAGGAAATCGAAAGAGGTACTGAAGAATGTCGTCGAGCTGATGAACCATGTTTCTGTTCCAGACTATGTCCAGTCGTGTGATATTCTTCGCGCACTGCTCCACGAAATCCTGAAACTCGGGTACTTCCAGCCAGCTCTCGAAGGCTTCGGGCGGGGCAGATTCAAGAATTAATGTCCTAGGAAATCTCCAAAGTTGCCCATTGGGTGCCCGCCGTGCTTGTCCGTTCTTTATTGTCGTCCTGTCGCTGGCGTATAGTTTCAAAAGCTCCACAGGGTCAGAGACCTCATCTTTAATGCAGACTACACGATGTATAAGTCGCTGGGCACCGCGTCTCCATTTACGGGCGACCAGAGCGCAGGACTTGAGCTGAATCATCCATTGACGCCAGGAGCTGTCGATATCGGTACCATCAACTTCATGTATAATAGCGCAGATGAGCTCTTCTGGAAAGTCGGATAACTTAGGCTATAGCGAGAGGATTTCAGCATATGATTGAGACCATATCGTGTCAATGAAAATGGCGGATGAGCATGCACACCTTTGAAGTAGTTATGGTTATGACGTCCGTGGGCTCACGGCGGCTCATCGGGAGACTTGGGATAAAAGGCGCAACTTGACAGTGACGAGGTATTCAGAGAGGATGCCAGCTAGATTGGAGGATGAACGGTGCGCATTTTATATGGCCACTGCATCCTGGCCACTGAGATATGTCATGGGCCATTCATCAAGGCCACTTGAACCTGAGTGATCCTGGCCATGGGACGGCCTCACTGTGATGGGAAGGGTTATAACACCATGGCCATAGCAAAAAGGCAATGTCGATATTAGGGATTGTCGTCATAGCTACAAAGGTAATCGTGTCAGCTCACTTTACTTTCGAAAAGGTGAGTGTTGGACGTTGGCCTAACCACGCATACTCGAACAGCCGTTATTGTTCAAGTCATGACTCCGCTGGGCAAGGTCACTGCCTAAGTTCGCATAACGTCGTCCATCCAGTTCTCACTATCCGTTTCTCTCCCTGAACGTGAAAAGTTAGCAAGGACAGACAAGGGCGAGACAGGTTTCAGAATCCATACCTTTTCATCCCATCCGAGTCGGTTCGACGGCACAGCTGTGGCCGTCTTTCGCGTCAGGTCAAAACCATCAATTAACATATTCAAAATGCCCTGGAACATCTGGAACAGTAGAAGTACGGAGGCCTATATGGCAAGCTGCGACCATGCCGCTGCATCAACAGTCGTTCCTGGCCTGGAATGCCAACATGAGAAAGCTAGGATCTTTTCGATAATTAGAAGATAATATCTTTCATGAACGGTGTTGCGACGAGTAATCGAAGCATAGACGGTAGGACAATAATCACAGCGACGTAACTCTCCCTGTTTTCAACTGTGGTTTGTCGCTTCGCAACCGTGTTTGCTAGTAAAATGGACGTCATGCGTTTTCGTTACAGTTACACTCTAAATATGCCGTTAGTTAAATTGCTCGAAGAGAGGACATATGACGTACTATAATATGGTGAGATTCTGGGTGTTTATGGCGATAAGATATACAGATATGATACATATGTTTGTTTGAGGCTTGTCGACTGCTACAATAAGCTATGCTGTAGAAAGGCGAGAGAACGAGATATACTCACAACATGAAACAATGCCTATGTTTATCCTCTGATGTTTCTGGAAACTATGGCTCTAGTCGTACGTTGCCTCTGAACACGATATGCCCAGCGTCTTTACGTGCAAATAACGGCGGTTCTCTAGTCACTGTCTTCTTGCGAGGGGCGAATGGTGGCATAGCGGGGGTATCAACGTCCATAGACATGTCCTTATCCATTCCTTCTCCGCCAGCAGCAGCATCATGAGTAGGTCTTGGCTCCGCAGGAGCGGGTATTCGCCGGGGCGTTTTACACGCCATGCAAGTGTAAGAGACAACGTGCCCATGGGGCCCAGAGCCTGTAAATAGCATGATATGTATCATTCAACTAGGACAGGTTCATGGCTGAATAATAACATCGAGCGTACCGTTAACACGAACAATCGCAGTACTACCAGGCACAAGAACTATCTCGCACTTCTTGCAGAGCGTCCGCTTTACAGCAGGATCCCTTCAAGGCGAGCTCGGGTCAGCTGCTCAATATGTGAGAGAGATTACTTACATTCTAACTGTGGTCTTTTTCCCAATAACCTTCATAGATCTCACATATGTCCGCGAAAGGTCAATCGCAGTCGACGGGTTTCTCTGCTCCAACATCTCCTGTTTGCGTTTTTGTCGCTTCGATATCTTCTGTGTACTCGACTGACTCCCAGAAGCTTTCGACTGGTGTTCGTATTGTGGTATTGGCTGTGTGCTAGTCCCGAGTAATACGCTAGCTTGATAGAGGAAGTTCAGGCGTTGCATAATGTCTCGGTTTTGGACGCTATTCGGATTCGGTACATCATCCTGAGATTTCTTCTTCGCCATGACGATTGAATGGTTGTGTTTGTTTTCGCAAAGATAGACTGGCCCGCTCTAGCTGTTGACGATGAGAGAGAGAGAGAGGATAATGGACAGGGTTCACTAACGCGGGGGTTCTCAGCCGCACGCAGGCTTGAATAGGAAAGCGCTGTAGATGAGTTGTGTGGGAAAGCGCTGTGGCCAATGCGCAATCACTTACATGCGGTTCCTACACTGAGTTATCACACATTCCGTAAAGCATGCGTGTTTAGTGGCCCTCAGTCTAGAGCATAACATTATCGCTATCTGTGGCACAAATTACAACGAAACGCGAACAAGACTACGCATAGCTACTACCAAGAAGATATGATTACTGTACTATTACGACCGTAACGGGGGTCACGGGTCACAACGAGGTCGAAAATGTTGTTATTTCGGCGCCTGTCACGGGTCACAGCGGGGGATGTTGTTAAATCCTGGCGAGTCGGCACATCACGCCTGTCATAATTTGTCACAAATTTTCCGTGCCTGCGGCGCACTGAGTGACACGACCGTGACATATGTTGTTAGAATAGCGGATGTCACGGTCCCACCCCCTGGTGGTTGTTAGAATCTAACAACATGCCGCGTCACAGTCACAACCCACGCCCGCTACGGTCGTAATAGTACAGTATCCTATATGCCCTAATGAGTGTCAAGAATTTGCAAAACCGCGAGCTACTCCACGACATTGAACACCTAGTCGAGGTCATTCAGACTGCGAGCAAGCGTACGAGCTTTGAGCTCTTCAAGATGGCGCTTGTCAGTAATAAGATGCTTGATTTTGTCTGCAACATCAGTGAGCCCACTGATAAGACCAACACCCTTCGTGCCGACATCGAGCCCCTTGTTGACGGAATCAAAGGAAAGTGCTCCACTTTCTTCCAAGTCACGCTTGCCTTGCTGCGGCTGGTTTCTACTACGAGCAGGACATGTCAGAAGGTGTTATCCTTTAGCTATTGAGATGCTTACAGGAGGTGTGCGAGCGCAGCGCCGAGGACAGCCGGGTGTACCTCACCGTCCCGCTTGCCAGTGATCAAGTGCTTCAGCTTGTCAGCGACGTCGGTGAGCCCACTGATAAGACCAACACCCTTCGTGCCGACATCAAGCCCCTTGTTGACGGAATCAAAAGAAAGTGCCCCGCTTTCTTCCAGGTCACGCTTGCTTTGCTGCTGCTGGCTTTTACTACGATCAGGACGTGTTAGAAGCTGTTATCTTTTAGCTGGCATGTAAATTGAGACGCTTACATGATGTGTGCGAGAGCAGCGCCGAGGATAGCCGGGTGGACCTCACCGTCGCGTTTGCCAGTGATCAAGTGCTTCAGCTTGTCAGCGACGTCCGTGAGCCCACTAATAAGGCCAACACCCTTCGTGCCGACGTCAAGGCCCTTGTTGACGGAATCAAAAGAGAGCGCCCCGCTTTCTTCCAAGTCACGCTTGCCTTGCTGCTGCTGGTTTTTCCTACGAATAGCGCATATCAGAAAGAGCGAGCGATGTGAATACATGGAGTTAACTTACCCGAAGTGCTGCGTGACAAAATCGAGACCAGTGTTGAGGGCTGTGACGACGTCGGTGGCGACATCGATGCCTTTCGTAACTTGTGAGAAGGTAATGGCCCCACTCTCATCAAGAAGAGATGGGTCGGTAACTTGGGCATTGACGGTGGGAGCTGACGTGAAGGGCGCGGCAAGGGCTGGAGCGACGACAGAAGCGAGGGCGACGGCGACGAGAGTGCTGGAGTGCATCTTGGGATTAAGCTTTAGAAAGTAGTTGAGAGAGTGGCGGTAGGATATCGTTCAACGAAGTCGAAGTCGTGGCGTGTCGTGTTACCAAAGGAAGTGTGCGAACAAAAAAGCAAGAGTGAAGCTAACATGGATGAGTTACAGTCAGATATACACATTGCTTCAACGAAGTATACGAAGACCACTCACCAACCAGTGCCGACTCAAGAAAAGAACGAATATGCGCTCGAAAAAAGACTGAGGAGCTGAAGAGCCCAACAAGAGCCCCCTGGAATATTTATATCTGCCACAAGCCAGGTCATGCTGCAGGTTCGGTCACCCGACAAAAGCTGACTAGGCTTGCTTGAAACAGCAAACGACACATCAGGCTTTAGGTTACAGGGACAGTTCCCTGGACAACCTAACCATACTCGGAGATAACTTGCAGGAAACGCGATCAACTAAGGAAGCTGTGATCGCATGGTTTGGTATGCATGCAGTAGATGTGCGCCTGGGTCGACGAGTTCCTGAGTAGTGTACTCTAACAATGATCAGAGGCAGACTGCTCGGATCATAAAATAAGTTCTCGCACTGTGATTCTCCCGTTTCGCCTTGAAGCTTGAGGGCTTGAGGTGATCATCCTGACCTCTATCCTGTGACATACCGCATAAATGGTACCGACAAGCGTGCCTACGACCGCGCTGAACGCGAGTGCGAGCGACGTCGCCGACGTGGTGAATATGAAACGCGGGTCGTCGCACAGCCACAGCTATAGAGCTCCCGCGAAACAGGCATGGAGAAAATCAGCTAGCAGGGACATCGTTAAAAGTATGTTCCTCGGCGAATTTTCACGTACGAAACACCTACCTTTGATCTATGTAGGACCGCCAACTTTTTGCGTTGAACTGATTTTGAGCTGCTTGAAGTTGTTCAAGTGAACGATGCATGTGAGAATACACCTCGTACGTGCACCGCGACTGGTCTCATTAGACCTCCGCCACGATGTTGTGGCCGTAGACATGCAAGATGTGTCCTTACCGCGTTCAATGAAATTGTGTCGATTCTCGAATTGTCACCCATCAAATGATTGACGCCCGTCTTTGCGCACACCGACAGACGTCAAGATCAAATCATCCCGCCCTTCGCAGCTCTGATGAGCTCAAACACAATGCGTCGGGAGCGATGCTCGGGTACGCTCATTACTTGTGTTCAAGTCGTTTCGAATGCTGTTTCGAATTCGTTCGCTCAAAAAATATTATACAGTGGTTGCGTGGTGATCAACTTAGCGGAACTTATGCTACATACACGTTCAACTTTCCCTTCCAAACTTGCAAAACAGAGAACAATCTTCAACGACCCTCCGCTTTACGACCTCCAGCAGCCTTGCCAGAAGGACCCTCGTCAGATTTGCTTGGTTTGCTGCCGCTGGTCTGTGCACCGTAACGCAGGTTCTCCCCCTCCTCCGCACCATGGGTCGGCTTTGTGTCGTAGGGATGGTCCTGCTTGCTCGCCTGCTAAATATCAGCGAAATACGGTGTGAACATCTCTCCCCCAGTGAGAACCGTGGTGACTTACAGTCTCATACTCGGCCGATTCAGGACCAGCTCGCGAAAAATGACCGGTCGCAGGCTGCTCATTTGCTCGAGCGACTGGAGCACCGGTATCGCTTGACGAATCGACCTGGTGTACTTTCGGGTTCACGGGCTCTGTACTATCGACGTCCTTGAAGTACGAGTCTGCAGTGTGCTTTCCACTGTCCTTCTCCTCAAATGCGCGAGCACTGGTATGGAATCCGCGTTTCTGAGGCTTCGATGACCCCTGCAACTGCGACGATTTTGTGTCAGACCGGAAGACTTTCAAACGACACACGTAAATCCCGCATACACGAAAGTACGCGACTCACCTCGTGAGATGGCAGCTTAGGATCCTTAGCCGCGTTGCCCTTGCCCTGATCTGGGGCACCGGCCTTCTTGTGCTTCAAGTGCGCGTTCTGGTCCGAATATGTCTTGTCTTTAGGCTGTCTACTGGCCTCTGGAGTCTGACCTTGCGTCTTTGCAGGCATACGATGGACCGCCGACGTATGCATAGTCCTCTTGGCTGTGTCATAGGCGACGTTCCCGGCCCCGGTAACCCCCTTCCCTCCACCTCTATTCTGCTTGTCCTCTCCTGCAGTTGTCTTGAACCCGAGTTTGTTCTTCACCGCGTCCGTGAACGAGGGCGGTGTGATGTTCTCCTCGGCACCAAATCCTTCTGAGCTCTCCGGCTTCCGGGCAGTGTTCGAGTGGGTGTTAGAGTCACTCGAGCTCTGCGAGCCTACTTGGTCTGCGAAACCGACACCCTCTTGATTGCCAGAAAGCCCTCCACGAGACGCCTGTTTTCCTCCTGCAGGACTCGCTGCGTCGGAGGGCGACGCCTTTTTAGGATCGTTCGCTGCGTACCCCGACTGGTGACTTTGGTCGTGGGGGTCACCCTTCTGGTCGGGGTTATAGAAGCGGACGCTCGTCGACGTCCGAGGTACAGCGACGAGACGTGTTGTAAGACGAGTGAGACGATGAGCAAGCATTGTTATCCGATATCGAGAGTGACAATGGTGGTGGTAATGAAGAGAAGTCCATCGACGACGAGGCGAGCCATTTTGTATTGCGGCGTCGTTGGAGGCAGGAGTTCCGAGGGAAGCGAGTGCGACGTCAGTGACGTCAGAAGGAGTGACCACCGATTCCACCGCGCGCCATCTCATCATCAGAAACGTCGGGATCCTAATGTGGTAAGGCGCATCACACGATCAAATACGGCACTCATTGACATTCGTGACCAAAGCCTGCGCCACTTGACGTTAATTAACGTCAAGTCGCCTGCGCCGTATTCAGCTGCAGGGTGATACTTACAGTAAACGAGATAGTGAATTCTATAATGCGTCAAAATAAATTTATTATGTGCGGCAGAAGTGCGAAAGGTAATGTAAAGGCCAGCTCAAGGCTGGACAACGAGTGCAAAGTAGGTTTACGCAAGTACAGCTAGAAGTAGACTTCCGAAAATAAATGGGCATAAAACATCTGTATCGTATGGATACTTGTGTTCGTCGCAGTCATAATCGATCCCTACTAATGATCAAAGACGGTGTTCGAACCTGACCCGGCCTGCACAGACGACTCTGCAATAACACTCATCGGCGGGTTGCTTGTCTGGTTCCTCAGACTAGCATACGACAACTCTGACCTCAACTCCCTCGGCGACTTTTCCGAGGCTGTCAGCGGCGGCACAGGCGAATTCGGGCTTCTCATGCCCTCGGATATCTCATAGCTCGGTGGCGCCACGTCCAAACTGCCATGCTGGTCGTCATCAGGGTTGTGTACGAGTATAGTAGCTTCTTGGTGGCTGACGAAGGCCATCGAGGATGTCGGGCTGAGCGTACTGGGATTGAACGTCGACTGAGGCACAGTAACGAACTGCGCAGACAAAGGCGTCTGTAAGTCGAACGGCTGTACGCCACCATTGGGCAGGGGCTTTTCGGCCTCGTCAGTATCATCGTAGTGCGCAGTATTCCTGCGTTGGTTCCTTTGACGAAGATATATGAAGATTGCAGCGAACGTGATGAGCGCGAGGAGGGCGACGCCACCGATCGTACCGCCTACGATAGCACCGACGTGATTGTTCGATTTCTGTGAGACTACACGGGGTGCGATGCCGATTGAGTTCGGTCCGTTGGGCATTACCTGGAAGATTCTGAATACAGGAAAAGCATGTGGCTCGGTGAGCAAGATCTAGACGCGTTAAAAGCAATCAACTCACAGGTATACAGTACTCAGGAACCTAGCGCCAAGCAGGGTTTGGGTTTGGGAGGCGTCTGCCCACCCTTCGATGCCGCTGATACAGGTCCCATCTGACTGTTTCACGATCAACGAGCTAGTCTCGACGGTGAAGGTTTGCGTCCCAGCAATGAGACCGAAGGTAAACGACGAGTCGCAGGGGATCGTATACGCCTCTGACAAGGATCCAAGTGAGGAAAGGTCAGCTCGAAGCTGCGATCCAGGTATATCGTCGTCTAGATTAAGAGGAATGTGAGAACACGGAATCTATAGAGTCATCATCACATGAGTACACGAAACACATACGGATGAGCTTTGCTTGGTCCGCGGGGAGATACATGTCCGAATACAGTGGATCCACAGTGGCGATGAATCCCTGCGAGTGTGTAAGGCGGTCACTTCCGGAGACCATCACCCACCCGTCCATGGGCACGAACCAATCGGCACCCGATGTGGCGTTGCTTGACACGGGAAGCTGAGGGCTAACAGAGTTATCGACCGTCTTCCATACAAGTTTTGATGGATCGTAAGCTGTGGAATCGGGTTGCAGCCAGTGGAGAACACCTGCTTCATCCGATTCCCCAGATATCTGCGCTGTCGAAGTACCATTGCCCCGCTGGGTATCTCGGGGTGGGTTCAGAGCCATGCCAAAAGAGAAGTTGAGGGCGGTAGGGTGCTGCGCGAGCCATTGGCCAAATGGCGAGTCCCCGAATTGGGGTGTGTAGACTGATTGATTGGAGGAAGAAGTGGTCTGTTTTGCGGTCCCGAGACCTATCATCCCGGACAGTCCCTTCCCAACCTGTGCACGAGACGCCTGGCCAATTGAACTATCATCGGCGTCACCGACGATTACAACTGTTAGAGGATCACTCAGCGATAGTAATCGGCGTGAAAGAAAGCCCCTACGAACTAGTCTGGTTAGGGTAGTCCCATGCCGAGCCATTCTGCAACGTCAGCTGGCAGTCCTCCTTCACGAAGGATGCGGGCGGAGACTGGCCAAACAACGGTGCGCTGGTAGCAGACGAGGAAAGTGATAACGCATCGGTGGATTGTGATCGATTATAACTACTGCCATGTAAGTACTTCGTTTGCGAGGGGTGTACAGATGATTCCTCACAACGTAGCTCCACTGCAGCCCGTACACTGGGTCCCAGCGACATATGTCAATGCAGTTGAGGTGGTCATAGTAAACTCGAATTGTTGCTGATTCGAGCCGGGGTTCTGTTTCCCTCAACATCAGAGACAGCCCTAAAGCATGCAGTAAAAGGCGCACCATCGTTACAGTCGTGACATAACGTCCAAGGCTATCGTACTTCAGAGGGATGTTGACCCGCTGAGGAACGAATACGGGATCATCCCTCTTCTGAGAACGGGCACCCAGACTCCAGGAAGAGGCAAGCTGAGCGCAGAGGACAGCACACAGAAGAGATCGCGTTAATCTCATGTTTAACAGCAGGGGTTTTCTGTGTAAAGTGGAAGACAGGCAGCCAACCGGTGCCTAGGGGGATCGTAGCAGTGCTATATAACACGCCGCCGATAGGTCAAGCGCTGGGCACAGATCACCATCATCTGGACTCAAACAAGTCGGTAATCCTATGCAAGATCTGGACGCTCTATTAGCATAGTCAAGTGGTACGCTCGATATAACGGTCCGTGGTGCTCACCGGGCGTATTGGATAGCGACGTGAACGCCTGGCGTCCAGGTCCTTGGCCCGTAAGTGGCGTTTGAAGATGCCAACATATGAGTGTGCGAGAGGTAAGAACTCGTTCAGGCTGTTCGGGCTATGTGTGCCTATTGAATTCAATACTTCTCCACATGTGCATGGTCCCATGCTACAGTATAGCAAACTCTCTCCTGAATTGCAACACTAGTACTTTGACTGTACTCATACTTGGTCAGACGGGTTCACAAGGACCATCGAGGAGAGACTCCGTACCTTGTGCGCAGCGTCCCGACAAATGTGGCGTCCTACTGCAACATCGCTTACCGATCTATGCAGTAAACACATTTGAGCCCTGAGGTGACAATGGTGTCCCTCAGGTACTTGGCAGCAACCAGTGACAGTGCCTTCATGCCATTCGCACGCAGAAAAACTCCGTTTTAGACCTCAAGTATGGGCGCGGGCGGTGATAAGGTCGATATGTCCCAAAACTGTACATCCGTGTCTCACTTGGAAGGCCCGAATCGCTTCTTGTCGATATACGTCCGTGCGTCCCGAGCCTGATGGTGGTGGCCAGGACGTACTATCCGCAAAAGGAAACAGGTGAAATCCTCCGCCATCGGCCAGCGCCTCGCTCTCATCATTGCATCTTACCGCCACCCACCATGTCTGAAGCAGAGTCCTCTACCGCCAACCAGGCTGTGCCTCCAGTTCAAGTTCACTATTGCGAAGGTGCTCAGCACACTCTTTCATGAATCAAAGTTCCATGCGATCTTACGCGAGACGTTTGTCTTGGTTCCTGCAATCTCATCTATCTCAGTGTGTACCTTCCCACTCGAGTACTGTGAGTTCGGATCTAGTTTCAAGAAATGCAAGGAAACGCTGCAAAAGGAAGATCCTGATCTGTATGACAAATACTACTCTGAGGGTATGCCTTTTCTATCTTCGACGAAAGGATTGCTCATCATGGTTTGTTGTCTACAGAGGCGCTTCAGGCGAAGTTGGGTACACTAAGCTTGGAGGCTCAGGCGAAGCTCGAAAAGGAGGCAGCTAAGAAGGAGGCAAAGGCGGAGGCAAAGGCTGATGCTGCGCTCAAGAAGAAACTTGTACGTCTTGCGGATTGTATTCCAGTACTTTACACTCACGCATCCGGGGTTCTGCAGGCCTCACAGGTAGGCATTTGCTTCTGTGGCGGCTCGCCTGCGTCCGCAGTTCCAACTCACCCCTCATGCTGTGTAGGTTACTATCAAACGAATAGAGCGGAATAAGCGCAAGCACGTCACATCGGTGCACGGCTTGGAAGCATTCGGTGCGTACCTATAGGTGATCATCATTGGAGAAAGATCTATCTTACGCGCACTATTATGTGTAGGTGTTGATCTCAAGAAGGCTGCTAAACAGTTTGCGCAAAAATTTGCCACCGGCGCATCTGTAACGAAGAACCCGCAAGGCCTGGAAGAAATCATCGTTCAGGGCGATGTGAGCGGAGAGATCGTCGAACTCATCGAAGAAGGTGCCGGTGTGCTCAAGGGCATACCGATAGACAATGTGGTTGAGGTGGAAGATAAGCCGAAGAAGAAAGGTGGAGACTAGAGTATCAGCGGTCCGGTTGGTTCGGAGAATGCGTTGGAGGACCATGCGTTATGGTATGTGAATGCATCTCCTTGTGACCTCGTCAGCAAATTCAACGCTCATACGACCGTGGAACAGAAATTTGTCACGAGTTGATGTCAATGTAGCATTCCAAGATTAAACTGTACACAGCAAAATGAACTGTATCATCTGTACGGCAAGAATGACAGCGAGAAGAAGATCTCGATGTGGACAGTGAACTCTGTGCAGATAGGTATGAATTTCTACGGAGCTCCCTATTCTGATTTGATGAATACACGTTCGCGATGATGGAAAGGTTCACAACTCAGTGAGTGTGGATCTAGACCTAGATGATACAGATACGAGACAGGGATCGGTCACACGCAAAACCGTGTGCAAACGCTGTAAACGCGAAGAATGTGTAATTGTGTATGACGCGGTGCGTCGTCAGAAAATAAATACTATCTACGTGTGGCCCGAAAATAATCTAACGCTACAATAATCCAGGGAAAGAAGAAACAGCTACAAGCGCGAAATATACAGGGGATGAGAATACAGCGATTAAGTTGAATGCGTAGAGTAAAGGGGTAAAGCGCTCGTAGATGGTCGTGTGCAGTCCCTGGTGTAGCGGGAGTGAGGGATTGGACGCGAATGTGTTTTCGCACTTGCGTTCGACGCAAGGTGTACACCAGATACGGTCGTCTCGCTAGTGTGGCCGCACGTGAGGTGAGTCAACACATCGGTTTGCAATAGCTGAAGAACTCACTTGCTTGCCTAGTCGCCAATCCTATTAGTAAATGGTCTCAACGTCTCTTCTCTTCCTTCACAGGCTTCTGTGTATGACGCGGGACGTTGAGCGCCTGTGAAGGCTTGAGGGCCGTGCCTATCGTTGAGAACTGCGAAGGCTTGGGGGCAGAAGTGGACGAGTGGAGAGGGTTCTCGTAGCCGGACATGGCGACGGGAGCAATAGGGATAGACGAAGCTGGCGTTGAAGGATATGATAGGTGTGCAGAACTTGCTGCACAGTACGAGAAGTGATAGATTAGGAGGTATGTGATGAATGAAGTGTAGAGGTGTAAGTTATGGACGAGACCTAGGCTCGTCAAGTAATTGAGTCCAAGCTCGAAGGGGAAGTTATGAAGTGGATGAGAGAAGGTTGGGAAAGGCGAGAGGGGCCCTGGTGGCGTCCTTTTATATCTACCTCTTGAGCTCACGGAGAGTACGACGGGCAATGAGCCCTTTGCACCAAAACCAAATATCCGGATCACCCGACGCAAGATTCGGGTGGCCCTGCGTATAGAAAGGACGACGAGGGCCAAAAGGCACTGACGATCACATCCCAATCTCAATTGCTCCCGGGGCATGTCTTGTAGAATATCCGGAATCGAGAAGCCAATGGCTATACTGCACGAGGCGGGCCTTTGCTTGAGACATCACACAAAGGCCTTGTCAATTCGCGTGTGTGGCCTAAGTAATGGTCGAGCTCTGCCACGTGTTCGCATCGAAGGTTACTCGGTGACATGTCCGGGTGACTTCAGACAAAGCAGTGATTGCCAGAAGCGCTGTCAATTGTGACCACGGTAAATAAGTTGTTGGCACAAAGAAGAAGAAGAAGAGAACGCACATATACTCCTTTAGGCCCGTCGTTCGGTTTATCACAATGGAGCTCCTTTGGCAAATGTTAGGCACGAAACTCCTTGTGAGTTGAGTCGCCCGAGACGATACTTATACGTCATCCAAAGAGCGGTATTCAAAGGAAATATGTAAACGCAGTGCTCGATACAGACCAAAGCAAATACTCGGTAGTTCAACCAACTCATATTATCATAAGGTGTTCAAATACAAATTGCCGAAAGGCTCACTTTTTCGACGAAGGCGTCTCAAACAATCGTATTCCTCCCGTCACAGTGCCTATCGACCCAGCACCAAGAGAAGCAAACGTGATATTCCGCTGTTCAGGGTCAACTCCCAGGGCGTTCAGCAGTTGCTCCGCTTTGGAGGGGATGAAAGGCTGTAAGAGAATGCCAGAGACGCGCAAGGCTTCCACAACTGCGGCACGGACTTGAACAGTTGTTTTTGTGGGCGTAGATGCTGCCCATGGCTGGGTTTCGGTAAGAAGTTGGTTGCCCTGTAGCAAAGTTATCACTATGTTAGAGTCGAGAGTGCAAGACATGCCTTACCTTCTGAAGAGTGGTCATGATGTCTTCCAACGCGTCAGCCACGAGAAGGCCCTGCATTCGTTTTTGAACAAGACTATTGAGACTTGAGACGGAAGACAAGAGGTCTTTTAGAGTGCTGCCTTCTGGAGCCTGACGAGCGATTTCAGCGACTGATTCTGCCTCTACACCAGCGGTGCGTTCTTGAATCTTCTTCGACGTGATGCGCAAATACAAATTCCCTAGGAGCGACATCAATTCGCGCGAATGCTTTTCCAACTGCTCACGGGACCAATCTATCGTGCGGATTAGAAAGAAATATATGGAGTAGCAAAGGAAGAGAAAGACTCGCCTACGTCGTCCTTGAAACGTCCGCCCACTCGTGCTAGGTAGTAGCGAACGACGTCAACACCATATTCCTCAAGTGATTGAATTGGGTCTACGACGTTGCCGATAGATTTCGACATCTTGCGTTGCTCCACAGTCCAGTGTGAGTGTGTCAAGAGCTGAGTGGTCAGTGGTAGCCCGAGAGCTTGCAACATAGCAGGGAAGTATATTGCGTGGAATCTATAGCATGACGGACTGAACTTAATATTTGTTCGACGTCGAGTAGGCGAGTTTGACGTACCGTAGGATGTCTTTACCAATAACTTGGATGTTTGGTGGCCAGCCTCTTTCATGTCCGGCCTCTACAGAAGGCCAAGGGTACCCAGATGCGGATAGGTACACAGTCAAGGCGTCGATCCAGACGTAGATGGTATGTGCCGGGTTGTTGGGCACAGGCACACCCCAAGTCAGTCGTGAGCTTGGCCTGGAGACAGACAAATCCTCCATGGGATTTGAAAGTGTTGTGAGTACTTCCGCGTGATATTGAGGAGGGTAGACCGCATCTGGATGTTGTTTGAAGTGTTCTAACAGACTTTCCTGAAACGCAGGTAGCTTGAATTTGTAGTTCTCCTCCTCCGTCCACTCGACCCTGGACCGTGTCTCAGTGGAGATGTAGTAGTCGTCGGGAATGTCCGCGGAAGCGGGAAGTTTAGTGACTTCTTTATCCGTGTAGAAGCATTCGTCAGAGACAGCATACCAGCCTGCGTGTTTTCCTTTGTAAATGAGGCCTTTTGCGTCTAATTCTTTCTAGGCAAACATTAGCCCGTATGCGTACAGCCACGCACGGAGTTACTTACCCACAAGTGTTGGACAGCCACATGATGGGCTTGTTCAGATGTCCTCGAGAATCTAGTATGGCTGATATTGGCTTTGTCTGCGAGAACCTGTGATAATACGTCAGACCGAGTTCTTTCATGACTTGATTGTTATATGCCCACACGGAAGTGCTGTGATATCTCGTCACAGAAGGCCAAAGGATCCATTCCGCGTGCTTGAGCGGCTTTCTGGATCTTGAGACCATGCTCATCTGTACCCGTCATGAAATAGACTGGACTGCCAGGTCGAGCTATGCGTGCATAGCGCGCGAATATATCTGCGATAACTACAGAGTGCAAATGCCCTATGTGCGGCACTATGTGTGTCGTATAAAATCGTTAGTCTACACTTCCATAGAGCTCATGTTATGCCGGCTATACGTACCAGAATTAGGGTAGAATATAGGTGTAGTAATGTAATACGGTTTGTTTCCGGATGAGGTGGCATGGGTAGACGAATACCGGAGACATGATGGTTGACGAGACGTCAAGTGACGCTTGGCTACCTTTAAACCACCATGAAGGACACCCAGCATCCACGAAATCTTTCTGCTTGCAATTTGAGGTGCCTTCAAAGTGGTAGGATCAGTGTCAGTTGCAAGTCACAGTGATGCAATCAATGAAGCTCGCTATACTCCGTACATTGAGCTTCTTACCCGAGTAAGTAATTTTGTAACGCAGATCAACAGCGTCGATGAAGAGTTTGTTACTACTTCATAATAGCGGCTAATCCGGACTTCTGTAGGGTTGCTGCCACTTCATGCGGCGTAGTTATCCTTACACCTCCCCTACACCAACGCCTACCCTCCTCTGGAAGTATCTCCATTCTGTATTCTAATCATCTGCTCTTTTTGTACTCTGGGACAGTAGCTGGCCTACCGTAGCCATGTCTGATTCCTTCGCCGATCTCTGGAATGCTACCGCGCCAAGCAAGCCTACTCAACCGACTCAGGCTCGTACTCTAGGATCTATAACTCCAGCAGCTCAACCTCCACGGAAGCCGACTTATGACGCTTTCTCTGCTCTTGCTGCCTCCAGCTCTTCGAGCACGCGGTCCAACACACCATCGTACGTCTCGTCACCACCGCTATCGAAGGCAGGAAGCACCGGAAGTGTACCGTTGGTTGGAGGCGCGAGGCCCGTTCAGAAGACAAACAGCAGTGGTGGGGATGCGTTCAGTGACTTGCTTTCCGGAACGATTACGTCGACTTCGAATGGCGCAAACCTGACCATAGCACAGAGGGCAGCCCTCGCTAACAAGCAGAGGTTGGGGCAGCCGACTGTCCCGCAACACAGTCCTGCTGGAAGCAAAGCTGTGGACTCTGCGTGGGCAGGCTTGGATACACTGGGTGCATCCAGTTTCTCTAGCTCCCGAACAACCTCGACCTCTCCCAAGCCGCCGCAGCCGCAAGAGGACTGGCTCTTTGATTCAGTTCCGGCAACAGCATCCAAATCACCCGCCTCAAAGCCTCAACCAGCGCAGGATAAGGACGATTGGGGCTTGGACGATTTCATCTCCAAACCCGCGCCGTCACGACCTTCGCAAACAACCTCCCAATCACAGTCCTTGTGGGATATCGACGAATTCGCATCCCCTTCCCATGTAGACGCACGAGGCGTCTCACCCACCCCGCAGAACGGCCGGTCCTCGACACCTGGTAGCTTTGACTTCGGGGATCGTGAGGATGGGTTGTTGGATGATCATTCCGGCGATGAAGATGATATCTTGGGGGTTCTGAGCAAGCCAGTACAAAACAAGCCGCCCAAGCCAGCAGCATCTGTACGTAGTCCTGTTTGCTGTATATTATCCTGTTCCTCATTCCGAAAAGCCTGATCCACGCGTGCGGGCTAGTCCATCTCCCCAACACCCTTCTTCAGTACCCCGCTCGCGCGCTGTCTCTCCTCCACCCCACATTTTAGGCCAGATAGTTGAGATGGGATTCTCCATTCAGCAAGCTCGTGTCGCACTCGCGGCGACGGAGACAGGTCTGGATGTCCAAGCTGCTCTCGAGACGTTACTGTCTAACGGCGCTGGTGCGGATTCGCGACCTGCATCTTCACAATCCCGCCGCCCGGCCGAGCAAGAAAGGGGTCTGTTCAGAGATGCAGACGCCTCGGACGTTGGAGAGAGTCATCCTCCCCCTCCACGTATCCACCCACGTCGGGATAGGACTCGTGAACCTCCTTCACGTAATCAACAAGCCAGCCCCGACGATAGCCAGAAGAACATCGAAGATCGAGCGAACGAACTCCTTGCCCAGGCGAGCACGTTTGGTCTAAGCATGTTCAATCGCGCCAACGCTCTGTGGAAGGAGAGCAAAGAGAAGGTGCAGAAGGCGTACGAGGAGCGTGCTGCGGCAGGCTCATTGCCTGGCTCCTCTTCTGTGCCACGGCAGCGGCCTGATCGAGGTGATGCACGGCCGAAATGGGCTCAAGAAGCCCCTGAGCCCGTAGATGAAGGCTGGCACGACGAGCACGGCCCCTCTGGTGGCTTCCGCGACGATCATGACGCTGAAGTCCTGCCTCCTCATCCTGACGAGCAGCCAAGGAAGCAGCGCGTAGCAGAAGTCAAAGCGACAGCTCAACCGCCTTCAAGAGAAGCGCCATCTAGCAGCACTAGGACTGGTGATCTCCTTGGTGGAGATGACGCACCCAAGGTGTATGTCTCGCCATTCAGGAGGAAAACTCCCGGCCGGTCACAAATTTCCACTCCCGCTGAGAACAAGCCAGCTGCTAGAGCAGCGCCATCTCCTGCACCCCTCGTCCAACGGAAATGTGTATCTGCCTCTCCATCCGAACTTGCGACTTCTGCGAAACATAAAGCGACGGGAACTGAGATGTACAAGCTCGGGCGATATGCAGAGGCCGAAACCGCGTATTCATACGCCATTGCAGCCCTTCCTGATTCTCACCTGCTCCTTGTGCCGCTCTACAACAATCGTGCCCTCACTCGAATCAAGACTGGCGACCATTCCGGTGCTGTCGAGGATGCTACGACTGTTCTTAAACTTATTGGATCTGGCTACCACCCTGCTCGCGAGGCAAAAGTGACCAAGGAGGAGGAAGGTGCCAGCGTGGATTTGGCTGACGCGTATATCAAGGCTTTGCGCCGACGTGCCGAGGCGTACGAGGGTAGAGAGAAGTGGGAGGCTGCGAAGGCTGACTGGGAAACTCTTACCGCTACGGACTTTGCGTCGAAGGCTCGGAGTGAGGCTGCACAGGCGGCATCGAGGTGTAGGCGTATGCTGACGCTGAACACCGATGGCCCGTCTGCTACCAGTGCTCCCAAGCCCACCGCTCCGCCCAAACCCAAACCTAGACCGAAGCCTACTCCTTCACGGCCTACACCGCCTTCAGAGGCTCTTAATCGCGTACGCGAGGCGAACAAGGCAGCTGAGGCGGAGGACCAGGAGAAGCATGTTTTGAAGGACGCGGTGGACGCTAAGCTGCTGGCGTGGAAAGGCGGCAAGGAGACCAACCTTCGTGCCCTCATTGCTAGTCTAGACACGGTGCTCTGGCCCGAGCTCGGTTTGCAAAAGGTCGGGATGCACGAGCTTGTGACGCCCTCACAAGTGAAGATTCGCTACACAAAAGCCATCGCGAAGCTACACCCGGATAAGGTATGCTTGCTCAAGTATAAGGGTTGACTCTATGCTAATGGCTTTTCTCAGCTGAACGTAAATAACACAACGCTGGAGCAACGGATGATCGCCAATGGTGTTTTTGGGGCGCTGAACGAGGCATGGAACGCTTTCAAGCAATAGACTCTGGGATATTCGGTATTTATATCATGTAGCCTACTACACACGCTTGCATCTTCATCTATAGATCGAATGTATTGTTCCAGTCGAATTCTACAGCAGTCCGACGTAGCCCTGAATTTCCGATACTCGAACGTTGAGAACCGACGGGGGAAAGCGGGCAGTACGTTAATAAAGACGAGATAGACGCAAGGAATTGTTTCTTATGCCGACTAGGAGTATTTACTGTGCGTTCGGGTGCAGAATGGCATTGAACGTCACCCTCTCTCGGACCTGTGAGTCGTGCACCAAGTGGGGCATGACGATCTCCCGTAATAACGAATGAACGTGTTGTGTGTTTGCGAGAGGATGAGGGGGAAGTGGCTCTCGAGGCACCCGACAATACTGTTCCGGCTTGACATGTTCGTCTTGCGCGATGATATCCACACGCACGGATGGACGACAGCCCGCTTTCAGTAGCTTTTGCATAGCACTTGTAAACGCGTCCCAGTCCAACATGGCGGCTTCTCGTACAATATCGCCGCTGTTGTAAAACGTGGATGTCGACGTTGGACTCGCGGTGTCGTAAAAATAAGGATCGGCTATTGGACGACGTCGCTTGGGTATATTAACCACGACCACCTTCGCCTCAACGTCGGAGAGAGTAAGAGGAGCTGTCTTCAAGGCTGCGGCGAAGGCATCGAACGGCTCCCATGAAGCAATCCCCTCCTGGAAGTATCTTCGAATCTCTATCGCGATGTCGAATGTGCGCAGACCAGGAAATTTGGCCAGATGAAAAATGCCGTTCATGACCGTCTCCTCGGGAGAATCTTCTGAGAACCATGTGGATATCCGTTGCACATTCTCCAGGTTCCAGAGCAAGTTCAGCGCTATAATGAACTTGCCACCGTCCGTCTCGTCGATGATAGACTCCACTGATTCGCTGTCCAGCACGGTGTGCAGAACTCGCACGTTCTCCTTTGTCACGCGCCCCGACGATTCTTTGATGATAGTGCGAGGTCGTGCTGGCCTACTTGGGTCCGTGATCACGGCTGGAAACCTATCTTCCTCAACTTCTAGGTGACCAATCGAGAGCTCGTCGATACAGTCCGGGTCGAACAAACTGATGTACTGAGCAAACGCACTCGCGGTACCGTATTCGCCTATTGAGATGTGTACTTTCTTGAACTTCCGCCCAGGAGATATAGGAAGAGACGGAGGCTGCAGTTCCTCCTCACCATCGCTCGGGGAAGGTGGCAGCAAAACGAAATGGCGGACGTTGTAGCCTATCACGTCTATCCCGGGGAATCGATCCAGCACCCGCTTGAACTGACCGAAGGTGAAGCCGTCGCTGTCGAAGGTGTCCAGGTACAGCTCCCTGACACAAAATGGCAAGAAGTGGGAGCAGGTGAGGAGCCGGTTGAGGAGCCGTTTGACGCAGTAACGTCCCCTCGTGGGCGCATCTTGCGTAAGCATATGTTCGGAAAGTTTGATACATCGAAAAACTCGAGGGTAGGCCGCTGCAGCCCATGAGCGAGAAACTAGAGTACACGCCTTTCGGCTGGTGACCGTCGGTAGGGAGAGCACTATGTCGTCCAGAAGCTCGATGGGCAACTGTGGCGCAGGTGGCATTGACTTCATTGGGAGCAAGCTTATCGTGTCTGCAATCTCTACGTTAGTCTGACGGCAATCTATGTGAAAGCTTGGAGAGGGTGAATGTTGAACCCGAGTACACACCTGGGAGTCGTGAGGATGGGAAGGCAATGCAAGGGGTAGAACCGTTAATGTACTGTGTGGTAAGCCAGTGGCTCGAGACGCTCTCTTCTACACGGTTGAACAAAGCATTAGCTAGCACCTACTACCTGAGAATCGACCACGTACTCACCAGTAGGTCAAAATCCTTCACCGACAATGGCAGTAACAAGATAGAAACGAGAAAGCACGGATGCTCACCATATAATCACTGCCCCAGCATGCATGCCTCTCAGAACCATCAAATAGAAAGTCCGAGTCTCACGGACTCGAGTGTACTTGAATACATTACCCGGGCTGCACGCCTTCTGACGACCGATGGGAGTCTACAGAAATAACACGCTGCATGACGAAGCCAATAGCATCATCGTGTCCGGTCAACGTTGACTAGCCCAGGAACGCCGTGCCAAACTATGCCAAAAGGCGTTCACGAAATTAATAACTGGCGTCGGTGATTTGAGTACGGACAAACGGCTTACGTATTATTGAGCTGGCGCAGCATGCTCAGCGTTGAGCATTGGCCAGCAAGAATTTGAGAACCTGAACCCACTTTAAGGCTAGCTGACACCGACCTGGTGGTCAAGTCCCATCTTCTCGAAATCACGTCAATAACACGCATCTGGTTCCAGGAAGTTAGATGGTTTGGTAGCGTAGCAATTGTGATTCGACGATAGGTATAGAGGCTAACTACAGTACTGAAAGGTTGAAGTCCGATCCCTTCGATCTGCCGCTGGTATAGGTCTTCGACTTCGGCGTGAATGGTCGCGGGGTAGGGAAGTCGTTTACCGGGAATGTCAGCGCTCCCATGGTAGCAGGAGGTGGAGGTACTACAATACGAAAAGGTAGATATCCGTAAGTTTCAGCGCTCCGTTGATAAGATGAAAACACGCACTTTTACCGTGTGAAGCGGTGCCATTTGAAAGACCATTCGCTCTGGGAATGGATACTGCCGAGGGTGTACGAGAAGGAAGAGACGAAACTGGAGGCAATAAAGAAGAGGTAGGCGGCGGCGGTGGAGGCGCTGCAGGAGGAGCAGGAGGGGAGGGAGTCGACCGTGTAGGTACTGCAGGAGGTGGTGGTGCTCTATGGGGCGCAGGCGGCGGCATTGAACGACGGGCAGCGGGAGACGGACCGGGAGGCGGAGGAGGAGGTGCCGGCGCCTCTTCTTCTACAATTTCGCGCACACGAGCCGCAGGTGCTGGCCTTCCGGGAGGGGGAGGTGGTACAGACCTCCGTGCTGCGGGTGGTGGGGGAACAGCACGGGAAGGAGGAGTCGATGATCTGTCAGGTGAGCTTGATCGTCCGAATGAACCGACCGTAGAAGCAGGCCGAGGAGGTGGTGGGGGCACCTTACGCGGGGGTGGAGCAGGAGCGGGACGAGGAGGTGTTGCGGGAGCTGCTGAAGCTGGTCGAGGAGGAGGCGGAGGTGCATGCCGAGCAGGCGGGTGGGGTGCTAGACTCGTCGTGGTATGCCGTGGCGGAAGAGATGGAGCAGAGATTGAAGACGACGAATCAGTCCGGGGTGGCGGTGGGGCACGGCGAGGAGGTGCTGCCGGTGGTTCTGGAGGGGTTGGTACTGCTCTAGGAGGTGCTGGCGGAGCACGAGGAGGAGTGGGAGCTGGTCGCGGAGGAGCAGCTGGCGGGGTAGGTACATGTCGTGCAGGTGCCGGAGGAGGAGCAGGTACAGACCGTGCAGGGGTGGGAGGAGCACGGTGAGGAGGAGCAGGTGCTGCAGGTGGTGGAGGGGGAGGTGCAGCTACGGGAGGGCGGCTTGGCGGAGGCGGTCGTCCTGGTGGGGGTGGGGGAGCTGCATGACTTGGAGGCGGCCTACTGGGAGGTGCTGGGGGTCGCGGTGCAGAGGGTGCAGAAGGTGCACTCCTTCCTGGTATAGATGGTGGTTTAGCAAGATTGGGAGGCGGTTTCGCTATGTGCCCGGTAAGTCAGGTATTCGGATACGATAGGACAATGCACATACCGGGTCCACTTCCTGCTGGCTTCAGCTTTGGCATACCACCAGCAAACAGACCACCAAGCTGAGGTGGGCCACCTCCACCCATAGGTATCGAAGGCGCAGAGGATGCTACTCCTCCTCCTCTACCACCACCACCACCACCTCCTCCCCCTGCTTTGGCATCAATCGCAGGCGCGCTACGATCATTCGTCTGCGCTTTCTTCAGCTTTTTACCAGCCTGAATCTGTGCGAGCAGTTCAGAGGACGCCATTTTCGACGTCGACGCTTTGCTCAACGATGAGATGGACGTTCAGAAGTGAGATGTTTCGAGGCGAGGACGATGATACTGACCGCAAAGCAATGATAAGCGCTGGAGTCGGGCGCAGCGTCATAGTATTCGCCCGACAAAGCTCGGCCTGTTCGAAGAACTGCGGGTGACTGTGCAAACGCGAAAATTGCACGGACCAGGAGGGATGTATGATAGGAAGTAGCTGTGCAAGTAATGTAGTTTATCATCGCCAAGTTATACTAATAAATTAACGCTACAGACATCGGTATCATCGACTAGTACGGAATCTGGAAGGAGGAAACAGATAGGTAAACAGAGAACGTTAAGGAGAGTGCATAATCGTCAAATAATTAAAGCAAGACCACTCGAATAAGCCAGGAACGTCAATCCAATCCATCGTCAATCGTCGTCACGGAAATCAATAATTTAACCTCCTAGTAAGAGCTTACAAACTCCTCGCATCCTCACCATCATGACCATCCTCAACCGGGCTATCCACCGAATACATCGATGGACAACTGTTACTCCTCGTCCGTCTCGTAGAGCTGCGAGTCAAGTACCCTTCCGATCCACCATCGATCCTCCTCGGGTCGAGTTGCCCATCTGCACCACCATAGCTCGAAGCAGGTGACACCGCAGTCAGACTCGGACCACTAATCCCTGGTGGTCCACCGCTAACTTGAAGAGCAGTGGGCCATCCTGACCCTGCGCCTCTCCCCATTCCAGGAGTAAGAATAGGCGCAGACGGTAGTGGCCTCGGGCCTCTGACGATACTCGAACGGATCGGCCTCGATATCCATGCAGGTGTAGGGCCGTCGGCGTTTGTACTTGCGGGAGGCGGGGTGGCAGTTCCAGGTACGTACGCGGGTTCGGGTGTAGCAGGCAACACCTGCAGCGAAGGTACAGGTAGCTCCCTCACTTGAATTTGAGGCACTGGAGGGACTTCCTCGTGGTTATGACCATGGCCACTGCTACTCTGACTTTGACTGCGTGCAGGGGAAGCCGTGAAGGGCGTGAAGGGTGTTACACGTTGCGGGGTAGGCAACGTCGAAGGCATCGGCGGGAGACTCGATATCGGGCGTCCACCGTACAAGTTCAATATCGACGGCCTATTGGACGCACGTCTCCCTGAACTAGTACTACCAGTGGGCGTACCAGCCTGTCCGAACGTCCTGCGTTTACTGCTACTGGGCACTCTCCCGATCACCACCGTCGGCCTAGGCATGGGGAAGACACGTTGGCGTTGACGATCTCCTGACTCGGGAGACTGTTCGCGGACAGTAGGTAGCTCCTCACGAGAGCGAGAGCGCATAGACGCAAGTGAGAACCGGCTGAGATTGTTGTTCTTCCACGGGAGCTTGCTCGAGAGCGAGTCAGTCGGCGAGAGGAACGTATTCCTCTTCCCACTCGCACTCGCACTCGCACTCGCACTGCCGTCTTTTCGCTTGATACTACCACCGTGACTCCCATTGCTACTCGACCCACTAACCTGAGACTCATCCTCCGACGCCCTCGTCAACCTTGAATCATACGACTCCCTAAAATACGACCTCACGCTCTCATACGGGGAGAACGCGAACGAACCCTGGGTCGGCGCAGGCGACGGATTAACCGTACTCCTCGTACTATTCATCCTTCCCGTCTTGCGATTCGAGCGGTTCCGCTGGACGTCCTGGCTGAAAAACGCCGAGGCGGGCGTGATCATGGGTCTGTAGGTATTAGTGCTGTTGCGGTACTGAGACTGGGAGTAGATGGTGATCTCGTCTGCGTCCCGCTGGATGAGCTGACCGCGCGGTCCGTCGAGGGGGAGAGGAGGCACGGCGGGCTGCGCGAGACGGATGATCTCCTCTTCCAGGCGTGCTTGCTCCCTTTCTAACTCGGCGGCGTATTCTACTTGGGAGGGAAGGATCTTGCGCACGACGTTCGGGTTTTGGTTTCGACTCTCTGGAGCAGGTCCATTGCCAGTGAATCCTGAGAGCTGCGGGGGTGCGCTGACGGGATAGTACGCTGTAGACGGAGGCGTCACAGGAGGCAACGCAACCGTGCGCGGGGAGCCTGTATACGCAGGAACACCTCGCGTGATAATCGCGTTGCCTACAGAGCCAGTTGAACGACGGCTGCTGTCAGAGCTATACGTGCTGAGCGGACGAGATGGTCCAGTAATGTCGAGGACATCTTGTTCCTCCGACGATTCAGGTATGGGACCGCCGCCGTCGCTACGCCAGCTGTGAGAGGTTCGGTGTTCGCGTGGGAAATGAAGTGTGAAAGGCGTAGGGACCAAGAGAGGGTCGCCCGTGGCGGGTGGTTTGCTGAAGACGATGAGCGACTGAACGCGCGATGTCTGGTCCGTCTTGCGGGTATGTTTCTTCCAGTTGAATGTCACTACAAGATTAATCAATCTTAGAGCTACTTTGTCACATGGTTGCGGGAGGAAAGAATCCACATACCCATAACAAGAATCGCCCCCACCGAGAACGGAATAAACTGCGCCGGCAGAGTCGTAGGCGTCGCATCCGGCACAACAGTCATCATATCGAACACAAAAAGACTGAGCACCCGCGCCAGGGGGCGCGACACGCGTATGTCGTCGTCGAAGAGGCGTTTGTGCGACCATAGGAGCATGATTACGCGTATGAAGAGGTAGATTTCCATGAGGAGACGGATTATTGAGGATACTAGTGATGTTGCTAGAAAACTGTGGTGGGGTGTGTGTTAGGTAGATTGAGTTGAGTTGGGTTGAGGACGTACAATTGACGATAGCAGAAGGCAGCCTGTGCACCTCTCGGAGTTCTACAACGTTAATGGAAGCGTCAGAGAACATAATCACGCGTGATAGAAGTTAGGAATAGGCATACCCTGTTGTACCAGTGTTGGTAGCCTGTGCCGCGAAGATGAACACTATACACGATCAACGATGAGATTAACACAACACGTAAGATGATCTGCTACAAATAGAGGGTACAAACGCACCTAATGCGACAACAAGCATCCCACGTAACGCCCACACCGTCCATCTCTTCAGATTGAGCAGCGCGTCGAGCTCGAGGATGAGAATCAGCATCCCGAGGAGCCTGGCGACTTGTGAGGACATGCCTGCCCATGCCACCACAAACGCTACAATTGAGTCAGTCAATAATGAACGTAGAGTCGAGATGAATAGTATACGCACTACAACCCGTCTCCCACCCCTTGCGAAACGCCAGCAACGTCAAGAAAAGCGCGAACGACGCGAGGAGCAAACACAGATTGAGCACGAACACAAGCGAGCTGTGGTCGTTGTACTGCCTCACGCTCTGCGACTCCACCCTATCTCCTTCACTTTCATTGCGTTGGTGTTTTTCGCGTACGAAGCCCAGGCCTTTCTCGGATAAGGTGAGGGTAGCGGGGTTCTCTGGGTCGACTTGCACGCCGCGGCGGCGCCGGGAGAGGAGGGGTGCGTAGAGGGTCGTGCGGAGTCTTTGGAGGAGGGAGCGGACCCAGGAGGAGCTGAAGAGGTAGTGCAGGGCGTGCATGAAGGCGCCGCCGAGGAAGAAGGACGCGACGATTCGACTGCATGACGTATGAGAGGCTAGTCAGAACATGTCAAGAAAAGAAGAGGAAGAAGGAACGCACCCGTCGGGATGAAAGAGATAGTAATCTGCCATTGTCTCAGCCGTCACGGGCCTGCTCGCGGGCGTCGTCGACATCTGCGCCAGTAGCCATTGCGGCACCCTGTCCATTCCAGATCCAAGTCCAAGTCCAGCTTGTTCCTTCCAGTAGTCGATCGAGTGAAGCGTGAGGCGAATCAAGCAGGACCAGCCTGCTATAATCGCGTTCGAAAAACTTGGCGAAGCGTGTAAATAGGTTGTTTGAGCCCAGCTCAATAAATCGAAGAAAAAGAGAAGGAACGGGAGAAGAGAAGTCGTGTATCACGTCCCTAGCATCCTATCCGCCAGATGGAGGGGCGGGGGATCGTTAGGGGTATGGTGGTTGGGAGGAGAGGCAACCTGCGGGCAGCGCGGGCGAATGTCAGTCAGACTCAGTCAAATCATCCATGTTACCTCACTAGCGCTGTTGGCGGGGGTACGCCATCCGCCATCAGAGGAGGCCACTGCATCAGTGATGCGTGGCATACAGCGCTGGACGGGTCCGGACGAGATGTTGGCGAAGGGGGTGTACATGGACTGGCTGTTGCGAGTGGCACTGCATGAGGGGAGTTTCAGCTTTGATTTGTTTTGATTTCAAGTGGGCGCGCTTCAGCTAGTGTGCTGGTTAGTGTTACAGTAGTTGGGAGCACTTACTTACAGTACAGTAAGTCAACGATGAGCGATCTATCTTGGCAGATAATGTATAACTTGAACAGCCACGCAGGATAATCATCGATGACAGTTCTGTATGGTCAAGATCACTACGAAATGCGAATACATTACGACGCTGAAATGAAGAGGAGTCTATGACCATCTGCAAAGCCTGTAAGTAAGCATCATATATGGAGAAATGAAAGTGTACTTGCCATTGTCTCCACCCTCCACCTCCGCCACCAAACACCATGGCCACGTTGACACTGCGATCTATCCTCGGAGGCCGTTGCGACGGACGACGGAGGCAGACTTGGACGTGATGGCGGCGACTGAACGGGTGCAATGCGGACGACGCCCACAATGAGGCTTACATAAGCACGTGCAGGCACGCCACCTACATACAACAGAAACGTCGGTCGTAGCAACTTGAGGGCACGTATATGCTGCCGTATAAAGCCAAAAGCGAAGTGAATGCTACCAAATTCGGCGTACAGTGTTGAATCATTGATTGCCTGAAAAGGCAGTTGAATGGGTAAACCACCGATTTTCAGCTACGGGGTGACACACCGCTCGGAGGTCTAACAAGACACGGTTTCTCATAGTTAAACAGCACTTACATGACATTTTTGAAAAGCGCGAAACACAAGGGAACGCATAAGTATTGCAAGCCTTCATAAGCCCGTTCAAGCGCCCGAGCGCGTGACGCCGTACCTGTCACGGCTCACATCTGTGACTGTGACCCGACGCGTTGCAATTGCTCACACGCGCCCTGCCCACCAACCACGACGTCGAGCTCACCAACCATCATGGCGAGCAGACTCACTTTCGCGCTCACCAGGTCACGCGCGCCCGCCCTGACGGCGTTCAAACGGTCCTACGCCATCGCCGCCAAACCCCTGCGCGTCACCCCAACAGCGAAGCCCACTGCGGCGTTGAAAGCCAACACCTACGCCACGAAAGCCAACACCGACGAGCTCGACGCCTTCGCTGAGCTCTCCCGTCGGGACACCCCACCGGAGAGTGTGCCTTCTTCTCGTGTTCTTCAAGGATCTGAGAATAATGGGGGGGCCATCGCGACGGAGGATGTTGCGGGCACTGAGGCGTCGTTGACGGCGGCGTTGGACGCCTCGAATGATGGAACGACGGATTGGTCGAGGAGTTATCAGGGTTTGGGGGCACAGCCGTTCCCGAAGGAGGCGACTGAGCTGCTTTTGTCGCCTATTGACCCTATGGATATCGAGATGAAGCCTGGTGCGTCCTCCCTCCTTTCTCTTCCTTCCTCTCCACTCTAACTCTGAGACTAACCAACGAAACTTTGAAAACAGACGGCCTAATCTACCTCCCCGAAATCAAATACCGCCGCGTCCTCAACAAAGCCTTCGGGC
This sequence comes from Irpex sp. Y119-03, assembly GCA_037042295.1. Classification (NCBI taxonomy): domain Eukaryota; kingdom Fungi; phylum Basidiomycota; class Agaricomycetes; order Polyporales; family Irpicaceae; genus Irpex; species Irpex sp. Y119-03. Next base: position 50,881 of record JAXQKB010000475.1, on the reverse strand, counting down.
CCGGTGGGTGGGGCCTCGCCCCCCGCTCCGAGACACACGTCGGCCCCAAGATCGTCTCGCGCGAGTACGGGCTGATTTGCCTTGGCCGCCTTGTCGCTGTGGCGAGAGGTGAACAGGAGTACTTTGATCCGAGTGGGATACCGACGGCTGTGGAGGCGAGCAAGAGTAATGCGTTGATGAGGTGTTGTAAGGATTTGGGGGTTGCTAGTGAGCTTTGGTATGTGCTGTGACGTTTTTGAAGCCATGTCTCTTCTTCGTTTTCAAGATATGAAAGCTGATATGTCTATATGTAGGGACCCGAGGTTCATTAGGGAGTTCAAGTCCAAGTACTGCGTTGAAGTCTTCGCTGAACACGCCACCACCAAGAAAAAGTGCGTACACTCACCACTGCTTTCCTGCCCTTTCTTCCTCCCTACCTCTAACACTCACTCACTAACCCACTCTCTTACAGGAAAAAACTCTGGAGGCGCAAGGACCAGCCCAAGTTCGACTACCCCTGGAAGGAGTGATCGCCTGAGATATCCGTGGCACTTTGCGAGTAGACATTTTCTTGTCAAGTTCTTGTCAAAGTCTTTGTTTTGTTATCTTGTCGTATCGTATATACGTGTATGCTGCTCAGTATATTACTCTTCTTGACGTGTAATCAAATCCCACTCTGCTCTCACCCCCCTACTCTCTACTCGTCGAAACCACCGTATCAGCAAAAAAACTTGAGATAGGTAGTTGCTCTGCACCTTCCTTGTAGCCGACCCATGTCTACGATGAGGCATCTTGTTGCTGCAGTGAACACACAGCATCTCAGTTTGATTACCCAATGTACTCAAGTACCTGAGTTCGATATGAGCTTAGGGCCTCAGGATCATCTGTCTGACTGAGCTGTTCAAGTCATCTGAAAGTACGAAGATACTATACCATATCATAACCACTGGCAGTACATTAAACATCACATTACTTAACAACATCACATAACATCGTGGTCGTAATCCAATACTCGGCTCATAAAAACAACACTCGAGCCAGATAGGTTGGCTCCAGCTTAGCCTGCCTCCTCCACAACTGCACACAGATAGGTGGTAGTTGGACCGTCGGTCAGCAGTGAGCACACCGCTTTACTTCTTCCCGCCCTTCTTCCCCTTCCCCTTCTTCGCACTGCTCGGCGTAGAAGGCGCAGATGCCTCCCCACCACCACCATTACCCTTCTTCTCCGGCGTACCAGGTACCGTACCCTCCTTCTTTGCCTTCTCAACAGCAATCCTCTTCTGTGCTTCAGCCTTCTCAGCAGCAACCTTCCCCTCCTCCTCCCTCTTCCTCTCCTCCCTCTCCTCCTTCCCCTCCTCCTCCTTCTTCACCTCCTTACTAGGCCTATGCAACAAGCCCATAATCAGCGACCCCGCCGCACCCGTGAAGATCATGAGCACGAATTTAGGGATGGGGTTTATGAGGTCGTAGGTCTTGCGTAGGGCGATGGCTAGGTAGTGGAGGATGTATTCGCTGGGGTGGCACGTTGGTCAGTTAGAGTGAATAAGAAAGAGAGAGGGATGGTGAGGTGGTGAGAGGAATGGAGTGGGTGGGGATGGGGATGGAGAGGGAAAGAGGGATGGGGAGAGGAAGAGGAATAGGAAGACAAGAGAAGGAAAAACGCACTTATCCCCACCAGGCGCAAACGACGTCCTCCACGGCTCCGTCTGCCTCCAGCCTTCATTCTTGAGGAAGTTGCGGATTATGGTGGAGTTGAGCCGGGTTTGGGTGGCGTGGAAGAAGCGCAGGGATTGGCCGCGGTCTTGGGCTATTACTAGGAAGGGGGCTCTGTGGTGTGGGTTATGTTAGTTTGTGTGAAGGAGAGAGGGGGAGAGGGAGGGAAGGAGGGAAGGAGAGTGAGTGGGAGGGAGGGGGAAGAGGGAGAGGGGGGAAGGAGGAGAGGAAGGAAGGGAAACGTACCTCCAGACGTTCCATTTGGTGGTGAGGTAGGTGACGTTCATATAGTCGATACGGCCCCATTTGACGTGGGGCAGGTCGTCTGCGATGAGTGTCTCGTTGTACGCTCCGTCGAACTCTCTGTCGATGATTTTCGAGATGCCGCCTTGTTGGTTCGAGCCTGCTGAGCTCGAGCTACAAATCAAGTACCAAAATCATCAGCATCCAACTCGAAGTTCAGATAGAGGAGAGGTGAGAGAGAAGAAGGGATAACGTACATAACGAGGAACCAAACCCTCTCCTTCTCCTCCTCCTCACTCAACGCCTCCTCAACAACCACACTCTCCCAATTATCATCATGCACAAGCGGGATCCTCTCGTCCCAAATCGCAGCAGCAGCCTGCGCCATCGCATACGTCGCCGTCAGGTTGATCCCCACCTTCTCCGCAAGCGAGTTCAGAGGGCCGTGTATCAGTGCATCCACGAATCCCCCATTGCCCGGTGTCTGGGGCGATGAGCTGGCAGGTTGAGGCTGGGCACCGGGAGTGAACTCTGGTGAAGCGGCAGGACGGGTTTGGGAGAGGGGTTGTTGGCCGGGGTGCCAGCCGTCGGAGAAGTACTGGGCGGTGACGAGGGGGGCGAAGAGGACGGCGAGCGAGGCGGCCTTCATCATCATCGTGGTAGACGGTGAGGAGGAAGAGGGTGAGGGTCGTGTACAAGTTGTGCGAATTAAATATTGAGGATTGCGCACGACATACGCCAGCTTGGTTGTGGGTGTGCACACAGCTCAGGCACGCCAGGGCCCCGGCACACTTGTCTTATCTGGTCCCGCTGGATGCCACGTGGGGGCGTTGATTTGATGAATCTTGAAGCGGGCGTTTGGGCAATGCCAGAAGGCGCGTCCTGTTGATGGCGGGAGTCCCGCTCGTGCGCATCTTGAGCTGAAACTACTACTGTAGTACTCGCCAGCAACGTCGGCGACGTCTCTTTACACGACGTCAAGGACAAATAGGGAGGTCGCACCTGGTTACTGGCTTACTGGCACGCAAGGTTCAATAACTCGCGGACAACTTCGCGGTCTGCCACTGTCACCATGTCCTGGTCCCGGAGGTTCCTCTTTGCCCTCAGCACAACCCTCCTACTCTCCTCAACAGTGCACTCCGCACCCACAGACCGTACGTCCTCTCTCACTCTCACTCTCATCTCATCCATCTCCCACTCATTCTCATCCTCACCAACATGACACACAGTACCCTCCGCCGCCTCCCTCTACGTACCCCACCTCCCCGACATCCACAACAACGACGAAAACCCGCTACACATCTACGCAGGGTACCTCCCCTCGGACCCCAACGCGCTCACAGCGCCCGATAATGCTATCACTGCGCATTTGTATTTTGTACTTGTGAAGGCGCGGAGGACTGCTGATCGGGAACGGGTGATTTTCTGGTTTAATGTGCGTCTTCCTTCACTTTGGACTTGACTTGAGTTGGAGTATGATTGACGTGTTGGTGTGTTGTGTGCTGACGGTGTGTGGGGAGTAGGGAGGCCCGGGATGCTCGTCGTTCGATGGGCTTATGATGGAAGTGGGTCCGTGGAGGACTGACCACAAGGGCGGGTACGAGCGTGTAGAAGGAGGCTGGGAGGAATACACCACCATGGTTTACAGTGCGTTCACCACCACATTCCCTTCACACCCACACCCAGGAAGCTAACATGGAACTCAGTCGACCAACCTGCGGGAACTGGGTTCTCGTATACAGCCTCTAACAAATACCTACACGAACTCTCCGAAGTAAGCACGCACGCGTCCACCGTCCTGCGTCTTTCATCGTCCTCGGTCTCGACTTGACGTAATGATATATGCATGCAGGCATCAGAACAAATGGTCCAGTTCCTCCGCAACTTCTACAAAGTGTTCCCCGAATACGCATCCGTAGACGTACGTCGTCTCCCTCCCCTGCCCCCTTACCCCCTCCCCACCTCTCCTTTCCCCCTCCTCCCATCTAACCCTCCCATCCCATCTAACCCTAACCCTAACCTCCCTCGGCAGACATACCTAGCAGGCGAAAGCTACAGCGGGCAATACATCCCCTACTTCGGTGCGCCTCCCTCCCTCCTCCTCCCTCCTCCTCCCCATAAGCCTAAATCGACTACTAACTGTTAAATGTTGATTGTGGATTGTAGCGGACGCGATCCTCGACTCGCAACTCCCCACCCCCCTAAAAGGCATCGCAATAGGCAACGGATGGATAGACGGGTTCACGCAGTACCCTTCCTACCTCGAATACGCCGTCAAGCATGGGATCTTGTCTGAAAGTGAAGACGTAAGTCTCCCCTCGTATCACCTTCATTTCGATTTCTGACGTTGAGATTGACGAATGTGGATGTGTGGATGTTGATTGATGTGGTATGGGGTGTGGGGTGGGGTGTAGGGCTACAAACAAGCGAAGAGCGCGACGGAAGAGTGTATGACCCGGCTCGCTGGGTATACGGAGGTTAACCCTGTGCATGATGATTTTTGCGAGACTGTTATGCAGGCTGTGCTGAATCCTAAGAATAAAGTGTGCGTTCTCTCTCGTCTTCTTCCCTTCCCTCCTCTTCTCTCTCCTCTCTCTTGCGTTCCTCTTCTTTCGTGTGAGAGTGGTATAGCTGATATTGGATTGGGATTTTGGGAAATAGGGTGGACGGCAAAATGAAGTGTCTGAACATGTACGACGTGAGGCTGTACGATGATAGCCCCGCGTGTGGGATGAACTGGCCCCCCGACCTAAGCGATATGTATACCTACCTGCACGTACGTCCCACCCACCCCACTTATCACTCTCACTCTAAGATTATCCAAAGCTGACAAAATCCTGCCTTTCACAGAGAAAAGACGTAGTCTCCGCCCTCCACGCCACCTCCACCCTCTCCGAATGGACCGAATGCCGCGGCAAGATCCACCGCAACTTCGCCACCAAGCACTCCAACTCCTCCGTCACCCTCCTCCCGCGCATCCTCTCGCAGATCCCCGTGCTGCTGTTTGCGGGCGACCAGGATATGATATGTAATTATGTGGGGATTGAGAATTTGATTGCGGGGTTGAGGTGGAATGGGGAGACTGGGTTGGGGGTGAGTGGTTTTGTTTGTTTGGCGTGGATGGTTAAGAGGGTCTTTGTGGGAGTGAGAGTGCTGATGGAGTGAGTGTAGACTGTGGAAACGAAATCGTGGTCCGTAGGCGGGTCTCCAGCAGGTACATGGGTCTCCTCCCGAAACCTCACATACGTCAAGATATTCAACGCCTCCCACATGGTCGGCTTCGACGTCCCGCACCTCACGCACGACATGATCCTCCGCTTCATGGGCGTAAACTTCTCCGCCATTGCCTCCCCCGAAGGGTCTGCTCTTCTACCGAGTGCGCTGGGAGACGATGTGAAGCCTCTACCCGGAAAGTTTGAGGCTGTCCCGGAGGTGACGCCGCCGGTGAGTGGGAAGCCGCCGCAGCAGGAGAAGGCGATGTGGGAAGGTGCGTTTTTCTATCTCTCTCATTTTTATGGATCATTTGTTGATGCTGATAATGGGTTGCATCGTGGAATAGCGTATTACAACGCCGGCTCAGCAGCCCTCGTCCTTCTGCTCATCGCCATCGCCGTCGGGGCCTTCTTCTGGTGGCGCCGCTACCGCTCGCGACGCGCCGGGCTGCTCAAATCTCCTCACGCAGGCGCAGCAAGTTTGGAGGAGTCGATTCCCCTCACACAAAGTAGGGGAGACTCGCATTATCGTGATGTCGATGCTGAGAGGGAGGGTTTAGGCTCGAGAGAGGATTTGGAGATGAGGAGGAGTGGGTCGAAGAAGGGGAAGGAGAGGGCCACGGAGGCGAGTCATGTGCCTCAGGAGACGATATTTAGGGTGGATGATGATAGTGATGAGGAGGGACATGGTCGATGAGGTTAGGTTTGTTTGTATGTGCGGAATTCATAATTGGATTTGATTCGTTGCATGGCGTTCGAGTGGTATGTCCTATGCTACTTTGTGAACATTGTCGGTATTTATCTTTGGTGTCAATCTGTATAGATACGCTATGGTTAAGTAAAAGTAGTTCGGTGGTTCTTTTGGCAGGAATACTATAAATCTCAGCTATGCCTCCGGCCGGTCTGTTATAACAGTGATGTGGTGAGTAGCTGTTGTACCTCGTTCCAACGTTTCCAAGCCTTTTCCCGCTGTACAACCAACACCATTACAATACACCTCCAATTACTGTGAGCCTCGCCAATCTTTATCCTCCTGGCCTTCACGCACTGATTCTATACACCAGCTTCTCACCACTATGCCTCCCCTCTCGCATATAATCCAACCCAGTGTTCACCCCGTTCAGTCCACCCTCCAACAGCTTCACCGGGTTCGGTTTCAGCAACCCAGCGGAGACAAACCCTGGCACTTTCTTCAAGAATCGGGCCATGTGCTCGCGATCTTCTGCGGAGGCGGGGAAGAGCTTGCCTGCGGTGAATTCACGGCCGAGAGCGGTGTAGATGAGGGTATCTGGCAAGTTACCTTGATTGTGGTCAGCTTCTCATACAGCAAGGCCAGGAACTTACGTTGAGCTTCGACGTCGTCACGAACAGCTTGAACCTCCTTCTGAGGTGTCAAGATGACGACCACTTTCCCGGGACCAGGACCGAAGGTCTTCGCCGTGAGACTCTGGGTGGCTGCTTCGGAGATGGTGTCGAATGCAACGTGGATACTTTCGTGCGTCGCTTCTTTGATCTTGCGTACTACGTCAGGGTCTCTGTACTATATACTCACAGGATCGTCAAAATGGACACGAGTTGGACTCAGTTGTGAACGTACGTCAAGGACAACGTCTGCACCTAGTGATTTGCAGAGCTCCCAGTTTCGTGGAGAAGCTACGGTGACGACGTTGTAGCCTGCGAGTTTTGCGAGCTGTAGAGCGAACATGCCGACCGAGGCTAGTCACCTTGATAGTAAGTTACGGTATCAAGATATATGGACTATGGGACTTACTGCTACCTCCATAGATAAACACCCATGTCTCATGCTTTACCTCCTCCGGTGGCTCGACAAGGTTGAGCCGCGCGGGATGGAATAGTGCTTGAACAGCAGTCCAAAAATTGAAAGTCCTCATCTCGTAAACTCTAGCAAACGATAACAGAACGTTGAAGCTTACGCGCATCCAAAGGTAGCAGCCTCCTCATGAGTCAAAGAATGCTCGGGGACCTTCCACACAAGATCTCCGGACACTTTTGTATATTCGGCATATGCCCCTCGGTCTTTGTAGTACCCGCCGTGAGTGAACCCTGCGACGTGGTCACCGACGTTGAGATTGGTGACTTTGCTGCCGACTTTCGCTACGTAGCCGGAAAAGTCACATCCGCAGATGGTCCCGACGTTACCGACATTGTCGATGTCTGCAGTGTGGTGATCGAAAACAATGAGGCATGCGTGACGGAGGTGTAGAGGCTAAGACGCACATTTCCAGTCTGTGGGATTCTGAGCCGCAGCGACAACTTTAACGAGGATCTCATCCTCTTCGATGTTGGGGACTGGGACCTCTTTGACAGCTGCAGCCCTACGTCCAAGCGTAACGAGTGCTTTCATAGTAGTCGGGACGGACATGATAGTAGTTGAGTTGTTTCGTGCTCTCTAAGCTGTTCCATGACGGGCCGATGCTTTTATATACCTTTGTGTGTGAAAGATCTTCCCAGGTTATCGTCATAAGTCACGATGGGGTTTTGAGTAGAGGACGCTCTGACCTGTTTTGTTTGACATGTTCACGGGGCTTCTGCTTACACGAGCGGTGCGTGTTCTCAGAACCAAGTCAGATGATTTCATTTACAACAAGTTTTATACATCCAAGCACTGCGTTTATTTGCGTCACAAGAGGCTCCTCGAGTTTCCAACCTAAAGGGTACTTAGGAGGACGGAAAGAGCGTTAAATTTGGGTCTCACTTCCTGCAAACGAGTCAGCTTTGTAGTGTCATAGGTAAGAATCAATCCACCTACTGTTCGCTTTCAACTTATGCACTATCCTCGCTGATCCGATAGACTATTTTCTCCCCGCTGTTCTTTCCCTCGCGCATGTAGTTCAGTCCGTCATTGATCCCGTTAAGTCCACCTTCCCACAGCTTCACTGGGTTGGGCTTGATCAATCCGGCCGACACAAACCCGGGGACCTTCTTCAGGAATTGCGCCATATGCGCACGGTCTTCGGGAGATGCTTCGTAGGTATCGAACATGGAGAACTTGCGCCCTAGAGCTGTGTAGATAAGCGTAACTGGGATGTGAAAAAACAGAGGAATGGTTAACAGATGGTCATAAAGAATGAGTAAAAGATATCTTACACTTGACTTGGATATCGTCCCGTATCCATTCTTCCTTCTGCGGCGTCACTTGAGACGGGAGGATAGTGATGATTTTCCCCGGGCCCGGGCCAAATGTATTGGCAGTAAATTCCTCCGAAGAGGCTTGGGAAATAGCGTCGAACGCGAGGTGGAGGGAGTTATTGGTCACCTCTTTGATCTTGTTTGGAGTCTCAGGGTCTTTATACTGTGATGAACGCTGAGTCAGGCGAGTCCGTGAAAAGTAATATAGTGAAAAGCACCCACGTCAAACACGGCATCTGCGCCAAGTGACTTGCAGAGTTCGAAGTTCCTCGGGGAAGCGACAGTTACAACTTTGTAGCCAGCGAGGTGAGCAAGTTGCAAACTGAACATCCCAACCGAGGCTAGTAGAAGTACGATCTCGCATCAGCCACGAAAGGTAAGTAGGTGAATAGACAACCACTTACAGCTTCCTCCGTAAATGAAGACCCATACTTCGTTCTTGACCTTTTCAGGGGGTTCGACTAGGTTCAACCGAGTAGGATGAAACAGCGCCTGGACGGATGTCCAGAACCTGGAACGCAGACGAGTCAGTTCATGCTCAAAAAAGTGCATGTCTGGGACACATACGCGCATCCAAAGGTCGCGGCTTGCTCGTGGGTCAAGCTGTTCTCGGGGACCTTCCACACGAGATCGGCAGAGACCTTGGTGAACTCGGCGTATGCGCCGCGATCTTTATAGAAGCCGCCGTGGGTGAAGCCAGCAACGTGGTCGCCAACAGAGAGGTTATCGACCTTTGAGCCGACTTTGGCGACATAGCCTGAAAAGTCGGTGCCAGAGATGGTACCAACGTTTCCCATGAGATCCATGTCTACGTGATAAGGCGGAAAGAATCAGCAGAGAATAGAGAAAGGAGTTGCGATCAACGTACGTTGCCAATCAGTAGGGTTTTGTGCAGCAGCGACGACTTTGACCAGGATCTCATCGTCTGCAATGCCGGGCACAGGAACCTCTTGTACGGCTGCAACTTTCGGTGCCTGGACGACCAATGCCTTCATGGTTGCTGGAGTGGGCATGTTTGGTAGATAGGATAGAATATTGCTGAGGTTGTGGTTGTCTTGGGGTGAGGGTCAGGCGAATATATCCCTGTACCATTTATACCTTGGACTTTCAGCATAGTACGGGAGTGTCGTCATAGGTTTTGCTGGAGATCAAGAAGAGTCTGTTGCACTTCTGCAGCTTCCGACCGGTCGTTCACCGAGGGGAGTCTCCACCACTCCTCTCTGAGAAGTGCCATCCTGAGACCGGTCTTGATAAGGAATGAACAGGACAGTCGTCTGCGTGGGGGTCAGTGGCCACATATTGCGCTACTCCGTCCTTACTAAGCAAACACAGACTCCATTCGGAGAGGAGAAAATGCTGCGCACTCACTCGTATCATAGCATAACGACGTCACAAGACTTCTGCGCACCGCTGGTACATATATCACAACCCACTCGCGTACTTCTTGGAATTGTTTGTGATGTTCTTGCCGTGATATGGTGTTGGGAATTTCGCGGTGTTTTGGGTCAGATACACGATCATCTGTTCCAGAGAGACTGTAAGGCGTCCGGACTATGGATGGTTCGAGTTACTGGGCTAATAGCAAAAGCAGTTTTGTTGGCGGCCGCCAGAGCTACGGGTTAATGTACCATATTTTCGACGCCGGGTTTAGTTCAAGAATAATCACGGTACATTGCCGCACCTTCATGCTCTGTCATGATCTCAATATTTATACATATAAGAAATTCTCAGGCAGCTAGCCTGAGGTCTTGAAGGCATCAGCCTTAAGAAGCTTGTACGATACGTAACTAGATCCCCCAAGGAGCAAGCCTGTTATTACAATGCAAGTCAGCAATCACTAGTCCACGGAAGAAAGTACTGAACTTTACCGAAGCCCAGACTGAGGTTTCCGAGAATGCCGATATAGCTAGGCGCCTTCGATATACAGCCCAAATTGTGAATGCAAACGTAGAAGCGAGATGACGTTGGAATACACACCTTCTTTGGGTCCCCGGAGCTGCGTGCAATAAACCAGAAAATACGACTGAATGACCATAATCCACACGCAGACGCCGCAAAAATTGGATACTTCAGCCCAACTAGTAGAGTGCTGTAGTTAGAAAAATAAGCTCAGATGTGGCTTATGGGGGTGTGCTTAGGAAAATAGAATGCGATACCTGGTATAAACTTGCGGAAGAGCCTCCATCATGTCTTTGTAGGCATCTAGGATGGTGCATCAGCAGTAAGCCACTGCGACCGTCGGGTCGAACAACTTCAATTCACACCCACCTCGAGTACAGTTGAATATGTGCGCCTTCTCCGACGCAGCAGCTTCGGCCTTATCCGCATAGGCTGATATTCAGATTAATTTAGCGTTAGAAGCAGAGACAAAGACCGACTCTGAGCGTTAAACGCACTTTGTGGCCATTCAATTCCGGCGTCCGCGCCAGCGCCTACAAGCGTGCCACCTTTGAAGAAAGTCAGCCAGAATGTAGAGACTACTGCAGCGACCACGTAAGAGTATCTGTAATAATGAAAATTTGAGTGATCTGTATTCTTGCATAAGAGTCAAAACGTGCTGTACTCACCCTCTTGGAACTACGATGGCGATGCCGTCGGACATAACTAATACGGGAGCTGTATTTTCGGAATTGCGACGAAGTGGGTACTGAGATTGGGACTTCTCCTGTCAATAGACTGGCAATCGATACGCCCTTTATATATCTGGCATATTGAAACGATGGACAAAAGCAGGGAGGACGCGTATACATATCGTGCCGATTCTCATGTTGGTCACGAAACGCAACACGTCACGCCGCGGCGATTCAAGGGCACATGTCCAGCACGTCCGTTGAGACAGCAGCTTCGGGCATATCTGACAAGAGTGCCTCACCGACTGGAGTGGACACATGCTAAGTACGGTCGAGTCCACTGAACTGTTCCGACCGCTGATAGTTGAGTAGATAGGACCGAGAGACTGAGATTGAAACCAGCTTGTGGCAGTGCTGCAGCTATCAAACTAAGTGATCATGGCGCTCATCTACTGCCCTATGTCCTGTCAGTAAATTACGCAGTGTTATAGATTCACTGGCACTCACCTTACGTATACAACAAAGACTAAACCGTGCTCACAGTACATCATAAGCAAGCGTGGAATGCTAGCGGCATGCCAGCACGTTACCCTTAAGCCACGGCATCGGTCTTTAGCAGCTTGTACGCTACGCAGCTCGAGCCTCCAAGGAGCAAGCCTGTAGATATAAAGCAAGCTTGAGTTGGCGAAATCGGGTAACGAGCGATAAAGTTTACCAAATGTTGCACCCAGATTTCCGCTAACGCTGAGGATGCCGATGCGCTGATATGCCATACCATACGAGCACCGGTATGAGCAATGGAAAAAGGTCTGGTATCGTACATACCTTCTTTGCATCGCCAGTACTATACCCGAGTGTGTAGAAGATGCGACTGAATGTCCAGAAGCCGCACACCGATGCCGCAAAAAAGGGATACTTCAACCCAACTAGGAGGGTGCTGTATTCGAGGCAGATGAATTCAGGAACTGGCCTTGTAGGCTATATGTAAGGTAGATTCACCTGACGTAGACTTGTGGAAGAAGCTCAAGTGTGTTCTGATGAGCACCTATGAGTCGCCATGCATCGTGAATAAAAGGTACTAAACCTCGGCAGCGCATCACACCTACGTTGTGCACAATTGAAGATCTGCGCTTCCTTCGAAGCAGCGGCTTCAGCCTTTTCGGCATATGCTGAGAAACGTCATCGTATGTATCAGAGGAAAAAGAAAGCAGATGATATCTCTGAGAAGCTCACCTTGCGGATACTCGATTTTGGCACGCTTGCGCGTGATTTCGACAAGTCTGGTTTGGAAGAAGGCCAACCAGAACGTAGAGACTACAGCTGCGACAACATAGGAATATCTAAAACAGCATATGAGCAATTCAAATGGTCTATAAGTACGTCACCAACCCTTTTGGAACAATGATAGCGAAGCTGTCGGACATGACACAATAGATATAGCGCAGTAGAAAAAGGTTGAGAATGGGTGTGCTGTTTGGAGTGGGTCGTATATAAGCATTCCCTGAACGAGGCCGTCTTGTACACGTAAGTGCGACGCGGCCTCATAGCAATTCAGCCGGCTTTTACCGAATTCCCGGATCATCGCGTGGTATACGCGTACATACCATCCTGCTGCATTGTTGTTGCTTTGCTGGTGACGAAGAAATTCAGACAGCTATTGGCTATGACAGCGCATCATAATCATAGCCGTGTTCGACGGAGTCCATTGAGAATGTTGACAGTGGTGTAACAGGCAATAGTACGCGTGTTTATGCTGAACACGAGCTTACTCCTATGGGCTGTCAGCATCGTTTCAGCGAACTTGTTAACATAAGGAGTCGTTTTGATTTCAATAATACTCACCTTTTACTGTACTACAGAAGCATCTGAATAGTATCAGTAATGCAGCATACCTATCGGCCTTAAACCAAGGCGTCGGTCTTTAGAAGCTTGTAGGCAACGTAGCTTGAACCTCCGAGGAGCAAACCTGTTAATACACAGCAACTTGAGGATGGTGTAATAGAGCCAGAAGCGATGGATTTTACCAAATGTTGTGCTTAAGTTTCCGGCAACGCTAATAATACCAGTTCTCTGACGTAGCAGGCGCATTGGAGCGAATACGGGCGATTGAAGGGTTCTGTATTTCACGCACCTTCTTTGCATCTCCGGTACTATATCCAAGAGTGTAAAAGACGCGGCTGATCGTCCAAAACCCACACATGGACGCCGCAAGGATTGGGTACCTCAGCCCGACCAGAAGAGTACTATAGTCGAGCGGATAGACTCAGTGACTTGCCTTCGTCCACGCCATACATAGACTAATAGAAGTTCGTACCTGACGTAGACTTGTGGGAGAACCTCGAGCGTATTCTGATGAGCACCTAGCCATGTATCGTTAGTAGGCAAATCTCAAGCCACAATCACAACGACTCACGTTGAGCACAGTTGAATATTTGCGCGTCCTTCGAAGCAGCCGCTTCAGCCCGTTCAGCGTATGCTAAGAAACATATCTGTTTGATGAGACACAAGCGCAGCAGATGATATTCCTAGGTGCGCACCTTGCGGATACTCGATCTTGGCGCGCTTGCGAGTGATCTCGACATTTCCAGTTTGGAAGAAAGTCAACCAGAATGTGGAGACTACGGCGGCGACGACATAGGAGTATCTGTAATAAACAAAACCACTATGAGCGATACAGAGAGTCTAGCACGGGCGTAGGAAACGATACCGACCCTTTGGGGACAACGATGGAGAGGCTGTCAGACATGATGGTAAGCACAGTGGCGGGTGACGAAAAGAGAATAGAGAGTGGGCGTGAGATTTGAGAGTGGGTCTTATATACGGATTCCCTGTGCAAAATCAGCTTGAACACGCACGTGTATCACCGGCGTTTTGACTGCGGCGCGGTCGCGTAGCAGCCGATTGTGTCCCAAGCCTGTCACGGAACATGTTAAGCACGTCGGGAGGTTAATGATAGAGTTGCTTTGTTGGCTAATCAACCCATTAGTGACCAAAAATTAGACTGACATTTGATAAAAATTATGACGGGGGTCGCGGCTACTACATAGTTATCGTTCATGAGTCTCAGGACGAACTTTGTGGTCTAACGTAGACGATTGAGATGGCTGCGACGCGTGGATGAACAAGCCATCATTGACGCACCTTCACTAACGTCCCAATTCATGCTTCATCGCCGCGTCTCTAACGCTCTTCATATGCTCTGGAGTCATGGTGCTGGACGAGAACTTGATCATATGACCAGCGATTGGCAGATCCATGGATAACACCTGGCCTCGGTCTCGGAATTCGAACTCCTTCGTCTCAGTACCGGTGTACTTAATCCCTCCTTCAGAAGCCGACTTTTCCGGACGCGGGACCCATGGGATGCCCAAACAAACCGGTTTGTGTCGTTTCCAATCCTGCGTGCACCGGGGACACATGTGGGTGAGCTCCTCTGTCGCACTATTTTCAAAGACCACAAATACCTTCCTCTGACACTCTTTGCTGCAATAGGAGGGTTTACTCTCCAAAGGACACTTGCCTGCGCATTTCTTCAGCCCAGACTTTCTCGTAGCCCGGATACCGCAACCTGGCTCAGCGCAGCTATACTCCGGTCGCTTGGCGGCCTTCGCCTCCCAAGCTTTGTTATCTTCTTCTATGCGCTGGTGAGCCTCCCACAGGTATGTTAACTCTCTGAACCGTGGAGCGTCGAAACTGAGCTTGGGATCCCTAGGCGACGGGAACTCCTTATTCAGTCGTTTGATCTCGTTCGCTAGTCCGCAAATTATGGGTGACATGAAGCCAAGGCTGCAGGCTTGTTCCGCGCAAGACGCAGCGCGATACATGCCGTCGACGTTACAGGTGGTGCCGTCATTTTCTTTAGCCAACTCTTTGTAGGCGTGCGTGAGGCAACTCCAAGCTCGAGCTTCGACTCCTCGGGGTATATCTGCCTTTGCAGAGCTCAAGGCGTTGGTACTACGGGCGCCGGCAGCTTTTGTCCACCAGAGTATAGCATCGTTTGCTGTGCCCGCTGTCCCTTCTACGCCTGCGTAGGTACTGTAGTAGTATGCAAAACAGGTACAATGAAAAAGTGAACCCCTATCGAGAACAGAGGGTACCATTACTGACCGCAAGCCCATCTCCAGACAATCATCCATGTTCCCAGCAAGCGCACTGGCACGCACATTCGCCGTCGGCCTCTCTAAGATTTTTTTACATTCGACCATATACTTCGCCATATTTGGTGGTGGTTCATATCGGCTGCAGGTGGTTTTGCACAGCATGTTCTTCAGGTTCGCATACTCGATGATTGCCATTTGTTGAGGGCCGAAGGGATTTTCCATACTTGACGAAACTGTTGCGTTCACGCCAAGCGAGTAGATTTGAGGATACCAGTAAGTACAGGGGGTGGTGGTGGTAAGTTGACAAGAAGTGGAAAGCGTGTTATCTCATCTTAGCGCCGTACTCGATCGGGTTGCTAATATGAGGTACGAATATGGAGGCTGGTTCACAAGCCTAGTTGTGCTGAACTTTGAGGATTGAAAAATAGTAAGTAAGTACAGCGTTGTCAACGTCGGACCGAAAGTAAAATATAGAGGGCTTGAAGGATCTATGCATATGGAAATTGGGGCTTCATGTCTTCCAGCGAGACCGGTCCTAGTTTATATAACTTCGCTAGCATGGGAGCATGGGCCAATGATATTCTTGTCTAACATCTCTGTGTTCGAGCATTACGTTCGCATATTCCTACTGGGCTGCGCCATAGCCTTGATCGCAAATATCGAAGCGTGAGCATAGCAATACACCTGACTTGAAGCAATGCAGTGAAAATGCTTACTCTGTGCCAACTCAGTCAATGTCATACTACGAGGGGGACTAGAGCGGAAGAAGGACGACCTCCATTCTGTTCTTCTTCATATCGCTTACAACCTACATCCTCACAGCGCATCGGGCAAAACGCACGACCACCCTTTAGTATATTCAGTGCACCTTTGAACTGGCGTAATTCATAGGCGATACAGCGGTTTATATCGGTTGAAGCAAATGCTTCAAATTCGATGACTCGGATGTGAGTGAAGCGGTGCAAGGCTCTGCGCATCGCATCCCACGGGATTGAGGAGTGCATGTCATTGTTCGTCATTTCTCCAAGCATCACGAACCTCAGCCCGAGGACGGCCAAGTAATTTGTCGGTAGTACCGAAATTACGAACGTCGCGAAGGTCCAGCAGTTGCTTCTTATGGCAAGAGATTCTTCCGGTAATGTCAACTGTCCGTACAAAGAGAGTCTGAACTCCTCCAGACTCGTGCATGTGGCAAGACTGGAACGGAAGCCAGGAGGAAGGGTTCCTGTAATTCTAGAGAGTGAGTTATGATCGCGATGATTATGGAAGCAGCTACCTATGCCAGCTGCCTGCCCGTTCATCTGAGAACCGACGCTTGCACGTATGCGCAAGAATAACAGAGAGGCCCCGATGGTGCGCAGTAAATCGCTGAGCTGACGGAAGCCATTGCTTGGGATGTCATAGTCGAGAGAGGTGAGATGAGAGAGGGAATTTATTCCAAGAAGAAACGTAGTGAAGAAAGAAGTCATTCCCGAACAGTGCAAGCTTAAGCTCTTGAGCTTCCAGTTCTGTTGTGGCGTTCTCGCGGCCGCCGCTGTAGCCTCGAGTGTATGTGACTGACCTCCATCCATGTTCGCAGCGAAACGTCCAGAGTGTATCTCGAGCCTTTCAACGTCTGAAAATAGCGCAAGCACGTCTGTACACAGAACCAACGGAGAGACAGGGTGGGGGCCATGCATGAGAGCGATATCGAGCCTGAGATGACCAATAGCCAAGTTATGATGGGTAGTACTTGTCGATGTGTCGCCTTGAACGATGCTGATGGGGTGCATTGAAATATCCTGGAGACTAGGAAGGTGCTCCAGCAGGCTGGCCAACTCCGTAATGATTACCGTGCTACTCATGATCAACATGTGTCGTACGTGACGCGCAATCCAAGGGGTGGCGGCCATAAAACCTGTGTATTCCGGCAATGTTCGACTCCGCGCTCTCATGAGAGGTGGTATCATGACCATTCGAATCCCAGAGAATAGATGAGGGAGAACGATATCCCGTAACTGCCGCGAGGCTAAAGAGCAGGCAAGCAATGTGCGCTGCCGAACCTCGGGCTCAAATTCCTTGCATTCAGCGGCGACAAGGTTCAAAATTTCGTTAGGAAGTGGTATGCATACTGCACTGTCGCTGTCGCCGGTTGTCGTTTCAGAGGTGGCATTCGCGAGAGATACTTTCTCTGGCTCAGCAGAGCGTCCTGATGCGGAGTGGTGGCCGTCCTGCAGTAGCAGTGTTAACTTCGAATAGCTCAAACTACAGATACGATGCTGAAGCTAACCATCTTTGGTGTTTCCTCAGAACCCTTGGTGGTGGCGTAGGATCTGGAATGTGGTCGCTTTTTGCGGGCAATGGTGAGAATGCAGCATGGGAACTTCATGTTGCTTGAGCTGACGAGGAGTTGCTCAGGGATTTACATAGGCCCGGGTCTTTATCACACGAGCGCCGGGAACGCCACCAAGCTCGTGTTTACCCAAAAGAACTGCCACGAGCGCTCACGTCTGACTCTGTCTAGGACTATCATGAATGACTTGACTGCTCGCAGATCATAACAAAGTTTTCATAAAACCTGTCTTTTGCGCACAATTCAGGTTCTTTAGAGTGAGTTTGGAATTGCGGGCAAACATCCCAGGTCCCGAAGCGCAAGTCTAATGATTGCCTTGAACGATCGGCCCTTTCTATCATGATTTTCTTCAGACACGAAAACCCATGATTAATGCACGATCGCATGCCATTGCATTCGACACCGATATTGGCAGTTACATCTATGAGTTGACAGATATCGGTATCCTATTAGTAAGCCCCCGTCATCATTCGTCTATACATCGCGGTATTGACCTGCTTATACCTTGTTTTTTCAGAGAACGCGATTGTGACGAAGTTCCATAAGACATATACCCGGCGTGGGGCGGGCAGCCAAAGCCACCTGATATCTGTGAGTCTGGAGGCATGCACGACTACAAACCTTGTACGCTGACACCTCGATAGATGCGACCTCCACGGATCCATCAAGTATAAATGTAATCAGACCGCAGCGACTTGGGTGCACCATATAATCTCTATACTTTGTGAGGTTGCCCCTTGCGACGACAGCTACTGCCACAAATCATTCTGAAGCAACATACCGAAGACCTCTTGCTGCACAGCGCACTCTGCAGTGGCGTGTGCGTTTCAATAACCGGACATCATATTCCTTATCTCATATCGATTTTAGGGTACTATGTCCTTCATTCCCACAGATAACTCTGCGGATACGCCACGTCAAACTATACAACACCTCTCTGGCATGACATGGATTATGCGTGAGTTTGCGAAGACCCTCTACGCCTCCTACTTAAAATCTCATCTGTACAAAAATGACTTTCCGCAGTGAAGCCCCCAGTTTGCGGCAGTAAACGATGGAGAAAGCGACAACGGAGGATCAGACAGGGAAAATTTGCAGAGTGCGTTTTCTCAGTCATTCTATGCCGATTACACGATGTATTGACCACTATGTAGGTTGCACCAAGATTGGCATAATCAGATATTCTACGAGAATGTAACTGGGCCCTCTTCCGAGGATTATGACAACCTTCAAGACGATGCGCATTTTCGATCACAAGACATAGTGCGCATAGTAGACCCAGACAAAGACAATTCAGCATTGGACGACGTGCGTTGGAGTCAGCTTCCTTTCTACCGGCCTCGCGAGATCATACCTGAGTATCTCGCCTCCGAGTTACCCAGCCAGCAACTATATATGGACGACGCAGGTGAAAGGACTCCCCGTGCCCTCTCCCCTCGAAATCCCTCCCACTGGCATTTTTATCTGCTCCGTCAGCAACAAGCCGTAGCCAAACACACTCAATCCATCCTACCCGAACTCTTCCTCGTCATCCTGTCTCACGTGGACATGATCCATAGATCAGAGTATCAAACTGGCGCGAGACACAAGAGACTACGCCGGCACAACTACTGGGACAAAGACAACAAGCAAGAGAGAGACCCACTGGGCGACTTGAGGGCATTTTCCCTCGTGTGTCGACACTGGGCCAACCTCTGTCGACGGTCGATGTTTGGAGGCGCGATTCTCTTCCTACGTTTGCCCGAGGACGTCGATCTATTGGTAAAATACGCTAGAGGGTCTCCGTCACTGGTACCGGTTCACAAACTCATACGGGGCATCGACGTGAGCCAAAGATGCGACTCCTCGCCTTCATTCCTCCATCGTCTACAAATTATGACCAAATTAATGGACGAATCCGTCTTCCGGGTACTGATACTGCTGGGCCCCGTGCCATCCGATCCATCTCAACTTATGCTCGACACGCATCGTCGGAGTATTCCCCCTCCGCCCTCCTTACTACCGTTTGCTGAGATCAAACTCATGAACGTACACCTACCTTCTTTCGACCACGTCGTAAGCTACATCTCGCACTTTACACACGCAAGAGAAGGTCTCGTTCTTAGCGATGTAACATGGTCCGGCCCCGCTACCCCAGATGAAATTCCTCCGTCCCACTTCCACCACAAGAACTTGGAGTCACCAGTTGGATCGAGACAGACGAGAATGATGTCGATTACAGCGGCAAGATGCACGGACAACTTTACCCTCTGTCTCTACGCTATGCTTTCCCGTCCAGACTGTCCTTTACACTGGCTGGCTACCGACGAGTCTCAACGGGTGATCGCCCTGATGACACAACTATACTCCGCTGGCGATCTCTCTCAGAGCGTGCACATGCACACCTCCTTCAGCTGGGGTGAGTACTAAGTACTTATACTCAGTCAACGGCCTATTCATCAACACGAATGGCTTTACTCATAGAACTGACACAGACAAGTCTAAGCCCTTCTCAAACACCAGAAACAGCGACAGCGACATACCCGTTCATGCTGCGATGCACACGCTCGAACATCCTCGGCGTTCGTAGTGGCGGCTTCACACTCACCTTCGATCGTCAATCTCAGCCTCCCTTGCACGGGAGTTCGCTGTCTCTGCCCTTACGACTGCCAGTGAGCGGGTGTTATGTCATGTCTACTTCTATCTGAGTCGGACTGTGACTTGTATACTGTAACTGATATCCAAACGTAACATTGCACGGCTACGTGTACAGTAGTGCTACAAGAATCTAGTACTGATGTCAAATCCGATCAATCTGAGGAACATCTCGAAAAGTATCCATAGGAGACAAATGATGAAGGCGTAGATGCTTAGCTAGAGGAGCATGGAAAGATCGCAGGAAAATGAGTATTTGCGGGCAGTTCATGTTGGGAGTAGATGAATAGTCCACCACATTTAGTATTCCCAAGGGATACACCCTCTAACACCGCCTTGATGATCATGCAAGTAATGTGCCAGCGCAGGAACATACTATGCTATGCAGTATCACAACGATACTCACTATACTACCAGACTCCGAAGTGCCTCCATAGAATGTACTCTCCGTAACAAACCCAAGCATATCCTGATCAGAGTAAAGTACGTGCCACCGGGACCGGAAGGTAATTCGACCCCCCAGTTCATTTGTATGCATCTAGATTGATCCCACGACACGCGAGGGGCACTTCCACGGCCTAACCTGTAGTTTTCCGACCGGTATTGCGGAGCGAGGGATCCTATGGAGGGAAATTTATCATCAGAGATATAGTGACAGTGGGGTGATGTTGGGATTAGGTAGTACCTCCGTTGATACCGCGTATCACGATGCCAATTGCCAGAGCCAGGATAATGAACACCACCCACGAGAGGAGCAGGAAGATGAAGATGAGGTCTGTGTTGATGATCAGGACGATGCCACAGATATATGGGTGTTGACGTGCTAGGTAGAAGGATGGTGAGCGATGTACGTTTGGAAGCAGTTGGGCGGACACTTACTGAAGTCGTTCCAGGCGATGAGTGCTGTAGTATGAAAATTTGACTGGATTAGTGTGATATTAATGGGGAAAGGATTAGCTCATACAGCCGAGGATGTATTTTGGTACTGTATGGTGGATGTTAATTGGTGGCGCGAACAGATTCTGGAGAACGGAGAACTGACCTTCGTATTGTCGTAACCAGCCAAGGCCGTTGGAGAAGTATTTCGGTACTGTGTACATGGCGAGGATGAGTACTCTGGGTGTGGCGTTGGCAATCATGATGTACATCGAGTAGGCTGACCTTCGGTTCGTAGCCATTCAACTAGGTCCTGCCAATACTGCCAATTGACGTCTGCGCTTTGCACGATGGGGTATTGGATTGCAATTGCGACCATATTCTGGCTAGTGAGGAGATGAAGAAGATGGGAGAGGGTGAAGAGAACCTGTGGTTGAGCCGCACACGCTGCACACCATATAACACGGCAGCTGTTCAGTGTACAACGTTCAACGTTGACATGGTAGGAGGAGCACCGCGGTTGGTAGTGCACCGATTCACGAAACTTTGTTCTACGCTCCTGTATAGTATGATTTGAACGATGTCTGATTTGGCGCGGTGCAGTTTGTACTTTCTCCTGTCATTGCCACTGTCGTCTACAGTACTCGAGTTGTCAAGTACAGTAGGTGACAGTTCTTCGACAGCGATCACAAGGGCTGCGATGATATGTAAGGGTAAAGATACTTACTCAAAGAACATAGCATACCCAGTAAACTAGTAAACTGTCGCTACACGGTCACCTACAGTACTCAGGACAACAAGTCTGGAGTACTATAGTTGACAGTTCGTTGACGGAGAACAGGCATGGTGGCTGGTCGAAAGTGAAAGCATCCAGATACGACGAGCGACTGAATGTTATGACCTCCATGTACCGACGGGCCAGAAGTCAGATGAGCTAAGGCCGATGTCAGCATTCTTATCTAGCCAGCTGACTAAGTGGACGTCGCCGTGCCAACTTTGAAACCTGTAATGAAGCCAATGACCCGTCTGCGAATGAGCCACGTCGACTGAGGAAGATCATCAACGCAAATTTCACGGGCTGGACATGGGATACTTATCGCACCCCGTTGTTTGTTGCTACCAAGCCCGAGGTCGCATGGCTTGCATGGGCGAGAATTTTGTGCCAGACCAAGCCGCCACGTACTCATCTGACCGCTACCGAAGAAAGAACGCAGTGATGGGCCTGCGTTGTTTCTGCGGCCGGTGTGTTCTCGAGAGTCGCTCGGAGAAGTCTCGCTGCGAATGACCTCGACAAGGCTCGACGGAGGCAGCATCATGCAGGCTGATGTTGATGCGTCTTGCCAACGCCAGCGCCTCTGCGACGGCCTTCCCCGAGTGACACGTCGCCATTAATTAGCCGCCAGCACTGAGCGATATAAGCACAAAAGCGCACCGACGGTGACGAACTCTCTCAACCCCCTCCCTCCATCTCCCGACGCCCCTTGCTCGTCGTCGAGTCCGCCAAAATGAGGTTCTCTCAGCTGTTGTCCGGGGCCTCGCTCTTTGCCCTCTTCTCCTTCGTCGCCGCCTCCGATGTCATCAACCTCACGGCAGAGAACTTCGACTCAGTCGTTAACCCGGAGGAGCTCATTCTCGTCGAGTTCTTCGCGCCTTGGTGCGGGCACTGCAAGGCTCTTGCTCCCCACTACGAGGAGGCTGCTACTGTCCTTAAGGACAAGAACGGTATCAAGCTTGCCAAGGTTGACTGTGTTGACCAAGCCGAGCTCTGCCAGCAGAACGGCATTGGTGGCTACCCGTGAGTGTCATACAGGAGCTCTTCGCATTACATGATCACTAAACGTGCCATCAGCACTCTCCGTGTCTACCGCCAGGGCGAGCACACCCCATACAGCGGTGCACGTAACACCGAGGGCCTCGTCAGTTACATGACCAAGTAAGTTCCGCCTCTATGCTTACCAAGACGCGCTCGTTGACTGATCGCGCTATAGGCAATCTCTCCCTGCCGTGGGCGAAGTCACAAAAGACACCTTCCACGAATTCAAGAACGCCGACAAGATTGTTGCCCTCGCCTTCCTCTCCTCCCCCACTGAGGCCCCCGCTGCCGAGTACAGTGCATACGCCAACAAGCACCGCGACGACTACCTCTTCGGTATCACGACCGACAAGGAGGTCATTGAGGCCGCCGGTGTCAAGCCCCCGGCTGTCGTCCTCTACCGTACCTTCGACGACCCCGTCACCGAATACCCCTACCCCGTCCCCTCATTGACCTCTGATGAGTTCGACGCCTGGATCAAGGAGCTCGCAGTCCCCATCATCGACCAAGTCAGCGGCGAAAACTACGGCGTATACGCCCAGAGCGGCAAGCCCCTCGCATACCTCTTCATCGACCCCACGGACGAGAAGCGCCAGGAGTACATCGATGCTCTCCGCCCCATCGCTGCCAAGTACAAGGGCAAGGTCAACTTTGTTTGGATCGATGCCATTCAGTTCGGCGACCACGGAAAGGCTCTTAACCTCGTTGAGCCCAAGTGGCCGAGCTTCGTTCTCCAGGACTTGAAGAAGCAGCTCAAGTACCCTCTCGACCAGAGCAAGCCGGTTACTGCTGAGGCTGTTGACGCCATTGTTGACGGATTCCTTGAGGGCAAGCTTGAGCCGTCGCTCAAGAGCCAGCCTATTCCTGACTCTCAGGACGAGGATGTCTTTGTTCTTGTTGAGAAGCAGTTCGAGGAGGTTGTCTATGACGACTCGAAGGATGTGCTCGTCGAGTTCTATGCTCCCTGGTAAGTCGAGTTATGTCAAAACGAGTTTCATTACCTCTTGACTAACGAATCTAATTCTAGGTGCGGTCACTGCAAGCGTCTCAAGCCCGTCTGGGACGACCTCGGCAAGCACTTCTCCGACTTCTCCAACAGCCTCACCATGTACGTCTACCCCTCCTCCCTCCTCCCTCCTCCCTCTCCCCACTAACCCTCCTAACCTCCTTCTCTTCTTCTACACAGCGCGAAAATGGACGCAACAGAAAACGACCTCCCCCCCTCCGCGCCCTTCCAAATCGCCGGTTTCCCAACGATCAAATTCAAGAAGGCAGGCACCCGGGAGTTCATCGAGTACGACGGGGACCGGACGCTCGAGAGTCTTATTGCGTTCGTCGAGGAGAACGTCGCGAATAAGTTGGAGAAGAAGATTGTGGATGATAGTAAACCGGGTGCGCAGGTGCCCGTTGAGAGCCAAAAGGTTACGGGCCATGAGGGGCATGATCACCATGATGAGCTTTGAGCTTTGAGTTAGGCCTTTGGAATAAGTAGGTTACTTGCTTGTACTTTTTGTAGTATTTATTTTATGATGGTTTTGTGGAAATGCGACAAAGCATAAGAGTCTTGAATTTTGGAGGCTTCGAGGACGAACTCCATAGCTTGAACGCTTATGTAAGTGGCCAGCTGCTAGACGCCTTACCACCAGCCGCTGCAGTGTTTCTTGTCTTGATGCCTGTACTTTCAGTCAGCCACCATGTCTGTCCTCGGTTGACGATGGTCATCTACTTCATTCCAGACTCGATGCCTCGAGTAAGTATTGTGGATGACAGTGGTGATAACAGGTTGGCTGCGACACTATGCAGTATATACGAATATTAGGAATTCGCCTCACCAAACGTGCCAGTGCATGCCTTCGGCGATCACCCTTTCATGCATCTAAACCTTGTATAACCGCCGCCTGAAGGGACTAGGGCAGGCGAATGGCTTCGACGTTGTACACGACCATACTTGTACAACGCCTCGGTCACACCCGTACTACACCTCTGTCGTGCACAGCGCAACTTGAACTCCATTGTTGTCGCACTCGTACGCGAACATATACATTATGGATACTAACGAGCTTCAAGCACTGTGGCAAGATGTTTCGAAACACGCCAACCATGGTATGTCTCGCTCCACCCCGACGCACATCGTACTGAAATATCATGTACCTTAATCCTTGACAGCTTTCATAGCATTCGATGCGCTTAGTCAGTACTTGAAGCAGCTCATTCCCTTCATAACGCGCCACTAACCACAGCTTTCAATTGCCCCTCAGCTCGCAAACACCCATTCGCATGTGGCCTATCTATGCTCATCTACCCGAGCATATACTCCTTCATCGTACGTATTCCGTGGATGCTGGCCAAGCTACTCCTCAGGATGATCGGGTTTGGAAGGGGAGGCGTTCGCAAGAGTAAGCCGTGTGACCTCCACTCCAAACCACGGGAATATATGCTAATCTCAATGACCGCCTGATCAGAATCATTGGCCTCGCGCTACGAAGCTGACAACTACACATACGGTGCCGGAGGCATCCGTGCGCGAGACTCCTTTGCCCGATTGCAAGCTGCTGGAGCGACAATCGACCGTTATGACGATGAAGCACGTACAAGTAGTGGAGGGTTCTTCGGTACTCTCATCAAGGCTTTCTTCTTTTGTCATGGAGTGTATATTTTGCTGATGTACGCTGAGATCTCGGACGTGGTGAGGATTAGAGAGAATTAGACGGCGACTCCGTGATCGTGTTGACTCGGAGGTACCGGTGCCCAAATTATACTGCTTGAAGAAGATTACTAGCTGTGTACAAGTTTTCTGTCGAAACAGATGACTCTCCTCCCACTCGTGCACTGAAATATATGCCCGTTTCCCGTCAGTCGACAAGACGGATATCGCACCGCCTGACCACCGAACATAAATAACTTCCTAGTTTGGACTGCTCCCGTAGGCTGTTGTAGGATATTTGTACCACCCTTGACGCACTCATGGCCACTACACCAACTCTGAGACTTGTCGCTGCGTGTAGTGTTGGTTGTTTCCTACCGGTTCGTACCAGGTCTTGGGGAGAAATGTTGAATCTCTTGGTAGCAGGCCAGTTACGCTTTTGAATGCTGATGTCAGTGGCTATTAGGTAGACGCCAGTAGGACGTCTCAGCCTCAGCTTCCCTTTCTCTATCTTGCTCAGTGACTCAGTCACACTCATATTCAAGGTTCTACACCTCCACTTAAGATTCTGGAAGAAGGAGCAGTGATGGTCAGTGTCTTGTTCAGTTCACCTCTTCGAAGTTAATGACAACTGCAGGATGAACACCAATCCCCACCAGGATGCTCTGATGAACAGGATAACGTCTCTCTCGCTAAAGCTGCTTTTAACGCCACGACCAGCGACACCAGAGAACGCATCCGGCTTCCAAACGAAATCTTGCACCTCATCATCGCGAAATGCGACAAGTTTCATGAGTACAAGTCCCGCGAACGAGCGTTGCGAGCCTGTTCATTAGCGTCCTGGCAGTTACGCGAAATCGTGCTCCCGTACTTGTTCGCCGCAATCAGGGTGATAACACCGCTTTGGAAGAAAACGAAACCAATGTCAAAGTACATAAAGTTTATGGAGGCGACCCCTTGGATTGCTCGCCACGTACGGCAGGTCATGGTCTCGATGGTCACAGTGGTGATCGCGGAGCTGGACGCTCTCTTGAACTATCTTCCTTCTCTCGAATACGTCGGACTTTGGCCAACCGGCATTGTGCCCAGCGACGAACCGGTCAGCACACCCCGCCCCAGAATCACCAGCTGCCCTCGAGTCCTGCTCGATATTTCTCACCTGGGCGATATGGAGCCCATCATTGTGTTTCTTCTATGCGCAGAAGTTTTCAAGCTATTTGCAGAAGTAAAGACCCTCGAAATACGTGACGGTCATGCCATGGGAAGGGATCGGACTCCCACGGACAACAGCCAAACACAAGAGATGGTAGAGAGCGCTGAAACACTCGGAGAGAACTGGAAGCTCGAGGGTGCGGTACTGGGTTGGGGAACAACGCCTTTTCTCACCACGCTTCTGGGAGTCGGCGCTCTATCGCATCTCGACTTTCTCAACTGCACGATCCTGAGCAGCGATTCGGATCCGCTCGGCGAGGTGCTACGCACCATAGGCTCAACTTTGTCATCGCTTCACATCAAGACAGTCCTTGGCCCCCAAGTCATCGGGACAAATGATACAGGTACTGGTAGCTTTCCTCACACTTACCATGATCAGTGACTTATATCTACCATATAGAAACCCTCCTTCGTGGCCTTGCTTGCACGAGCTTGGAGCGTTTCAGTCTCACCTTCGAACGGCCCGACGTTTCCATCGAACAGTCAACCTTACCCGGACATTGCCTCGTCCTAGGGAGCGACTTATGGACGTTTGCGACTCTCCTTCTCTCAGTCCTACCCGCGCACCGTCTAAACTCCTTCAGCATGAGGATCACGAATTACTGCGTAGACATGACGATGAACGAAGACATGCACTCTGACCCCTTCTCATGGCCCGCCATGCGCAAAGCCTTGTCTTGCTTCACCCACATCCGGTCCATCGAGATCGAGGCAGAAGCTTTGACGGGCGCCCTGTACCGCTGCATCGGCTATGAGCTGCGTCAGTTCAAAGATGCCCTGAATATAAAGGGGCCCCGGTGGAACCCAATGCCCTGTAAGCATGTGGAATGTCAGCGATATGCGGAAGAAACAAACGAGAAGCTTCCTTCTTCCTCAGCTGGTACAGACTAAGTACTTCACTACGCTGTTTGAGGTCATTTTGTTGGCTATGCTCATATATTGCTCACGAATATGCTGCGAGTTTAGGTTCGAATCCTTCCTCTTGCAATCATCTGTATAGTATAGTAAACTTCGAAACTTCGTCTCTGTAGCTAGCTCATTTCTGGTCCTGAGATGTACATTGTACATCGCTGTGTATCATGTCTCTCACGTTGATCCGTGCGCGCTCTTCTCTGTCTTGTGAGAGTGTAAGTATTCAATTTACTCGCAAAATAGCACTATGATCGTATTTATACATCTGTTTGTGCAACGCCTGTCATTTTACTGGCATCATAGCGGCGATGTTTCGCGTTCTAGCCACTTCAGCACCTTCTCATCGTCCTTCAACAGTGGTGAAACCTTATCAAAGACTTCCTTGTGGTAGTCATCGACCCATTGCTTCTCCCTCAGTGACAGCAAGGACACGTCGATCAGGTTCTTATGGATCGGGCACTGGTAATGTTGTCCAATCAGCCATGATACATGGGGCAAGGATAGAATGTAGAGGTAACGTACCATTGTAACGCGCTCGAACCCTAGGTATCCCTTCTCACCAAAGTTGTTGCGCGTCTGAACTTCTTTGACTACGACAACATCCTCGATACGGATGCCAAATCGCCCATCAGCATAGTATCCAGGTTCTAGGAACCGTTTAGAAGTCTACATAGCACGTCGTAAGACCAAAAGGCTTACCGTTGGAGACTGTCATGCCGGCCTTGAGGGGAGTACTGTTGTATGCTGTGTAGAAAGCTATGAGGCGTATGGCGTATGGCGAAGACCTCAAAATTCTTACCTATACGTATGCCGATTCCTTGTGGACCTGTTTTGAGTGTTGAAGGTCAGCTGCTCCAAGATGATCCGTGCCTATCTTACCTTCGTGAACGTTGAGGTAGTGCCCTGTCATGACACGTAAGTATATGCTTCAGTCGAAAATTGACTTCTCAAACGTACCAACGCCGTGACCTGTCCCATGTCTATGAAGGTGTTGAGCAAAGCTCATCAGTGCCCAAACGCAATTACTTACCTATAATCTATATTCGATCGTCAAATCCGCCCTCAACTCGAGAAAGAGGGATAAAGAACTCACCAAGTCCGTCCTCCCAGAGTGGTCTTCTAGCCCATGAGTCACTGCAGCATGGTCACCACTTTATTTTCCATACGCTCAAGCATGATGAGAGTTTCACATACATAATGTAGCCTGCCGTCATATTAGTTAGGCAAGAGGCCATGTCCTGGTATGATTCTGGGACATACCTGTGGTCCCGT
Organism: Irpex sp. Y119-03; assembly: GCA_037042295.1. Lineage (NCBI taxonomy): Eukaryota > Fungi > Basidiomycota > Agaricomycetes > Polyporales > Irpicaceae > Irpex > Irpex sp. Y119-03. The sequence continues at coordinate 22,219 of JAXQKB010000475.1, read as the reverse complement.
TGGGGAAGATAGCTGTATCGATAGCAATATGCCCTTGCAGAACACGCGTGAACGCTCGCTTTTCTTCGTCCGTGGGTGTGCCGAAGTGCTATAGTGGCTTATTCTCAGAAAATATGATACCAACAGTGCATAACATGATTGCCTACCCATGTTCTCGTAACATCCGTAGTGCCGTCAAAGTATTGCGCTTTGAAAGAGTGAGAGAGATGTAGATTCACGACAAGAATGAACCATACCTCCAGAGTCACACAAATATACCTGGTCCTTCTTCACAATTGCAGAGTTCACCGGATCGGGACTGTAATGGATTATGGCTGCGTATATGCGGGATTAGACATCGATTTACAACAACGAGAGTACTACTCACCGCCGTTCGGCCCAGTAGCAGAGATAGTCGTGAATGACAATCCTCGATAGAGGTCCCCTTCGCTAAGACGAGCTGTTAGTATTAGCAAACAAACAAACTTACATAATCAACGTACGAACGATACTTCTCGAGCTGATCTGCGACCTGGCTCTCGGTTAAACTAGCGCCTTCGTACAACTTCTCCTCGAGCCACGCAAAGTAACGGACAAGAGCGGCACCGTCTCGTATGTGACTTTGTCTGAAGCCTACATATACACATAATTTCTCATTCAATTTCCTAGTACAGTTTTGACAGTGCAGACGAGCTGACCTTCGACCTCAGTGGCGTTTTTGATGCTCTTGAACTCAGCAACCGGGGACCTAGATATCACGACAGAATCCTTCATGATCCGCGGATTGATCTACAGTCAGCACAACGAGTCTCACAGTAAAACGTAAAGCGCGTGAGATACGCAGATCAAGACATACGTGTCCTATAGCTTCGGCAATGGCGAGGTTCGTTTTGTCGCCTATGAGTACTTGCTACATGAGCAGCATATATGTGAGCACTATCCAGCCCTCTAGAAATTTATCTGCTTACAGCATTCTTGCTTAAGTTGAGTTCGGCACCTAAGCCTCGCAAATGTGTAAAGAATTCGTCATATGGCTTGATTGTGACGTCGTCTCCTAGATGCTTGCGCACATTATCGGACACCTGCTCAGGTTTGACGAAGAGGATGGCGGATGATTGAGATACGACGGCATAAGCGAAGAAAACTGGGTTGTAGGCGATATCTGATCCACGCAAGTTGAACAGCCAAGCTATTTCGTCGAGCATAGCGACGACTATCGCTTTGTGGTTCTTCTTCTTCAGTTCATCTTGTAACCGTGTAATCTTCTCGCTGTGTGGCTCCCCTACGATAGATTTAGTATCACCTCTTCATAGAGAAGATGAGGACAAACCAGAAAACTTGATATCAAGAGGAATAATCTCGTTGGAAGTTCGCGGGGGCCGGCCTTCCCACACTTGATCAACGAGATTATCACTCAGCGAGACCAGGTGTGATTCCTTGGGCTTCAGGGTTTTCTGTAGGTTTTCTGCATCTTCTGCCGTTATAAGAGTGGGATCGATACCTATACGGCTGTGATCGTCTAGATGCTGACGAACAAGACACCTCAGTCGGGGTCTATGGCCAATAGAGGATCATGTAGTACCTTGGAGAGAAACTCTTGCCACGTGGGAACGTCTGGGGTAGGTCATAAGTAAGAACACCATATGTTATAACAGAGAATCTATTCTCACCAGGTAAACCCTGTTTCTGGAGCGTCCAGTTACTGGAAACATAGTTAGCATGAGTTGAATTGGATGGCATTAACTCACCTGTCTAACTCCTGCTCAGCCTGCAAGAAGTATCGACCGTCTGTGAAAAGGAATGCATCCGTGAGAGTAACGATCGCAGTTCCTTTGCAAAACGAATTTAATTCTCAGCATGCTTTTGAACTCTCATATGACTTACCCGCGGAACCCGTGAACCCAGAGATGTAAGCCCGGCGCTCATCGCACTCAGCGATGTATTCGCTGGCATCTACAACATTGAGACGCGTCAACTATCGTCAAACTTCTTGAAAGCGAAATATACACTGACGTTGATCTTCACTCGGTACAACATACGCGGTCACGTCGTTCTTAGGCTTCCTCATCAACTCGCGCAGAGCCTGGAGGCGCGCGGTGGTATTCACTGTCATCGCCGTTGCAGTCGAGTAGGTTGAACCTGAGAGCGTCCTCAGCGACGGTGGCGGTCGATGCGTGAGATAGGGCAATCTGACTGCGAGCCGGATGCGGCTCAGCATGTCAGTGCGACACGGATGAGCAGATCCCGTGAGCCACATGGCGGTCTTCCGTCATGCAATCGCGATAGGCGTCTAATGGGCAACGATTGAGATTCGCCACAAGTTTGGTCAATTTTGGCCACCATGTTCAGCATTATAACGGGATGGGCTTGATAAAATGCACGGATAGGTGTGTCGCATTCCTTGTACAACGTACGCTCATAACAATCTTAAAAGGAATTGGCCAAACGAAAATCGCTGGTCCCGAATCTAGCAACTCTTGATCCAAATCCCGATAGTAAGTATGTAATGAATACACTCGTAACACTCAAACTTCCAGAAAGCCCAGTCGCTTGAGAGAGATCTACGCTAAATGTTTCATTAACACGGAGGTGAATCTCTCTGGTTCGTCCCAGTGCATCTGTGTGTCAGAAGACTGTAAGTCAATTCGCCATGCACTGGCAGATAGCGACACATTTCTCACAAAGTGGTTGACATTCTCCATTCTCACAAATTCCAGTCTCCTCATATCCGAAGTCCACGAGGCTACGCGGTCTGCCAAACACTTGGCACCCCAGAGCATCCCCCATGAGCCGGAATCAACCCAGATGACCTTGGCATCCACGTCTAGCCATATACCCTCGGGTTGAAAGTATGCACGAGACAAGTTCTCTTGAACAGCTGGCAAGGAACGTGCGAACAATGCCCATATCTCGAACGCACGACGATCGACTACCTCGTCGAAATCTTGACGAGACATCTGCTTGAGCGTGGCCTCCTTCGTATCCACACGCCCTAGCAGATAAGGGATGGAGACGTCCTGGAGAGACTCTACTGGTGTCTGATATGCGCTCGCGTAGTACATGAACACCGCAAAACGCTCTTCAGGTGATATGTCTAGCGCCTTGAAGGGCGATAAAGGGAAGTCAGGAGGTGGAGGAGTGCCGTAAGCTGACAAGGCGCAATCTAGGTTTACTCAGTTTAATCGTCGCTGCCATCGATATCTAGGGATGGCTAATAGCTCACCATATGAAACGACTGTACGCAGATACTTCCCCAAGTGTGTACGAAGGTCTTCAGAGAGCTCCTGTGCGTGCGCGAGAAACGATAGGAGGGTTAAACATCCCTGTGACCAAGCCACGATGGCTAGACCACCAATACGTTTGCCATCGTATTGCGAAATCTTTGGGATATCGTGGATCTGGATGAAGCGAGACAGGAAAACGGCGAGTTCGTGTCCCAGTTTCGCAATCACAGCAGCCTGTGAGTCCTTCACACCACTCCGTAGAGCTTCTATGTCCTCTGGAAGGAAGCTCGACGAGCCTACGTATTCGCGAGAGTTGACGACCACAAATCGGGCGTGGTAGTTCGCGGCCAGTGGCAGTACCCGCTGAAATATTTCTACACGCAGTGGGTTGGTAAGGCAGGCTTGCAGTAAGAGAACATGACCACTTACTTCCATTAATCCCAAGACCATGTAAAAACACGACGGTCAAGTAGTCTTCCGAATGAACAGAAGGAGGACCTGTGTCTTCGTAGTGTAGCGAGCTTCCGTCACTATCATGGACGGTGATCACAGGCATCTTAAGCTTGCTGTGAGACTTGCACGGTATAGAACTGAGTGTGCCCGAGAGGTGGATAGAATTGGACTGAGCAGATTAAGTCTGGTTTATAGTTTAACGATTGAATGAGCCATAAGTCCCGAGCACTCCGTTTGACGCCAATAAAATAAGCAAGATCTACTCATCCTTTGTCTACCATTTGAATCCGAGATATAAATACGTCTATCTGCACATGTGGTCGCAATTAGTCCATGTGTGACGCATCATTCTAGAGGATAGACCTTACTAGTATGTACGCCTGTTCAGCTGAAATTTATATATGGCTGCCATACCTCACTGAACGGCGAGGGTGTTTCACAGACTTGGGTGCTAAGTTCAATATCTTGGCTTCTTCGTCACGGGCTCCCCCGTACGTTCCCACCGACCCGAGAATCCTGGTATGGCTGAGACAGCGGACCTTTTTGCTACTGCACCCCCACCTTCCAAATGAGGAGACACAATCACCTTGTCCACCTCCATCTCTGCCAATGATGGCCGCACCATCGAAGAGACATGTTCATATTCCGGCCCCAGAACCTGTCGCACCTCGTCTTCGCTACTTCCCAGGCTTCGAACAAGCACGGCGCCTTTCGTTCGACGTGCTCGCCAACGTATTAGCTCGTACAACGCGTCAGATTTCGAGAGCTAAAGTAAAACCACAGATGAGCATGGTTCTTCAAGCGAAAGACGTAAGTAAACTCACATCAAGCCAGACTTTTCTCTCCCGTACAATAATCCACTCCGCCACGCCGGCTGCATACATCGCCAGGTTGTCACATAGATGCGTCATCCCACGGGGCATACCCGAGACACGAACCGTCGTAGTACGCTCCTCAGACTGCGCCAAAGCGTTCCGAGCTCTCTGACACGAGATACAGGTACACTTCCATTGGGCCAATTTGGCAAGGTGGGCGGCCAATGTAGAGTCGTCGGCGGACGGTTTGGGTCCAACGATGTGTTCTAGGCAGACAATCACTATCTTTTGCACGAAGTGGTATACGTTGATCTTGCGTTTGAGTGCCCATTCTTGAAGCTTTGGGATCAAAGGGACGAGAGTGTTCTCGATGTATGACGCATTGGGCGCGGTGGACGAGAGAACACGAGCACTGATCTCTTCGAATAGGATGGCGGAGTCGTCGGCCTTTGACGCGAAGTCCATCGCAGCGATTATACTCGAGACGGTGCGGCTCCGCGCGCAATACCGCGAGAGAAGGGCCATCTCTGTTCGTATATAAGCGTCCAACGTTTCGTCAGGCACTGACACGATGCGCTCGTGCTTTGAGGTTATGTGGCGGTGAAGGCTTTGATTGTACTTAGATGGTATGTCCAACCGGCGAATGCGTGGCCAAATACTGATCATACAGAGGTCGTAAGCATGAGTATCCAAGACGCATTATAGTGCACGTACGTTCTAAAGAAAAGCTCCCCGTCCCTAAATGCCAGGGAAGCATCCACCAGCGTCGTGAGCTGATCAAGAAGAAGAGGGTTCTCTGGACTTGCGAGCAGGTGATCGAAGAACAAGCCGATCGCCTTGTCGCGGAATGTCTCAAAGTTTGCCGTCGATTCTACGATACCCCGCACGATCTCTTCCGAGCCTTCCTCCATGAAGGGATTGTCCTCCAAGAAGGGAATAAGAGGCAGCATCCCATATGCTGAATGTATGGCTGCGTGTTTTCCTTCCAGAGAACGATTAACTTGCATGATACGTTCCAGGACGTCAAATAGCATATGAGCGCCTCCCGTTGCCAAAATAGAATTCACGAACACCACCGTATGAGTTCGACTACGCTGGGCAGCTTCAACGTCAGTAAGACCATTGACTCCTCCGTCGGTATTCTTCGCCAGAGGGTCATAGAAGGACTTTTTCGATATCGAAGCGCTGACGAGCTGAGAGACTACGTCGGCCTTGATGTCTGATGCGCGGAACGTGCGGCCTCCGTCCAGGTCCTGGGCAAATTCGAGTAGAACACTTGCATCGGCAACAGCCAGTATATGTGGAAGCATACTGAACAAATAGATATCAGTACTCTTGTGAGTAAACGCTCGAACTGGCCATACTATCTCGTCACCTACCTGTTCTTCAGAAACTCTATCCCGCTATGCGCCTTCGCGACGGCGAAGAACAACCGGATATCAGTTCTTTCGGCTGCCTTCAAGGAATTGAACATCCGGAGTTTCTGCTCGACACACCATCGTCGCAGGGAGTCGTCTGCCGTCGGGTCACAGCGCTTCTCAAGATGTTCAAGGAACAGCAATTTCGATCCATTGAACGTATCTTTCTCCAACATATACTCGAGGCTATAGCCCGTTTTGTCAGTAATAGCGAGTTACGCATGGATACGAAAAACATACCCCGGTATGATGGCCTGAAAGCCAAGTTTGTTCACGGCGGCGATGATCTTGTACGTAGGGATCGCCCGCTCCGTGTTGTACATTGTATTGTAATAACCTTCGCCTGAGACATCATAGTAATCGCTCTCAAAACGCGCGTCCTCCTTGTGCCCAGTCCCAAGCTTTCTGGAGCGAGGATACTCGTAAAAGTCGTCGTCATCTTCGTCTGAGGAGTTGTATCGCTTATAGGAGGCCTGTGACGATTGATAGTCGTCGCTGTCATCGTCTTCGTCCGACGAGTTGTATAGCTCGAAATTTGACTGCGGCGGTTGGTAATCGTCGCATGATATGATAGCTTTGTTCCAGAGCTCGGGGTTGTTCCAGCGAAGTGCCAGGTCACATATTGCTCCAGCTATCTTCTTGGCTCCTTTGTGAGAATGCGCGAGCAACTCGTCGATAAGTTTCATAGCGTCGGGTCCTGGGCCCTTGCGCGACGCCATGGAATTTATTTTCGATAGTGCTCGTTTCAAGCCCTTCTTGCCAGGGTACCTGATCCCGAAGTTGCTCCAGCTAGGCCATATGACTAGGAATGTACGATGGTAGTCTGGAGAGGGCACAAATGAGCACCCGTTCATTGGCTTCACCTGCCAGAATAACTTACCGCGTTTTACTTCCTAGATGATAGACATAATTTAGCTGCTAAGAAGCCTTCTAGTGCATTAATGACGTACCGTCTTCTTCTTCTTCCTCTTCTCCTCCTCCTCCTCGTCTTCCCCTTCCCCTTCCTCCTCGTCGACCTCTTCCTCTTCCTCCTCGTCGACCTCTTCCTCTTCCTCCTCGTCCATAAAGCTCTCCTCTACAAACGGGCCTGCGCTAATAGCTTCCCGGTAGTCTTGGGGTATTGTGACTACCCTCTCATCGTCGTAGGGGTTGATCTTGTAAGGAATACGATCCCCATTCAATTCCAGGAAGTTTTCAAAGGATTCATCCCAGTCTATGTCGTCCTCATCAGGTTTACCCTCCTTTACCGGCTGCCATTTGTTTCCAACAAAGCTTGCGACACCCAGGTAGAACCCTAACGGGGTCCCCACCGCCTGCACAAGGGCAAGCTTTTGTGCATCAGCGCCTTGCAGAGTGGGCACACGTCGACCATCACTGGTGTAGGTGTGATCAAGCAGATACAGCACCACGTGAGGGGTCTGGCGACCTTTGTCTTCCTTCCAGAATGTCAAGATACGCCGAAGCTCTGGTACAATTCCTCCAGCATTCTGAGCGACACAATAAATCACACTGCCGTTGTCGACTACTTTAGACAACAGGTCGCTCAAGCCATTCTGGTTGTAGGAGCAACGACAAACATGAGTCAGCGATCAGAGAGTTCATTCGAAAACCTCAGGCCAGCACCGCACCTGAACACGCTGTCCTTCTTGAAGTTCACGGCGAGCTGATTGCTCTTCCATGATGATTTCAACCTTAGCTGAGTACAAACGAGTACTAGTAACGTTGACAGTGAGCCAACGACTGCCTTCGAGTACCTGAGATGGACTTGTTAGCACGTCCGCACATTCACAAATCTCTAGGAAACTTACAGGTAAGTTCTGAAGTAAAATTAACACAAAGTGAGCAGTCGTTCAGAGGCAAGTATTTAATCAATTGCGCTCAGTAGTTAGTCTAAGTCAGACCCGGAGGGTTATTGTAAGTAGTAGTGATTGCCAGCTAAACAAACACACACCGTCACGCCCGAGACCTTGTGAGCCTGACTATGCGTGACAGGAATGTGACAGGCGTGACCCTTCGCGTTTCTGTCACAACGCATGCGCACGCGTGAGATCTCGAGCTCGCGAGCTCAAGTTATAACTTACACACTGGTATGTAACTACCTTGTGCAATCTCACGCGACGTAAGTGTTCCATCTAATTCGGTTATTATCTGTGTACTGATTGAAGAACAAAAATTGAAGCCCAGAGATCAGCGCACATGGCAGAGCCCGGTGGAACTGATCATGAACTTACTGAACTTGAAGGCGCGGGCCTTGTAGACGACCGAGAAGTAAATGCTTCTGGTGAATCCGGTGAGTCTGAGGACGAAAATGAGATGGTAGTAAACTCCTCCACTTCGAACAATACCGCCCCAATCTCTAAAGATGTGGACAAACGTAGGAATGGGATACTTCCGAGGAAGACTCCGAGGACTACGAGTCGACGTATGACCACCTCGAACAGGAGGAAAGTTCCGACTCTGATCCTGCCAGTGAATACGACGAGGACGCGGATTCTATCTTTACCGCTTCCGAGGATGAGGAAAAAGAGGCTAAAAACCTGGGAGACCCCGATAACATCCTCGTAAGTTTCGTGTACCACGAATGACATGCATATAGTCAACTTAACTGGCTTATTTTGGCACCAAAGAGCGACCTAGAGGACGCCTTGAACAGTGACAGCGGCTTCGACGGGTCTTTTTCATTCAAAAAGACATACCCGGATGCCCCGAACCCCGGATTACAGCTCTCAGACCTTGGATCCGTCGGTTTACCACTCAGCCTGAGTGACGCTGAAACCGTCAGATCGCGCTGTGCGCAGGCTCCTTTCGGTAAAGGAGAGCGTACAGTCGTCGACAAGACGGTGCGTGACACATGGGAGATAGACGCGAGCAAGGTGTGTACTGCTTCTGTGCTGTGGCAATTGCGGTTGATAAAGGTCCATATATGCGCTTGAAGGTAAAGTTTGACAACCCCTTGTGGGCGAAATTTGTCTCGCGCGCTGCAAGGGATGTATGCCAGAAGTTGGGTGTCAACATCGAAGCCAGCCGTCCTCGGTGCGAACTCTACAAGCTCTTGCTATACGAAACAGGGTCCCAGTTAGTATTTCATCACGCGGTGCAAGCATATACTTATCCTCTTTGCCAGCTTTCTTCCTCATGTCGAGTAAGTCGTTCGCATCAACGCTTACGCGCCACCATCTAACTATGGCATCATGATAGCACTGAAAAGCAAGATGGAATGTTTGCCACTATCGTCATCGTCCTCCCCTCAAGGTTTACAGGCGGCGCGGCATATCTGACTCACAACGGCCTCTCCGCCACGTACGACTGCAGCACCAACAGCCACTATGAGACCAACGTCCTCGCATGGTACACCGACGTCACTCACGAGATCAAACCCGTCACCAGCGGTTATCGTCTAGCCTTGTCGTACAACCTCATCCACACCACAAGGTCGCTCCGGCCATCGCTCTCCACGAAATTGGAGCATCTACTGAACCTGCGACGTATATTGAAGACATGGATGAAAGACGAAGGACAGCAAACCCCAGAGAAGATTGTCTACATGCTCGACCATACGTATTCTCAGGCCAATCTATGCGCGAGCGCGTTGAAGGGCGCCGACGCTCATCAGGTAGCTTTGCTGAGTCCTATCGCAAAGGACCTCGGCTTCCAACTCGGCCTTGCGACTGTTGAGCTTCACCAGTGGGGACGTTACGAGGACGACGGGCGAGACTATCGACGCTACAAGGGATATGATGACTCAGATGGAGGTGACAGTGATCTCACCTTCGAGGCTGACGGAGATGTAGACAAGGAGATCTCGATCACGCATTTTGTGGACCTTCAAGGAAGACTGATCAGCGACAGTCTGGATTTCGAGGATGAAGTCGAGACTATCCCGAGCTGCATGTCGGATATGTTAGAAAATGGGGAGTTGTTCAAGCAGGAATCGGAGGGGTATCAGGGAAATGTGCGTGTGCAGTGCTCTATCTGATGCGGTGTGATACGACTGACGCTTGCTTTAGTACGCTGGCGATCTGAATCGCTGTGAATACCCTCACTGCTCCGCTAGATGACCCCCGTCTGACATTTTTTAAGGGTATCGCTGCTCAGTCCTAGTCATCTGGCCGAACTGGAGTAGTGAAATTCAGCTATATGAAGGACAGGAGGGTCTCAAGCGCGCGTTAGAAGATGTGAAGACAATCACCTCGTCTAAGCCTTCGAGGGGAGAACGTGACACCGTCAGGTTCATCCTCTCGAAGGTCTCATCTTCGCCGGAGAAGTCGAGAGAAATTGTGCTGACTGTTTGTGCTCTCGCGAGGAAGTGGCAAAAGCCGCGGTTGTGGGATCGTGTGTTGTGGGATTGTTGTCAATCTGACGGCCTTTCGCTTATACCTGGAGAAGAGATTTTCGCCGCGATCGAGTGCTTCGGAGTAACGTCGATTCAAACATCGTACGTGCATTACTGGCCACTGTCTTCTCGGCCAATCTGATCACCAGTGCCACGTATATATAGGCTGGAACTTCTCGTTCATAGAGAGACTGGTAACGCATCCAGGCTTTACTTTCTACAGAGACTGGAGCTATGGTGTACAACTATACCCGACCTCGACCTCGACAAGATCTTGATTGAGCGGTGGATAAAGAACGGCCTTTCTCCTATGGCAAGAACTCTGAAGAAACCTACCAAGGCGGAAATACCATTCTTCGTCTCTATGGCAAAGATGAACGGAGGTATTGATTGCATAAGAGACCAGTAAGTCGGACATGTTCTGTGTATACTGAATTGCGCTTAACTGTTCATTGTAGCTTGTTGCCTCGTTTCTTGGATCTTGCAGATGCCGAGTTCTTGAAAGAGTTCGCTCGCAGTATATGGTCTGACGTCGAATTCCCGATATGCGAAGCAAAGACTGCGGTGGTACATTCCTTGTTGGAGGCAGCAATCTCCCGAACTACGTTCACCTCCTCGAACACTCCTGGTTACACGTCAACAGCAAATCGTCTTCTACTGGTCAAGTCGTACATACAGGCAGCTCGATCCGCAGGTTCTATCGGTTTAGTCGACGCCATCCTCGAACGTGTGATGGACCTTGACGGCCTACCTACCGCTCAGACTCACGAGTACGCACGTCAAGTTATGCTTCCACTAGTTGTGTTCCTTTCCCCTCGTGAGACGGGCAGACGAGCCGTACCTCAGAAGATTCCATCGAAGTTTGGGCTGTTGCAAGAGACGGCCATCAAGTTATATTTGAATGCACTCCTCGCAGACCCGAATATACTTACTTCGCCGGGTGAAGTGGCGAACATGCTTGACGCTACTCTGGCAGATAACAGGGGCAAGCTGTTTCTTGACACGTAAACAGTCTCAGCACCACATCCTACTCTATATTGCTGCTGATATCGTTTTGTCATGTAGCGTTTGGCCTTGTCTTCAGAAGCTGAAACTTACAGGGGTGGCCTTCCAACTTCTGGTAACGCAAATGACAGCAAGGCGTGACGTTGTTGTCTCTTCTGGCGACTATCCGAATCTAGCCCCAACCTGGCAAGCGAAGATAGCTGAACTGGCTAAGCGTGCCGTCGCGCGCATTGACTTATCATCCGCCAGGCAAATCCTAGATATGCTCGACTGGTCTATCGAAGTCAATGTGCCTGACCTCTGTGACGACATCCTCAAGCGTGCTCTGAATCCATCAGTAGCTGGTCGTCGCTACATAGAAGACGTCCTCGTACCACTCGTCCCGGAATTGCGACAGTGGGGGATCAAGCACGGCCATAGTATGGACTCTACACTGCGCAAGATCGTCGTAATATGGAAGGAGAAGGTTCTCGGGGCAAGTGACCCGGCTACTGCTGATCGTCTTAACGAGTTGAAGATCAAATGGACGTGTTACTGCGAATGGTGCCGAGGAGTGCGCAACTTCATCGTCAATCCGAATGAGATTTCTACGCAGGAGCCGCTTGGGTTCAAGGGCTGTAAACACGTTGATACTTTCCTTGGGCTGTACGCGCGTGGCTTGGTCACTTGGACGAAGGTCAAGTCTACAAAGCCGCACTCTCTTTCTGTACGTCTTCCATACTGTGTTCGCTCGAAGCGGAGTGAGTTACTGATAACCAATACTTACTATAGATTAAGAAAACGGAAGCACTGAAGAAGCAGAACCGCTGGCAGGCGAGCCAGGTACATGGGTATGCTCTCCTCAAGAGTCTGAGCGGCGACCAGAACGAAGTGCAGCGCATTCTTGGTCCGGTGCATGATCGCTTGAAGGTGGCGTTGGCGGGTGGAAGGCCATCTGTACATCCTCCTGCACCAAGGTCGTTGTAGTCCGTCTGTGTCCTTCTCAGTCTACCCCGGTCTCAAGCACGAAAAGGGTTTCTAGTGAAGAGTACCTCCCCGGTAACTAGTTTGGGTCAAGGTCCAGGTTCATGTCGTTCATTATCGTTTGTTGCTTCATTCTTATCTCATCTTACACTACTTCGCTGCAAGATTCAGTAGATCCCGAGCCCGTAATTTTACTCTAAACTCTGTCACTTCCTGCTCAAACTTACGTTCATATGATCTGTATGTACTTATAATTCAATAAACCTACGTATGCCCAGCGAATGCTTGACCAACAGATCAAAAGCGTGCGGAATGGACATCAAAAACGAGCCTGCTTCCCTCATTCACTTGCAGATTATCGAACGCCAACTCGAGACCAGCTCGTGTGAACTTACGTACTTGCCTTATCAAGCCGCGGGAGTCACGGACCGGCGTCTGATTCCGTTTGATGTCCGAAACGAGACGCCATTCGACGAGGAATATTTGTTGTCGGATGACTCGGACGACCAGCACCCAACGAGCTGGTCCCCCAGAATTTCGAGCATTCAACGCCGTGGATGCGCGTGTGCCGCGTGTGATAAGAAACCTACTCATGGATAGATAGCTTGCAGTGCAGCTGTCTGTGCAGCTGCTTTCTCTCGGTCGTACCACAAGCTACCTGTGCCAAGACACTCACAAAATGCCTTCAGCAGGCTTTCTCATATATTCTGGCGTGATGCCGCTCATAAAGACGTGAGTGGATACTTCGAATATTGGAACGTATTCACGCACACGCTCACAGTTTGTAGTTATCTGTCAATCCTTTGCGGGTATATTCTGGCTCGTAAAGGATTGTTCCCTCCAGCTGCCTCGAAAGGCGCATCACAAGTCACGATGAATATATCTCTCCCGTTGCTTGTGTTCGCGAACATCGTGCCTGCGTTTACGCCTCAGAATATCTCTGCTTTAGGCCCGTTGTTTCTTACTGCCTTCGTGTACATGGGCATAGGTTTTATCATGGGAGCCATCATTCGCGAAGTGTGCCACGTTCCAAGGAACTTTTGGCAAGGTATCCTCGTGGTCACTGGTATGAGTAACTGGGGGAACTTGCGTTAGTGGCTAGCTGGGATCTTGCTACTGATGATGTAGTGTTGCTGATTATCTTCCAGCTAATGCGGTGGTTCTATCCGTAACCCAGCAGGCCCCTTTCGATCCAACCACCGACCCCAAGCGTAAGTTGATTGATACTTCTATAAACGTCCCATTATGCTAAGCCATTTTTAAACCAGTCGGAGTTTCGTTCGTATCCATCTTTATAGTGTCGTATCACCTCGTTTTTTGGGTATGCGGGGCGGCACACTCGCTGTCCTGGGATTATCTCCCCGGAATCCCGCAAGGAGAAGAGGCTGAGCGTCGCTATACCTGGAGGGAGAAGCCACTAGGCAGCCTCTTCGCCAAGCACATCCTCCACCTTCCTCCACTCCCGTCTTCGAAGAACGAGGAACAACTTCCTCAAGATAACATCTCACAGCTAGAGAAGGGGGACGAGAAACACACGGATACGTACACGCAAAGTGTGACGGGCCAGGAGCCAGATCATGTTGCTCAGGAGGAAGCAGATCCAGACATCCAGCTCGTCCGTCGCATCTCCCGCATGTCTAACGTCTCACATCAAGCACGACCGGCACCTACATCGCCAAAGTTGAAGCACGCCACAATCGAGTTTCGAGCGCCTTCCAATCCCTCCCTCGCCTCATTATCCCAAGTACCAGAGAACGTGCCAGCCCCAGCCTCTCTCACTTCAGCCATTTTGCGATCTATACGGCCCCTCACGGTGATAATCACACCTGTCACCGTCGCGATTGCCATCTCCCTTCCAATCGCTCTGATTGACGACCTCAAAGCCTTGTTTGTGGACATTTCCTCCCTAGGAGGACCCACCTGGCACGGGCCTGATGGCAAACCGCCGCTAGCCTTCATCATCGACACCGGTCAGTTTCGCATCAACTCATTAGTTCTCTCGAGTCTCTTTCCTCGATTCTGACAATACGGTCGTCATATGACCCACCTACTATAGCTGAATTCATGGGTGGAATCGCCATCCCTCTCGCCTTGGTTCTCCTCGGAGCCTCCTTCGCCCGCCTGCGAATACCAAGACCCCTCTCCAGACTGCCCATCACAGCCATGGTCCTCGTAGCAGCGGTAAAAATGTTTATCCTCCCAGTCATTGGTGTCTTTATGGTACAAGCGATGGTTCATCGTGGGCTAATAGACAAGACGTCCAAAGCTGAGAGGTTTGTCGCAGTGTTCCTGAGTGGAACGCCTGCTGCTGTCAAGTGAGCCAGTTCTCTGAGCCTTGGTGTTCTGTGTGTATGGGATATACTGATAGCTGTTGTCATTCAGTCAGCTGATTGTGGCAAGTCTGTACGCTCCTGACGGGGAAGTGGACACGCTAGCGGTGAGCGCCTCTATTCTTGCTCCGAGAGTTATGTATCAGTGTGTGCTAACTTCTACATCTTTACTAGGCATTCTTATTGGTTCAATGTAAGCTATTCCGTCTTATATCTATCCGCTGACATAGACTAACTTCTGGTAACCTTCAGACGCATTAATGTTCTTCTCATCTTCGTAAGTTCTTTGGAAATGATAGGCTTATAAACAACACTGATAATGATCGTGCACTAGTGCTCTCACTGCTGTAGCTTTATTGCTGCTATGATTGTACTTACAGGCTACTCTCGGGATCGTGCATAGACATGGAACCTCGTAGATGAAATTGATGACTATAATGATTTCCTGATTGCTTACGAATAATCTCACAAAGATTTTATGAATCGGCCTCGAGAAACCCATCTGTGCTCAAATGAACCTCGACGATCAAATGACCGAAGCATCCGGAGAATATACCACCGGCCATCGATCTCTATTGCGCTACCCAGTAAGCACGGACGATCATGTATTTGTGGCGCTGTCATTCTTCTATGTCTTGCTTACCTCGTATACCTATTATCATCTCTCGAATCACCGCAGCGGACTCTTCGCGGCGATGTAGGTCCACATATGGTCATATGGTGGTGGTATAACGCTGTAACCTGTAAAGGTAAGTATGTTTGCATGCCCGTATGACCCTCTGCTGACCAAATTGACAACTCGACATTCCGTGTAGCACGGATCCCACCGTCGTCCGTTAATAGAAAATGCCACGCCAATATCGGTTTGAGTAACCACTCGATATCAACCTTGTTTCGTTCCTGGGAGCTCATCACAATGTCCATATTTTGACACACGGCATCTCATACCGTACGGCAGATATGGTCGAATGGCACGTAGGAACTGACATGCTAATCACTGCGCATACAACTCTCCGGGCCTTGCTTCCATCTTCATCTTTAAGACACTGCATTGCGTATGTCAGAAGGTCAGACGGGGATGTCAGGACCATCGAGCATCGATCATGAAAGTTAGTACCTCGGGTTGCACGGTGACCCGTGTTTCGCGATTTTTGACTTTCCTATGGCCGCTGTGACGCCACGAAGGTGTTAGAATAGAGTCTAACTAGTATTGGTAAGTTAGTTGTTGGGTATTCATGTTCTCTGCCAGGTATTTGGACTGATGCGACCGTTCATTGACAAGACACAGTAAGTGGCGTATTTGATGCTCGGTCGCTCACACGCTCGTCCGCTCGCCGTGTGGCCCAGATGATATCAACCGTTGCGTATTGATATTTCGAATAACTTATGGCCACAATGGTCTCAGGGGTAATGAAATGTGGGCCATATCGCTTTACCAAAGAACATCCTGCTTACTACTCCTATTATCTCTAGTAATCAGCGATGGCGTGCTCCTCTCTACACGTCCCACATGCAATCAACAACTGTCAAGCTGGCGTATACGGATCATAGGCCGCCACCACTTGGATACCCACCTTCTCTGTCAAGGACACTAAGGTCGTCCCTGGTATTCAGCAGCTGAAGAAGCCGAGGTAGTAGCCGTGCAAACCGCGCAAGAACGTTGGCAGATGGAGTGTCACTCGGATTCACATGACGACGATGGAGGGGATCAAGCAGTACGATTGTGCTATTAGAGCGTATATTATAGATACATATGGTACGTGTGGCCATCCAGATTATACAATGCAGTACAGTACTTGTACAGCCGTGACCTATCCAATAACAAAATCCAGGTGGTCAATTAGATACGAATAGAATAATAACCAATGTCCAAGCATTCTCCAATGGGAGACGTTTTGTGCAGATGACAGTCCCCGGGCAGGCCATTCAGTACCCGCCCCCATGGTAAGTAACAACCGATATCCAACTTTAACAAATGGACACTCTCCTCGACAGCAACGTCTTAGACAAGACGTCCTGCATGACAAGCTCTCATTCAATCCCCCTTTTCAAAACTCTAGATCCGTGGCAACATCCTCCCACTCGGCCAAGGTCCGCTCTACTCGGTCGCATTTTGCTCGGACATCTCTGTAGACGTCCGAACCCATGAAGAGCCACATGGGCCACTCCCGGCCGCGAGCGTGACCTTCCCCTCGCACGACGTCTACAAGTAGCTCCATAGCCTTGGCTGGATCGCCCTTCTCATTGCCAGAAAGCGCAGAGAACTTTGCGTGGCCGTTTTCACGGAGTTCGTCGTAATCGGGAATGTGCTTGTTCATTGTGATTGGCTGGCCAAGGGCGTTCGTTCGGAACGAACCTGGGATGACGACTGTCACACGGATGTTGAACTGGGCTAACTCCGAGGCATACGATTCGCCGATGGCTAAACAGGAGGGGGGAGATGCGTCAGACTAAGTATGATAGGAACAGTCGAGTGCACTCACCATGCACGGCGGCTTTCGAGGCGGCGTAAAATCCTACCGGCTGGAGGGAGAGAATGGTCAGCTACCTTTTCCGGATATTGGCTGTCGTGCGTGTGGCTTACTGGGACTGCAGCATGCCATCCAGTACGGCTACCGACGATCACGACAGTACCTGATCGTCGCTCGCGCATGTGAGGAAGGACGGCATTCGTGACGTTCAGAACGCCGAAAACGTTGGTTTGGAACTGCTGCATGGCAGCGAGGGATCTAGCAATGGCAGATATTCTGCATGAGACCGGACTGAATGTAGAATGAAGCGAGCTAAATGTACGTACCCGCCTTCTTCGAGAACAGACTTCATGCCGATACCAGCATTGTTGACGACGACATCGATGCGACCCCAAATGGATAAGGCATGGTCTATTACTCGCTGTACCTTCTCTGGGCTTTCAGAGATGTCCAGACGAAGTAATTGCAAGTTGGATGTGCGAGCTCCAGGTAGTGAGTAGAAGATCTTAATCTTCTCTATTGAACGTGCTGTAGCAATAACCCGGTCACCACGAGCAAGCACAGAAGACACAAGGGCTTTGCCAAAGCCCGAGGAGGTTCCTAACATGAACATGAACATTGTGCCACATATTATAGACGAGTACCAGTACTTACCAGTAATAAACCAGACACGCTGAGCGGGCTGTTGAACAAGAGCGACTGAAGGCATGATAGGAAGAGAGGAGCTGTGTGAGGGATACTGGGAGAGGAGGGAAGGTAGAAACGATGAGCTGTTGAATTGCCGTTCAGGCTACAAGCCTTATATCCCTCCCTGGACGGTCCGGACAAAGTTATTGGTGGATTCGCGAGCGGCGGACCCGGTTGTGACTTGGATTGGATTGGTCGGGCATAGCACAGCACTTACACCTAGATTTCATGACGAAAGACGGCATAAGAAAATGAAAGGTTCAAACGGCGCGGCGGAGACGCATCATCATGCTGTCACACACCTCGCAGTTTCGGCTTTTGGTCTCTATGAAACGCTATTCCGGGAAAGACGCCTCCGTGCGCATGGCTGGGGCTGCGCATGAGAATGCATCGAATCAGTGCACAAAGCCGACGGAGCCTGAGATGGGTGGTCTGGCCACTTGCTGGAAAGATGCAAGCGCAAAGGCTGTGAACTTGAACCCGACAGTCAGCAATCTGCCATCACACCTGTCACAGCGTACCTTAGCCACGTGCCAAGCTTCCCAGAGTACCCATTATTTCTAAATATCGATAAGTATACTCTTCCGCTCATCCTCGGATGCGATGGTCTCTTCTTCTGGTGTAGTGCGCCTGTAGGGGCGAGCGATGTGCTGGAGTCATGTCGGTGTTAACGCAACCCGATCTACAACGATCATGACTTCATCATTATATCTGACGAGTGAACAAAGCGAAACACGAACAACTCACAGCGACTGCTCGATTTGGGAAACATGCGTGGTTGTTCAGGCAGTGCATCTACGGGTTCAGCCACAGACGTTAGGCAAGCACCGAGAAGATTGGAGAATAAGGACCAGACAAGGTTAATACATGAGAGAGATCTTCGCTTCTCCGGAGTTTGAGGCACATAATTACAAAGTGCGAAAGCTCATTCTGACACGGAGTCTGACCCACGTCGTGACTTCACCGCTTCGGAGTGTCTACATTTTGCGAAACTTAAGACCATGAGGGCACGTCAGTCCTTTGCACGGAAAGTTTGCAACATAATCGAAGGGAACTTTACCTCTGCACAGCATCCGCGCCAAGCAGTGGGAAACGTGGCCGAAGGTGACGGGGATGAGGCGTTTACAGAATCTGGTGAGAAAACATGTTACAGACGCCACGGATGGCGGTCACTGGCAATGTTCGCTTGAGTGAAGTGCCAGGAACTACGCAGCAAAGAACAGCAAATGGAGCGCATACAGATGTAACTGCTGTTCGATCCTGATACAACATACGTTGCGCAAACCAATCTTCTCTGAAATTATTGCCTCTTACGTTGCTGATGGCATTGCGCGTTCAACTCGTTAAGCGAGTAGGCTTGTCCGATTCGGCGATGAGTCAGGCAAAGCGTAGGCGTAAGTTACACAAGAAAACGAAGCGCGTTGTGGCGAGCTCATAACTCAACGATGCCGCAGGAGCAAGCATACTCGGGGAACTTCGACACGTTACGTCGAAGGCAATCAATGATGATTCTGTTAAACAAGTATTTGTAAGCGGCAAGGCGTAGTCCAAATATGAACCTTCCTATCATTACAGATGTATTGTGGTCATAATACATACCAGTGTATATCGTCATCCCAGTGTGTTACATGTATGGCCAATTCCCGTCACACTCAAGGGCTATTGAGAAGATCGACGATGATGGGTTGGAAAGGTCCTGTGCCGAAGGCGACGTAGCCTTGGCCAGGCACGCGCGACCTTCGTCCCGCAGGCCAGTTCGCAGCATTAACATGAACTGTTACTTCGCTTGTCAACGAGTCGTCCGCAGGGGTTCCCATTGATTTTGAGTTCCAGTTACGTACGACGGCGCCGTGAGCCTCGTGTATGTGACCGAACAGGTGTAGTCGAGGTCGTAGGGTATGCATGTGAGATGCGAGACTCTCGCAGCCTACCGCGGTTCCATCTATCACCTCGTCTAGAATACCTGCCGGGGGCCCATGTGTGAGTCTGGAGAGACGGAAATTCGTCAAAGGCACTATAAGTGCTATCATTCAACTGCCACCTACAAGATGTCGGCTTTCGGAAAGCCCTTGACAAGCTCTGTGGAGGCATGAATACGAGTTGACAGGCATGATCCAGCTCAAGCCTCATACGTACTATCTGCTTGGACACCTCTATCATAATTGAATCCCCAATTATAGAACTCGGGGCTCCACTGACAACGGGAAGCATCATTGGGACATCAGCATCTTAGATCTAATGAAAAGGACTGATAGACTTCACGCACCGGTGATCCATAGACCGACCATGTCTTACCGTCTGGCTTGGTCTGGAAATGGTACTGCTCGTCCTCAAGGTAGACTAGCCCTGCCTCTTTCGACTCTGGTCCGGTCAACAGTTCCCGTATGGCTTCTACATCCTGGAAGACAAATATGATTTGACAAGATGACGGAAAACCGAACGAGCAATGCTTGCCTGCTTTTGCCTGTGCCAATGAAAGTAATGTTTGTCGTACCAGTCTTCGTGTTGATCCAGACTGAGGTCATGGTTCCCAGCAATGATTCTATGCCACGATAATGTATATCAGCCCAACAGTCGTTTGTTGTTCGCAATTAGATTTGAAAACGGTACTGACATCTTAGTGGGATGGGGTAAGTCTCGCAACCACTCGACGGTGGTTCGGAACTCACTGAACAAACCTGTATTGGTTAGATCGCCGCTGTGCAACAGCACGTCTCCGGATGGAACGGGAAAGGTCCTAGAGTGGGTGTCACTGATGCATACAAAGCGGGTCCAATCGGGGGACGGCACGGGAGGCGGGTTCTCTACATCATAGTCCTGGAAGACTACTGCAGTAGCCGTCGTTATGCTCGCCATTTCATGGACAGTATCTATGTCCATGGCAGACATGTCTCTCCGAAGCGAGCGCAAACGAGAATGGAGGGATCTCCTATCTCGAACGCGAAATGGACAGATATCAGTGTATCCTGCATTGTTAAGTCACAAGCTCGAGGCTAGTATTCACCATATTTCAGACATACCTGCGCTGTTATCTGTATATTTTACGAAGATGAGCTGTTGTCCTGTTCACCTCAGGCAAACGCCGATCAGCGACTTTCAGACAGGCGCATAACACCAATCGATTCACACATATAATCAAGCCATTTGAGGTGGTTTTATCTCTGGAGTAAAAGGTCAATTTCATTATCCTTTTACGCCATTATCCCCCGGGCCGAAGGTAAGGCTATGAGACCGTCGAAAAACCATCGAAAAGTGATAATCTTCGCTGTGAACAAAGGTAAACAATCGGCTGAGTAGCCATCGGGAGCGATCTGGCGTGACTGATTTTGGCAAGTAGCAAGGAGGTTTTCTTTATGCTCGATGAAAGGGATCACTTTTCGACGGTTTTTCGCTCGTTTTTCGTGCGACACAAAGGCTACATGTGCGCTTGAACATTAATGTTCTGAGGCCTTAACAAATATCTACTTAAGAGGTCCTTTATCCGCAACACGTTAGGTGTGTGAATTAATCCCTTTTGTGAGGATTTCGGACGGGCGCTGATCAGCTTTTGCCCGAGGTGGTTGGCTGTACATTCCCGCTACCCTCTGGGTAGTGGGTCTTGGGGTTCCAGGGTTGGCGAAATCGAACACGAATTCTGCACGCTCGTGACTTCCCGAGAAAATGGCGTGATTTTCACGTGACTGTTTTGCGCGCTTGGTGTCCTCAACCTTGCAAATTCCGAGTCGAAGCTTGGAAGTGCACACTAATAGTAAGTACTGCGGGTACTTACACTTACTACACCCAGTACTGACGAGATACGAACCACCTTGTGGTTGTCGTAGGCCATATATTGGTCCACAGTAATATTGATATTTTTGGTAACTTGTCCGTTCCGTTTCTCGTTCACGATGGCTTCCTGACTATACAGGCTCTGGCAAAGCTGTGTATCACTGCGTCACGACCCACCAGTTCAGGTGGTTGAACCGAACGAAGGAGCGTTGTACGATGTGATACGCCCGCTGGCGGGGATCCATCCCGAGTCCAACGTTAACCTTCTCCAGAGGTTCGAAGCCTTGGTGGCGCTGACCAACCTCGCATCACATAGCCCCGAGGCGGCCTCTCGTGTCGCATCCTCAGACGGACTACTCAACAAAGCAGAACTACTTATGCTGGAGGTCACACACTCGTCCGAAGGGCTGCGACGGAGTTGATATGTAACCTTGTTGGAGGGAGCGAAGAGGTGTTCAACAAATACGGCGGTGACAAGACTGCGGGTTCGAAGGGAAAGCTGCTTATTCTCTTGGCGCTGTGCGACGTGGATGATACGCCTACTGTAATGGAGTGTGAGGTACGAACTGTAACGCGTAATGGTGCGGCTGATGGTTCGTTATTTCAGTACAAGATGTAACGCGTAACGCATGCGCGGTTCGTAACCGTTCACGAAGAAATTCACGCAAAATTCTTTAAATATAGTATATGATCTACGTATTGATTATGCGCAGCCAGAATTAAAGTTAGAATGAGGTCCTAACCTCTCGCCATTGTCGTCAAATGCCCACACA